>JAWRVF010000214.1:0-471381 GCA_036785485.1 Physcomitrellopsis africana | reverse complement strand
ATAAAAAGGACAAATAATACATAAATCTCACAAAAGAGAAGTTATATATGTAAACCCTCTTGTATTCAAGTAAGTTTGTACAAAAAGGGTTCAAATTTCTACAAAAACCCTTCAAAACTTTATTCACCCGCAAAGACTTATTTCTTGCTAAACTTTAGAGTCCAATAACTCTTCATCCAACTATTCAATTTCTATAAAATTTAGTTCAAAGTGTAGATGATCTTCTTAAGTTTCACCACAAGAAAAAATCAATCATAAATTCATTTCCGATCATCTGATATCTCAAAACCCCTAGCAGGTGCTTAAAACCCTAGCTCAGAGACTCCTAAGCACTATTTTCCTTATATCTCACAAACCCAAAATCTTAATGCCACAAAATTTTTGCACATAGTCTTTTGACATAAACATATACACTTCTGAAAATTTTGAGCCAAAAATCTATCAAATTGCATAAGATATAGCTCAAAATGTAACCACTATGTAAGTGGGTCACTTACTGCCCTTAAGTTTGTAAGCATTGACTTCAACTCCCAATATCTCCTTCACCTTAGCTTGGAATTTATCAAGCTATATGTAAAAAGTGTAGCCGTAAAAGTGCTCTCTTGAATCCTAATTGCCAATCCTTGATTGCTCTCTATATGTGCAAGTTATATCCAAAAGAGTGACAGTAGGTCTAAAATCAACACCTTAACTTTGAGCGCCTATAACTTCTTCATAAAAAGTGCAAATCACACAAAATTTGCACCTAAATCAGATCCAAAAACCTAAACCTTATGATTCTAGCCTTTAATATTCGACTTCCCTTGAAAAACAAACCCTAACTCCTAATAAACCCTTAGGCAGCCTCCTTGAAGCCCATTGGGCATGATTTTTGGCCAATTAGAATAGAGATTTCTATCATCCACCTCTATTCATCTACATGGATGGCCAAACTACCCTTTTTACACTAAAAACCCTTTTCTAATCCTTCTTCTTATAAGATTTACATACTTGGTGCTTTAAGCACCAAATAAAAGAAGTAAATAAGATCTTAAGGATCACCAATGTCTAACATAAGTGACTTAAGATATATACAAGTTACTATCAATATAAAATTAATTTCAAAAGTCACTACTAAGAAAAAAATAAGGTTGTATAAATCTTAATAATAATCTTTTTAATAGATCCCTTCTAAACTAGCAACCTAACCACATCCTATAACCAATAAAAGTCTACTAATATGGCTTTCTTTTAGCTATGTAATAAATTATATATTAAATATACATGTACAATTTTTTCACATAGTAGCTGAATCACAACACGATAGCGTACCATCATGTTTCTCCAAAAAATTAACTCAAGACTCCTTACATTGTTGAACATGTGGATTTTCTTGGCATAGCATAAGTAGTACTGCATCTTCAAGAGCAAAAGTTGGAAGTGGATGCAGTCTAGATTGTGATACTTTAGTTGTTGCATCGTTACAAAGTTTTGCAACAATTCCTTCAATCTTCACAGTCCTAACAAATAAAATAGTAAGAGCACTTATAATGGCGTCTAACTTGGACTCAGAAGATTCAGTCATATTAATGTCTTGACCTCCAGCCATTCTAAGAGAAAGAAAAAATGAATCTTTAAGAAAGCAATATTGGTTTAAAAGAGGATAATCTGCAACCTTTAAAGTACCTTAAGACCTTTAAGGAGAGGGATGATCCACTCTCTCACAAGAGGGACAAAGTTCGAATATTACAATGAAAAAAATATCAATTTAGAGGAAGGTAATCTGTAACCTTGAAAGCATTGATATACCTTCAAGTAGAGCGGTAATCCACTCTCTAACAAGAAGGATCCAACTCTAATATTGAAGATGAGGTTAGTCTCGACAAACTGTCAAGGACACAAGAATATAGAACAAGAGACTTGAAACTAGAATAAGGTTTCCAAAAGAAACCAACAAGAACTTCAATTAAGCAAATGAGTATACAAATAACATTAAGAAAAGTGAGTTAGAAACTCCAAGAGATGCATTGTTGAGACTAAAGAACTCTTCAACTTCGACCCTTATATAAACTCCTATCCAAGATATTTCTTGAGCAGCTACCATCAAATTAAGAAGCTTCTCAAGAAGCTTCTATCAACTGGGAAGCTTCTTGAGCTCCTTCCACTAATTGAGAAGCTTCTTGAGCTACTTATACTTACTAGAAAACTTCTCAACTGACTTTCATCAACTAGGAAGCTTTTCAATTGACTTTCATTAACTCAAGAATCTTCTAGAATGTTCTAGAAGATTTTGTGAACTTCCAAAGTATATCTCCCTAACAAACAATAGAAATGAGGTAATCCACTTATTTTTTTATTATAAAAAAAGAACAATAAATTAGTATTCTTATCAAACCATCAAGGATATGAAATACAAACTAAAGTATCAAAATAATCTTGTATCACTCAAAAAGAATAAAGAATCATTCAAAGATGATATAATATTAAACTAGAATGGCTATTGGCAAAAATAAAAAGAATAGAGACTCTTGAAACAAGACTACGAATAAGAAAGATATTGACAAGAGTAAAGAAGGCTTCACTCTTGTCTCTATATAAACTATCTACCTAAGAGCTACATGGCGACATTTTATAGGACCTCCAACACGTGTCCAATTTCCAAGACACGTATCAAACTTATAAGATAAGTTTTCTATATGTATTCCATATAATTAACTTATTCCACAAGCTACCAACATGTGTGACACGTGGCTAATTTGTTTGCCAAGTTTTTAACCTATCAATCACCTATAGACATGAATAAAGATGAAATTACATTTATAAAGCTTTTAGGAAGCTTCTTTATAAGATATTATCAAATTAATCTATTTTTACCTACTTCTATCTATCCATGTTATTTAAATAATTATTAGAATAAATCTTATATCCGTGACACTTCCTTATCCTATTAATAGAAGAATTTAGTTTAATTTTAACAAATTTAAATATAAATATATAATCTCTTATTACTTTATTAAAAATTGAATGCAATTAGGCATCAATGGACTTGGTAATATACAAAGATGATACTCTCTATATAACAATTGCTCATCTTTTTTATTAATATTAAATAGTGGATTAGACTATGATTCAAATATTTAAAACAAAAAAAATATATAATGACAATCTTTTGCACTTTTTATATCTTAATATCTAAATATAATAAAAATTAGAATCAAATTAACTTTTGGAAATTTAAGATAGAAAAGATGCTTAACCATTACAAACATATAATTCATAAATGATCTTAAAATTATCAAAGAAAAAAATTTGCTTCATAATTAAATATAACCCTATAATACAACTTAGTCAAATATTAGTACTTTAATACAAAAGACTCATTTGATTGAATAGTTAAAGAAAGCAATGTCTACTAAGTAAATATAGATGGACAAAAAATGAATAATATAAAGATACAATATTTTACAAGAAACATATGTCTTGATATAGATGTTGAATAGAATTTACTCTGTTATTACAAAGAGCCAAGGCTTATAAGTTTAGCAAAGATTCTAAGGTAACATGAGAAATTTAAAATTTAAAAATAAATCTAAAAATTTATATTAATAATTAAATATTAAAATAAATAAATTATTATTATTTTTTATATAGAATTTTATATTTTTTATAAAAACTATATATACAAACTATGTATATTAATAATTATAATTATAAATTATTAATTCTTCTATAATAAATTTATAATTTTAAAAAAAAAATTATGTTAAAATAACATGATTTATTCATTAAAGAGACTTCATATAAAAATATTTATTAATCACATCCTTTTTAATTCAAATATTGAAATATTTATGTATTTATAAAAAATATAAATATAAATTTAATTAAAAGTAAAAAAAAAATTAAAATTTTTTTTAAAATAATTATTTTTTTTAAAAGCTATATTTTGTATATATATATTTTTTTTATTTTTTATTTTTTATTTTTTTTATTTTTTTTTATTTTAAATAATTAACTAATAAAGAGCAATAATCTAATTAGAATTGGTACAATTGGTGTGTCTACTAAGTTTAAACACCTTATTTTTTAGTATGAACAAACAAATTTTGATTATTAACATCCTATAAATATGCCATGCAAAAATATTGCTCAATTTTTCTAAAATCTTGTTTAACTCTTGCCGAAGTTTTTACATTAAATAGTTCTATTCTTAAGCAATCTTTTAATTTTTGAATGTTTTTCTCTTTACCACTTTAAATCTATAGTTATTTCTTTCTAAATTTATAATAATTGCTATAAAAAATATGTACATATACAATATTCTCCCCTAATAATTAATCCCTCAAAAACTAACAATCTCCAATAATTAATCCCTCAAAAACTAACAATCTCCAATAATTAACCCCCTAAAAACTAATTACTTCCAATAATTAATCAAAAATTTGAAAATTACCTCCATTCTATGGTGCATAATTAACAATCTCTGATTTTTAATAATTTATTGATTTTTATTGATTTTTATTAATTAACAAAAATAATTAACAAAGGCCATGTGGCTGGGAAGGCCTTGTGGCTATATGTAATTGGACAAGACAAGGTCACTAAGGCAAAAGCTAGCAACCTAAATTGTAGGGCTCTAATAAAAATGATTTCCATCTTCCCTTCAACATGCCACCTTTGATGATTAATAACCTTTGATAATTAATGCTTTCTCCTACAACAAATAATATTAAGTAATAAATGAACAGTATATATACTACAATAAATTAGAATGACTTGTTTTCTAATCCTAACTATATATATATATATATATATATACCTACTTATTCTCATTACATGATTCTCTCCTCAATTAGATTTTTTTTTTTTTTTTTTTTTTTTTTTGCATTAATACATGCATGCAAAAAATAAAATAAAAGTTAAAAGTTTCTTACATTATGATTGATAAATAATTAATCAGATAACAGTCGAGAAAAGTGAATGTTTCATTAAAAAGGTCATCATGCACGACAGCACATTCGCCATTAAGAATGTAGAAGTCGGACCGATGTCCAGAAAGTTGGCTCATTAGTGGAAAACAAACATTTACAGATCAACATAACCTTCAGTTAAATGCCTGTATCTCTAAGGATTCCCAAAACCTGAACATCTTGCTAAAAATATCCAAACAATTCATACCTAGTTGTTCTTGGAATTTTTGCTAGTAAAATTTATGGACTCAATGTTAGAAAGAAGCAACCTTTCTGTTCAATACAAGAAACTAGTCTTTGAACACATTTAGTTACAAAAATTATCTGCACTGTTTCCTGGGGAATGACCACGCCACTTTCAATGTATAAACCGAGGAGTTAGGTTTTCATCACAAAGCACAAACGCTCAAATTAGATAATCTTTTGAACTGTTCTTGGAAGTGCTGTGACTGACTGATTACAGTGACTACTGTGTCGATGGAACCGTGCACAAGGTTGATGTGCTAAGTGAATTCTTCCAATCACACCATCTGAGACCCAATCTCGTCTTCACTACCAACAGAAATAATAAGCAAATCACCTGAACAATTCTCACTAACCCCAGTTTCCTGATCTGACGCAGCCAATCATGATGATGCAGATATAAAGAGAGCTAGAATGATGGTGATGACACTGGGCTTAGTTACATGGACTATAGTCCACAAAACTTGCGAACTAAAAATTTAACTAGTACGCTGTTCTGTTTTTGAGGGATTCTACACTTGACAGGAGTGCTGATATTTGATCCGTCTGAGAAAACTTGCTACAGCTAGACAATTGAAATAATAGAGGCATGATTATACTCTAATCTGAATGAAAATATGTAAAAAGGTCATGTGATTCGCCATATAAAGATCAATATTAACAGTGAAGCTGAGCCTGAAGTTCAAATGCACTACCTCAGGTTTTCAAGTGTGGAACCAGACCATTCAATTGCACGACGAACTGTCAGTCCTGGACTCCACAAGGTGCGGCAGGAGTTATTCAGTATTGGACTTCAGTGTCAATTTCTCACAACTATGGTATTTCTGAGTGAGCTTCTCGCTTGCTACAGTTGGGTCATTATACATAGCTGAATCACGTGGATAACCTTTCTGCGACCACAATCACAATGCACCTAATAAGAAAAGTGTACCAACAGGAACAAATCACCGGATTAACGAATGCAACGTTTGAAGAAATGTCTTTCAGTGTGTTTTAAAAGTTCAAATCTATCGGAAGAGAAAACGAACTAGTTTGATGTACATACTTGAAGGCCCAAAGTGCGATCGCTAAGGAGGATGAAGATAAACATGAGATACATGCAACACAATACGGACATCCCCAAATAAACACGAAGGTTGTGAGAAACAGCACAAACCGAAACCAAGGCATCAAAAGTATCCTCTTTGATGTTGCGCTCCCTTATGACCACAGGGAGTGCAGTAGAATCCCTTTGGATTCGACAATACATACGCGTGTCTCTCAGTCTAATGAGAGCTCCGTCAACCCGCATCTGTCAACAGATAATAGCAATGAGTGACATTCAGAACGTAATATGGGTCCTATGCACAATACTCATGACAGAAAGAGAGCAGTGACGTTTGTTATTTGATGACAATTACAGCGTGCTGACGAATTAATACGCTTGCAGAAATATTACAAACGTGAACGAGAAAATGAAAGACATTGTGTAAATCCTTAACAAAGCAAAAAGATATTGTGTGTTGTAACCAAGTCCTGGTTGCACGCAACCATGGAAACAATCACTGGTAAGATGCTTAAAATCTGGTTTGAATATAGCCAGTCCATGTGGAGCTTACCCAAAAGCGCAACAGGAGGAACCAGCAGCTAGGCATTACTCTCTGCGATAGATATCCATGTATCCAGTAAGAAAACCAGATTTAAACGGCTATAAGCCAACAAAACCAATATAAATCATACTGTGATAAGTTGAATTCATCTTTCTAAAACAGAGCATGACATCAATTGCATACCACTTTAGCAGTCAGAAGCGATATTCCATTATCATCCAACTCGTCCTCATACAACACCACCTGTACAAACAAGAACAGATAGACGAACTTTTAAAAAGCCCAGATGAAGGTATTCCAACGTACAGGAGTCAAGACTTCATTTAAATATGGTCTGAACACAAAATGAAGGAACACATATCCATCTCGTTCTCGCTGAACTCAGCTACAATTTCTCAAACAAGGATCGTGTATGCAACAATACAATGATTTCCTATTTGTTTGAGTATCTATATATATATATATATATATATTACAAAATAGATAACGAGCAAAAGCGACTGCAAATAGTTCAAATCTGTTTGTACAACCTTAATCAAACTTTCAGCTGGGAGTTAATCAAGCTTTCAGTACGCGAATAGATCTAGAATATTTCATTAGCAAATGAAAAGGAAATACACTTTATCCATCTGTCAGTATTCAGGCCAAAACAATGCTAAGATTACCTCGTCGAAGAACAGAATTGGATCCCTCGCTTGTAGGGCAGCCATATCAATGCGTTCTTGGCTTTCCACCCACTCAACTGCTGTATTTACATCGCCCTGTTCATCCAACCAGCAACGAACACAAAAGCTATGGGAACAGAAAAATTTGAAATCATAGCGATAGTCTGCGTAATCGGACATAGTTGCGAAAGGCCTAATCCTGGCCCACTGGTAAGTCTATGGCCAACGTCATACAAGATGTAACGTAATCATTAACTGCAAGATCGTGCACAACAATAATCATAAAAACGCTGAACGAGTACCTAAAAAGGGGAAATCAGATTGCTAGAGATTCACCAGAAGGTTATGTATCAGAAATGAGAAAGTATAAACCTGTTTTTCTTGAGCATACTGACTTCCAGCATAAGGTGTCGTGAATGTGTAATCATAATTTAATATGATTTGTTCATCTGGTTTTCTGCATTACACAGTACGCAGTCAATCGGCAAAGATTCTAATTGAATCTGCTCAGAATCCAAAATAAATCCTTTACAAAGGAAAAACTCGCAGCGTGCTCTTATATGTCGTGTATTGTACAACTAGACAGTTTGAGCTCAAGAGTACTGTAAAGTAACTGTAAACTATCATCCAGGCGACAGGTTATCCTGCCACCTAAACCGATTTTTGGATACGAATTTCGTCTAAAAACAAAGACAAACATGCAATGCTAGAAGAAGCTTTCAGGTAACATTTGAGCTAACAAACCGTACGTGCGGAGCTTCCACTTAGCCGCAGCAGGAATCTTCACAGGGGGGAGGCTTTCTTGGCGCCACCCTCGAAGTGCATCCAGCGCATTGAAATGGATCTTAACCCCCGAGGTTTCATGGACAAGTTCCAAAGAATTGTCACCAAATACCATCTGAGGTAAGTGAATTGTTCCCAGCATTTTCTCCCACCTGCTCTCAAACAACCCAGCCTTCTGCCCAGATTATAACCCTACAGCAACCTTACTTGCACACACACACACACACACACACACAGACTTGATCTACATAATTTAATATGATTTGTTCATATTCGAAAACACAGTAACTCACAACCATATGGCCTCATCGCAATGACCCAACCCATGATTCGTCCCATCATATCTCCAGTACCCCGCCGTAATACTTCACCTTCACAACTACAAACAAAAGCAAACACACAACTCAACCTAAACACGGAAGGACTTTTGTTTTTTTTTTTTTTTCTATTTCTCTGCAAACAACTCACTTCTCACGAGGCCCCATTTTCAGGATCGGGCCCTTCCGCGCCTGAATGGACCACCCACCAACGCGAATCCCTTTGACACCATCGCCTTGGATCAATTCCCCACCGGCAGCCTTGAGGGCCTTCAATCGGAGCGTTTCCTCGTCATCCAAGCAGTCCGTTCGCAGCGTCACTTGGTCTAATTCCTTGGCAATGTTGCCACACGCGCAATCGTCGCACGCCATCGCTACTTGTCCCCCGCCACAGCTTGATGCGATGCGACACCCGCTTTGCAAAGACATCTGCGAAGACATCACGAAATTCGAAGCTCGCAAAACCCTGTTGCACACACTTCGAGTACCGAAGCCCTAATTTCCAGCGCTAGGCGACAAAAACCCTCTCTCTTGTCGCCTTGCGGACGATGTCGACCAAGTACCGAAGTGTGGCTGCGGAATTTTTTTTAACTAGTTGATATGTCAACATTTTAGTTTTTAGTTTTTATTTTTATTCTTTTATTTTAATATCCCTTCTTTAATTGTGCAAGGTAGGTGTGTGGGATATTTACATGTGCTTATTTGGAATTTGGATAATATGGATGTTTGGTAGCGAAGCTAAAGATGAAGCTATAAAAATCAAATTGAAGTATAATGGTAGTATATCATTGTTGGTGTATATCTAATTAATGCATACATTTATATAACTTGTCTTATAATCTTGGCTGAAAATTAAACATTGAGGTTTATGACTTATGTTTGTCTTCGTTTATTTTAATATTTAATATTTCTTAGTTTATAATTGTATTGTTATTTATAATTTTTTGTTTATCAAATTGATTATACATATAATTCCTAATTGAAATAATGCTTATTATTATTAGTTAATTATTTTGGTTATGAGTTTTTTAATCAAATATTATTATTTTAATTTATATTATGTACGTAAAAATCAAGTTAAATATTGAAAGTATATATATATACACATACTAGTTTTAATATTTGAAACACCTATGTAGAGATAAATGAATAAATATTCATATAGTATATATGTGAGAAATGGACAAATACATATTCATTTATTCCTACGTAGCATAGAAATAAATGAATAAATAAGTAAATATATTTACTTATTTATAGATTGATTAGTATTGGAAATCTTTGCTTTGATTTCAAAACATGTTAAAGCAACTTATGATCAGTTCTAATACATTGTTTAAGTAACAGAAATCTCACAGTATACATTATTTGAATACATCATGTGTCCATTTCAAGTCAGTTGTTGCATCTTTTTACGAGTAAGATATATGTTATTGATCACTTTGAAACCAAGTATCATTATTTTCAATTAAATCTCAATTTAATTTTAATCTTTCATACACAACTCATAGCAATGCACACTTTCTATTCTTATACAACAAAGTAGACTTTTCAGCATGATTGGCATTCTCATGGAAATTATTTGAATGGGGAAATGACATCTGGGTCTCAAGCATTTCAAATCAAGTATAGTTGGTATATTCCTTAACAGTTGTTAGAAATCCAACATATATCTATGCCAAATGGACACATGATAAAGTTAAATCATCAGGCAACAGTGACTTAGGTTTGAACAAGAATTGCCTTTGCAAGGGATTACTGAGAACCTCACCATTGAATGTGATGAGATTTTGTAGCAAAAGAGGGGCCCGCACATCAAGTCATTTGTTTGTCGAATTCTAAATTCGAACGCTCTTCTATGCCAAATACTAAAGCAGTGAAAATTCTACCTGCAGTACACTCTAAGCTTTACTAAAAAACCAGAAGCAACTGCTCGTTATCTGCACCCTGGTACTTAAACCCATTGCCATGACTGAACCTTATTTCTAGATAACTGCAGTAGTTTAGGTAGCGAGGAAAGACAGGCTCAACCCAACATTTGGCTGTGCTTTCAAGTCTCTAGAGTTCACCTCAGCAAGCAGACTGAATGTTACCAGAGGGTTGGGAGAGAATTGCAGAAGGCCAGCAACCAAACCCTTATCATCAAACCGTCCCTTCAATGTGGTTTGGCCGTTGTAGACGTATGAGCCAGCGACCCTTGCAGCGGTAAGCCCCTTCTCGTACAAGCGGCTGATGTGGGTACCAACTTGACATCCTGGTGACAGTTGACGCGTCAAGTAGAGGTCAAAACTTTTTTCAATGAGGGGGTCGACAATCAAAGATCCCGTGAACTCTTCAGTCGCATACCCAATACCTGCACATCATAAACCGTCATGGTACATGTGCATCAATACCAAGAACCGAAACTAAAACAGTATCAAATTGTTTACATTTTCAGACACATAAAACCGCATGCTGCTCTGGCAGTTAGACATGTATAACCTTACGCTTCTCCGTATAACATTCTAAGAAAGAAGCGAAATTTGAGGAACAAGAGCCACCTAGCTTCACTATTGAGTCCTTCCATTGTGCTACATATGGTTCCTACCATCTATTCTCTACATTTTAAGATTGTCGCGAACTACACTTAGACAGGTATCACGGATGCCATTTCTAAAGTCCATCCAAGGGGGTGTTAGAGAATGTTATCAAGCCGCTTGTGGCATATAAATAAACTGATGAAAACATTTTAAAAAGAAGTGATGCAAGCATTCTGATGATGATTAAGACAAAATTTGATATTGGAGAAACATTGCAATTCCAGTTAGGAAAACCTACCAGCTTTAGTCATGCCAATGTTTCTAGAATCTGTGTTGTACAACAACGAACCTCCCGCAAAGAGCTTTTTGTTTCCCAAATTCGCGGACAATTCAAGATCAGGTGCAGCTTTGAATCCATGAATTTTGGCGTGGAGAGCCGCAAAATCATGCGTGTAGGTGATCTGTCACAAAGTAAACAGAAATCTATGAACATAAGAAGATGCGCCTAGATAATCCCACAAAAGATGAAGTAATGGAACACAAGCTCACAAACACCCTATTTGACACCTTATAACGCATTTAAGTGCTCCGTGACAGAAAGATAGAGGAGTTGGAACATTCACGTACGTGGGCTTTGCCATTCTCGCCGTTGGGAAAACTTGTCTGAACACCTGCGGTCAATCCTGCCACACCAAAGTTCGATATGGTTGATTGGGCTTGAATCTGCAAAAACCCGTAGAAGTATTAATTATATAAGATGGTGAGAAATGCAAATGACTGGCACGATTGTCACCAGATATTAGTCCTTAATTTCCTACTAAGTTTTCTAAAAGAATTTCATAGTAACTCTCGCTAGTAAATTTTACCCTTCAACTGTAAATAAGTAATTTAAATTTCAACAAAGATTGGCCCTCGGCCGGCTTAGCTCTCCAAGTAGTTAAAAACGGGGTTGTTATTTTTCTCATGATATGTCGGCGGTCAATTACTTGTTAATATTCTGATTCCAACAGCCTTCATTCCACTGATGTATTACTTCCCAAATGCTTTTAATCCCACAATCAGAGGCTATATCGATATTAACATAATCCCTTCTTGCTATCACTAAGCGACAATTCGCAGGTTTACCACATAATGAGCGATTGACAGTAAGTAATCTACATACAACGTCCCATTTCAACACCTGCTAACTGTGAATTATTAAAACTGCCACACACGGATCATCGCACTCCGTACCCCATCATCCATAAATGAAACAAGAAAACAGCTTGTCAAATGCTTGAAACACCCACATGTCAATAGCACCTAAACAATAATCAGAACGGAGCTACGACATACGACTTCAACAACGAAAACCAACAAAATACACAAGCTGCCAAACAACAAAGTGCACACAAAGTGTAGTGTACGACCGCAGTTTGATGTTGTGCCCTACTTACATTTAAAAAAACAAAATTGGAGAATACTCAAATATAACGATCTCAAAATAATTAAACTTTTATGACCTTAAAAGAACTTACCCCCAAACCAACTGAACAATGACCAAAATTTTAAAATAGTGGCTCTAGTAATAGAAACTCATTTATATACAGAAACAAACAAATGATTGAAACTGCATCTCCTACTGTTCTGTGATGAATCTTACGGGTCCTAGTAGACAGTAAACAACCAAGTACACTTCAGGATGGAAAGTTCCCCTCTATCAATTTATTTTCAAATTTGCAAAACAGAAGTTCTGACACATTATGATTAATCACTAAGAATAGCCATACTCAAGAGTCCCTCACAAACACTTCTGGATTTGAGGATTTCCATAAATGCATCACAACAAAATAAAACAAAAGAAAAAAAAATCCTAAAATGAATCGCACAGTAGAATTATGTAAACAAAACGGAAGCAATCTAACAATCGAATACCTGGTTGCCCGTGGTAGCGAAGGAGAGGTTGTGCGTAGTGTTGCCCTCCTGGAAGTTAGCCTGAACAATCCCCACCGTAATGTCCTGCACAATCGTGGCAGTGGTAGTAAAAGTCGCTGCACGCGGACCAATGCATGACACCATGAGAGTATGCCCACCCACGAATCCCTTGGTCACCAAATCCTTCGCCTGCTTCCCGACATCCTGAAACAGCGTTGGCCCGCCGATGCGCGCCAGAAGTGGCTCTTTCTGCCCATTCGTCATGGCTGCTTCACAAGCTCAAAACCAAGCCTCAACGAGTCGCAAAAAATCAAACCCCACTCCAGAGATTCACAACGCTGCGGAATGCAAGTACCCAACAACAAAGATCGAGTCTTCCTCTCAAGGGGCAACTGCGCACCAGAATGGACCTTCCTGGAGCTAGAACCCACCAAACACGATGATCGAAAGCGCGTCGGAAACCCAGCGGCGAGCCCTAGCGAGCGAGACGGGTCAGTAACGAGGAATGGCTGGATTTCTGGCGTGTGGAGATGCCCCGCTAAGTCTAAAACCGAGCAGGCCTCGCGAACGGCTTCACAAGCGCCAACGGACGGCGACTGCCACCACTGCAGTAGCAGCGGAGCCCCGCCCTTGCCGCGTGTTGTGGGTTCTCCCAATCAAGATCTGCCAAGTGTTACTACATGCATACGTGGCATGCCTGTGTTCGGCATCGGGCGGTCCCGTGCTCGTCGCCGTTTTATACGAGTGTTGGGCTGGTATCACTCGGGTCTCTAACACTTGTGTGCCGGGTATTGTTTGGGTCTCGGGCGGATGTACATCGGGTATCAATCGGTGTTGGAATTGGTGGTTGGTAATGTGAGTAGAGGCCCGACTCTTACTAAGTATAGCGATAAGGAAGCAAATATTAAACTGTTGGTTATTATCGCACATTCTCATACATAGATGTCAAAACATATGTGATTAGTATTTATTTTAATTTAATCTTTGTGTGCTGTAACAAGAAAGAAGGTTGTGTTGTTGTTTTTCAGGGGTGTTTATGTAAAATTTAGATTGTCAAGAGATGCTTTTTAATTGATTTATTTTAATTTATTTAGTTAGCTTTATACTTATGATTCAGAAAGATCTTTAATATTATTTATTTTTTAATTGTAGTAATGTGTTTTTTTTATTTTTTTATTTTTTTATTTTTAGTTTTGAGGTGATGTAATGGTGATACAATGGTGCTCTGTCTCATGAAAAGTTATCAAGTAATTAAGTTAGGAATTAGTTTTTTCTTCTTCACCTGTGTGAACTATATTTGGTTTTCTATCAAATACGAGGTGGGTTTCATTTTTTGTGTTGATAACCCCTCAGATATTACTTGAAACTTCATTCTCAACTTGAAGCAAATCCATTTACTAGCATCCATACTCGAAATTGCATATGCTATATATATATATATATATATATATTGATTTTAAATTTTTTTCTTTGAGAACTATTTTTAAAACATGGAGGTTTGCTAGACGTAAATGACTTTTATATCCTCAACAATCCAAAATACATAATAAGTTTTAAATATAGCATAAAAGAACTGGTGTTGAAAGAACTGATGTATAATGAATGTTTATCCACTAATTTCTTATTCATTTTAAATATTGACTACTCAATTACAGATGAGCTAGAGATACTTGTCAAACTGTATAGTACATATTATTTAGTTGCATTGATAATATTTTTTTGAATGAGAAAGTAGAATTTGAATGAAAAAAGAAAAAAGAAAAAAGTAGTATTATATTAAATATCTTAATGATTTTTTAAAAAAAATATTATATTTTCCCATAAAACATGATTATAAAAACCAGTAATTGATCTTATCGAAATGTTTTATTATTTTGGTGTGCTTTTGATGGTTGTGCACATTTCTCCAATTTTCTTGAAGTTTTCCACATCAATCATTATGATGATACAAAGTCATTTGCTCACAGCCTTAAAAAACAAATGATTTCCTTTACATTAATAATGCTACTGAAATTAGTATATCAATTCAGTTGTTTATATATATTTTTATTTTATTTTATTTTTTCTTCTTCTAATACCATAGTAATGTATTAAAAAAATATATTTACCATGATTAGTGTGAAACTTTCATATTATATCTATATTTAACTTAAACATCTATGGTCTGAAAACTACTAATAAACTTAATTTTTATTAAAGAATGAAATATGATTGTATTACCATGAAGATTCATATTTTTTAAACAATCATGTAAGCTAGAAATAATCCACATAGTGGATTCTGAATTTTGTAAAATATTCTTGAAAAATGTATATAGCAAATTAGTTTTTATTCTAACTATTTTCATAAAAATTAAATCTCTTTTAAATTGAATGATGTTCTTTAAAAAAAAAAAAAAAAAAAAAAAAAATCTTATAAAATTATTATAAAATTATTTTAATTATAACTTATTTTCACCATTGAATCACATTCAAAGACTCTTTTATTCTAACTAAAATGTCATTTTGTAATAATATTTTTAGAAAACCCCATTTGAATAAAGAAAGCTTGTTATTATTTTATTAATTACAATCAATTATTTACAAAAGCAAAGTCTACAACAACAAAGGCACTTTCTTGCCACTTATTAGCAAAAACAAAAAAAAATGAAGCATTTTATTTTGCTCTTTGGCTACCAAGTCATTTGGCATATAAACAAGAAAAGAAGATAGAGTAAAAGACAAGGTAGGCACTTAATACAAACCTTACATCTACAATAATAGTTATAAATGAAAGAGAGATACTATTGAGTAGTTCAAGACTAGGTAATAGAGGGGTGGCAAAAACAAAGATATTATAGCAGCATGGAGCAATGAGGTTGAATGCAACTACTTGTCCAATTGCATAATATTTTTTTATTTATAAAATTCTTATTTATAAATTTTTTAACTATTTATTAATTAAATATAAATTTATATATATATATATATATATATATAAATAAAATAAAGTTGACATTGTTGACTTTAAATACAAGAAACTTAGATTGTTGCTAATAAGAAGTAAACAATATATTATTTAGATATTAGATGATTAAATTAGACTACTGGTTTTTGTAATAAATATAATTAAAAAAAAGGAGGTGTTATAAGAAATCTCCCATTTTGTGCTAGACAACAATTACATAATACGAAAATCCAAAAGATAAATAAATAAGAAAAAACAGAAGAGATAAGATTGTAAGATCACAATCTGATCTTTAATGTCTAGAATAAATTCATAAATTTTAATTTAATTACAAAAGATACTAATTGGAATAGAGTTTATGATTTTTTATAATACTTTTATTACTCCTTTAAACTTCTATTTTTATTACAATTAAAATTAACTTCTTTTATTTTTAAGCAGCTACACTATTTATTTACCTTTTTTTTACTTCCAATTGACAATCTTAATAGTTTAACTTTATAATAAATCCATTACTCATAACTTAATTCAACTGCAATATTACTCTCTAATAGCACAACCTCCAACACAACACATTTACTAATTGGAATGTTTTTAGCAAATGTATCTTTATACTTACAAAAGAGAATCTAAAAAAACTATATCTAATTTGACACATCCAATAGACTTAATAGTTCTTAAACTAATTTTGAACTTAAAATAAACTATATACAATAAAAAAAACACCTTGGCTAGAATTTTTAAAAAAAGGTTCTTAAATATCTTTAAAAACCTTGTTTTAATCAAGAATGCCAATCAATCAAAAAAATTTAATATAATAAAAAAAAATTATTTATTGAAATAAAAAAATACTTTAACTCTTAATAATTTTGAAGTTAAGAGTTAAATCTTAGATATCTTAATAAAATTCAAAAAACTTAAAAAATTTAAACCTCTCAAGTTTTTAATACTTGTGATATATAAATTCAATTTAATTATTCAGCAGATTATTTTGTTACTTTCAATGATAGTGACAAGCATCTTTTTTAAAAATCTATTTTTATTAATTAATTGATATTTTGTTTTTCAAGAAGATAATCTATTCCTTAAAAAATATTTAAATAGTTCAAGTTTAGAAAAAATAAAAAATAAAAATGCAATTACCTATTTAGAAAATTTCCTTTTGTTCATAAATCTAAAAAATGCGTTTCAAAAACCTTTATTTTACTCTTTTACAATATAAACAAATATGGTTTCTTTGAATGAGGAACATGATGTATACATCTTCTGTTCTCAACTGTAAACCTTCAAGTAGTAAAAGATTTAAATCATTAAACCAATCAGGTACAATTGAGTAACTCTGTCAACAAAATCAACCTCAAAAGTAAAAACCTTACAAGACTATTGAACATACACACAGAATCAGCATAAACAAAGGTCAATGTTTTTACCTTGACACATCTTCATTTCTGGATCAACCCTAGTTCGCATCAAACACTACATATTCCAAAACATTTTAAACAAAACACAAGTCAACTTCCTCAACTTGGTACCAATTCTGACAAAAATACCATTTTCTCCCATCATTGTCAACGTCATATCAACCTCATCAACATGTTAAATAAAAACACAAATTTGCAGGACAGAACAAGACCCAGGCATCCATCACCACTGAACCCAACTCGTGGAACTACAGGAAAGGTTGAAGTTTTATTAATGAAACCTGCAGCAATGGAAATGGGCACTGCACGCTGTACACTCTGTAACATTCTATAGAAATAAAGAAGAAACGTAGAAGGAATTGAATGCATGAATCGAATGCATGAATTCTGGCAATTTTGTCGATCTAGTTCCAAACCTTCACAAACTGAACTCTGAAGCTGTTACCACCACAAACAGACATGGAACTGAAGGGAGCGGTGTGACTGAAAGTGGTGAAGTTGTGTGGGTGTGTTGCTAGTTTGCAGTCACACGGTGAATCAGAGATCTAGAAGTGGGAGTTATGTCTGGACCCAACTGGCTCCGTCTATGAATGTCATTGAAGAAAGTGCAACAGCTTGCGACTCTGTGAGCTCACGAGACCAGCCATATCGTTTGCTCTGGTCGGCTCCTGCTCCGCTGCACTTGTATTGGCCGTAGAACACCGTCCTGCAATGCACATCACCGTGTTAGTTGCAGTGGAAGAATCTGGTTGGAGCTAGTAGTGTGTTCTAGACATGGAAAACATGGGCTTGTGTTTTCATGGTTTGGCTCACTTCTCCCTGCTGCTATCTCCCCAGTTGTGCCATCCCTCCGGTCGAATGATGTCTGCTATGTTGCAGTAGATAAAGACAGTTCGGGAGTTGGGACCCCACGCGCGTCCCAAGTAGATGGGTCCACTGCCTGTGATTGTGCAGCCCACGAAGGAGAAGCCTGTACTGGTGTCGCCTGTTCTCTTCTGCGCAGCTATCGATCCGCTTCCCGGGTTGGCTATGGAGTGCAACTGACAATTCTGCACACAGAATAGAATACAAAAGCGTCAATTCTGGTTGAGTGGTCGCAGTTGAAAAGGTGCTTGAGTATTCATTTGGTGACGAATATGATATGAGTAAACTGAATTTCAAGCTGGATATTTGTTGTGGCGATGATTTTACTGCTAGGGCTAGGTGAAACCTGATAAAGTGATTGCCCGTCTCCACAGATGAAGTCGATGCTACCTGGTGCATCCCACAACCATGAAATCGTTGGTTCAAATTTTTATGAGACGAAGCAAAAAAATATTGTTCAGTGCTTTGAGACGCTGTAAGGATTTGATTCAATATGCTGAAAGACAGTGATTAACATACCTTCTATGTAACAATCCTTGAAGTAGTGACGACCCTTTTGGTCGTATAGCGTGTCTTGAGCGCCTATGAAGGCACAGTTGTAGAACGCTCCTTTGTCGCCTGAAATTCGAAGCGCTACTGCTTGCTTGTTGACAGCGCCTCCAGGAGGGGCAGGAGCCGAGTTCTGTACAGAGATTCATGTATTCCATCAGTGATATGTGAGGTGGACCTTCGATCGAATCCCTCAGCAAGAAAACTTTTTTATGAGGAGGAATCGGTTGGTGACGGTGTGAATCTTTCCACTAGCGTATGAAAACATGCAGACTCGGCTAAATTTCGGCATTCTTGTGATCTACCTTGAAAGTTACGCCTCTAGCAATGAAATTGTCGGCGAGGATCGTGATTGAGGCACTCTTAGAAGTGCTCCCTGCTGAACCAGCAGTGTCGTCGTAAACAAGTACCGGATTGTTAACACCTTGGAAAGTGATCGTCTTCCCCTTCGGAACCGTTACCTTCTCCCTGCCAAAGCAAAAGAAATTGACAATAAGTAGAAGCACCAGGAAGATCTCTGAAAACTTAAAAGCCAATCTGAAACTATAACTGCAAGCGGAATTCATCACAGGCTTGTTTGCACGTGATCTGAGATGAGCCCACACGATGGTCGAAAAATTGAGAGAATTCTGACCAATATGTTCCGGAATTAATCTGGATGATGGTCCGAACTCCCCCGGAAGGAGCATCGTTCACAGCAGACTGCACCGTCTTGTACCCCCCAGCTCCAACCACAAGAGTATTAGCTGCAGCAAGAGTACCACCATTGAAGTCTTGAGACGTCATCTCAGCTGTACCTGCCGCGACGTGAGCCTGGTGATTCTGCTCCATCGTTGCAACCCAGGAGAACAAATCCTTTTCCACTGCATCCCGGTTGATCGTCTTCTTGGGGTCAGCATGGGCTGCCCCGACAGTCATCAGCACTAATCCTCCACAATGAAGCCACAGAAATAGTAGGGTCAGCTGAAGGTTGGCAACCCGGTGAGTCGCCATCATGTGTGATCAAGCTTCGACAAAAGGCGCTTCCACAAGAATGTCAAGCTTCATCAGCTCACCACCAAGAGCCTAGAGTCGAAGCTGAATCGAATTCCGATGAGTTTCTGAAGATAAATATACTATGTTGCGAGGTCGCTGTTGCATGAACTGCACCGACACTCATCTGCACAACTATTCTATAGTTGACACGGAGGGGGTCCTTGAGTAAGCGATCGATTCGCCAGTTGCAACACTGGCTGAGCATCGTCAGTGCTGTTGACTGCGTGCAATGAAACGTCGCTTTCCAAGGATATAACCGAAGCCTTATCCAGTACCGATGGCAAAAGTGATCTTGTAAACATTTGGTGATTCATCAAATGTTCACCAAATATATTCTGGTTGATTCCAATGCCCAACCGCACCCCCGTGTCACTCACAGGCCATGCGGGCACTTTTTCTTTACACATGCAACCAAAAAATCACAAAGAAAGTTCTCAAATATTTCCACCAGTCGCTCTTTAGCTTTCAGAAACTGGTGTGTGTTATTTTCGGGCTTATTTTTCACTTTGAACTTCTACGCGAAGCATTGACGAATTCATTTGGAGCCGCTAAGATTAAGCAACCGCATGATGCTTCGTACCTCGCCATGGTCAATCCACCACCAGTGCCATAATAATATCCCTACTTGGTTGACGTACTGAAGGCTGCATAACACGTCATCTCTTAGACTTGGAGCTTTGAAGCTCAACGGTCAAGACTTGCAGTGACAAACTCGAAATTGATTAGCTTAGTGCTCTTGAACGCTGATTGAATAAGCAAAATGTACTACCGATCACAAGCTTAGCAACTGGATATGAGAATACGACCACCACCACCACCACCACCACCACCACCAGAATTGTACAGCTAACAGGCGTGCACACCACCCCAAAGCTGAACATAGATGATGGTCCAAGCGACCCTCTATCTAGAAGAATTTACTTAAGATAGATCGCTGTAAAAGTAAATACTGAGCGAATATGTCAGAGTACTGACAGATACGTAGGTGCTCAGGGACTAGGTCGTCTGATGGTGTGTCAGTTGGACGGTAAACTTTTAAACACATGTTAAGCTCAAAATATTAAGCTCACACAAAAAGTAAGGGCAAGAAAAACTGTGAAACAGCAGCAATGTCCGTGTAGACCCTCAGTACTTTATGACAGTCATTCAACAGACAGTAACTTTGAAACTGCAGTGGCAAGCACAACTTTGAAACAGCAGCAATGTCCTTGTAGCTCTCCAGCTCCATACAACGATCATCCCAACATGCGATAAGTAGAGTCGACAATGTTTGATTGACGGAGTGATGGTGCCACATTCTTACAAATCACCCATCCCCTTATGCAACTTTTCCGGTGAATCAGACTCAACGTCGTGGCTGACGAGTAATTTAACTTGCCCCAAGGATATGGGCTTACATGTTAGACTCTCTCTCTCTCTCTCTCTCTCTCTCTCTCTCTCTTTGATTCTTCACACGAGCTTCCAGGTCGAAGAAACGAAGACTGACACTAGTGGTTTCCTCGAGGTAGCGAAGTTGAACTGATGCATGATGCTCACGAGCTGTCAGGAAAAGAGCGAACTCACAACGAAAGCGTCCACATGCTCAGCCAACGCAGCCGAAGTGCAGATCCCGTTCATTGATTGTTCAGACTGTTCAGTGCATGCTCGGAGAAGCTCGGAGAAGGCTCCACTCAACCACCGATCGTGTGAGCTTCCAGTAGTTTTGCAGCAATGGCACTCAAACGCAAATAATAATCAGTGTCCTATCCACAAATCAACGTGAGCTGGTTTCTGCCTCACTGTGACCTGTCAGGCTTTGTGGTGTGAAAGTCCTCGCTGTTAAGCTTCAAAAGCTCCACATCTAAGCGATGACGTGTTCTACGACCTCTGACACGTCAACTGAGTGAGAACTTTGTTTTGGTACTGTTGGTGGATTGACCATGGCGAGGCACTATGCCTCGTACAGTTGCTAATCCTTTCATTGAATTCCTCAATGCTTCGCCCTAGAAATTTAATATGAAAACTTATTTGCTGATTCCTAAAATAATGTACATCAGCCACTGAAAGTTGACACTTTAATCGGAACTTAGATCAACTGACGGAGAAAATTTACAACTTTCAATGTTAACTTCGGATGAATGGATGCTAACATTCCATCAGACATTGCTTCCCCGAATATATATATATATATATATATATATTTTTGTGAAGAACTTCAGTACTTAACGAAACTGGATACGGAGTCCTTGGAACAACTCTGGTTTTTTGTGAAGTTATATTTTTACATTTTTTTCTGCTAAATATCTCTAGATTTTTGCAAATTTACTTGAACAGCTCAAAAGCTGCAGGAATTTTGTGGAGGACATTGAGAAATCGACCTGTGATATTTAGGATCAGCATAAAGGTTAATAGCCAACCTTAAGAAATTGTTTGAGCAGCTATGATAAAGAAACTAAAATATTTGTAGAAAAATTGCCGGAGTCGACACCTCACTATTCATGGTTGTGACACCCTGGCTAAAATTGAAAATTGAATAAAAGTACACACTGTCAGAAAGTTGAGTGCGGTTTTTACATGTGGGCATTGTTAGTTGGACGACATCAGAACTGGGAATGTGAAGTGAAGTTCCCTAAAGCTGTACCATTCATGAGACATAACCACTTAAAAAAATAAGGTAAGCATGTTGCACATTCAATAAGTGTGAACTGAGTATTTTCAATGGGCCATTCACAAAGCATAAAAGTACTCGAGATCTTGGGAGATATCCTTCAACATTGTTACTATTTCCCTTGAAAATCGACAGCCAGGAATCTTGACTGTGTCCACAATTTGTCAGCGTCCTCATGAGTAAACCGATAAATGAAATTCAGCACATAACTGCATAACTGCATCAAGTGAGATGTAACACATTTTCTTTGTCACCAAGTGGTGAACAGTAAATTAAAAACAACAACAAAAAAGAAGCTGGACTTCTTGCACACCGTGGCAGATGGCAAGTGCGTGTACCAAGAACTGGGCGTAACCGAAGAGAAATTTTGAAGAAGGTGAAAGATGATGATAAAGAATTTGTCGTCGCTGCAGATGCTGTTGCCATGTTACAGTTGCACCACGTTATTGCAGAGAACCGAGATTATATTTCACAGGTTGTTTAAGTTAGTCGGCTAGTACCAACGCAATCTCAAAACCGTACTGCTCTACTGTCTGCTTTACAATACCAGTTTCAGCCACTCAATCACTTGCGGTCCTAACATATTGCTTTCCGTTTCATTAGACTCTACCTTTTGCTTAATCGTACAAATGCCAACAAGTCAGAACGCAGGCTTTAGGACCAAGGTTCCAAAATATGCTGAGTAAGTTTGACGATCCCCAACCTTCATCAATGTTAAATGCACGGATCACAAACACTACAAATTTCTGATTCAGAAACGAAAATTTTTCTAGACTCTCCGATCAGGTTAGAATCCACATCTTTCAGGGTAAGTATTTGCATGCTTCGATGTTAGAGAATATGTGAAGTTCGAGGACAGTGATGTGACGGGAATGCAGATTCCATGCACTGGATCGGCTCAGATATAGATAGAGGTGGGTGAGAACGACAACTATGCTTCCGCGATGCCTGTTGAATGTGGAGTTGATTTTTGCATTCTGGCATTTTGCGCTGTCCAGTCCCAATCATGGAGACAGAAAAGGGTCCCACGAGTCCTGGCTGGAACACTTGCAGGACATACGTGCTGGACAATTCGTCTGCCACAAGTCACACACAACTGGGCGGCTGCAGGACTGACACCAGTCACCTCGTCCTAGGGGGCACACAACGCTGGAATTGGCCATCCTGTTGTTTTTGTTGTTGTTTTCGTCGTTGGCACACGGGCGTCAATCTGCACCGAGGCTCTGGATCAATTCCCAACTTCTACCGCCAGCTGAAGAGGCAAGCTCTCACAGACCTCGGCAATCTAGCCCCCTCGTCATGCTGACATTGAACCCGAAAGGATGCTCCCTCGAGTGGTTCTACAATGATTGAGCAACGCTGAGCTATCACTGCAATTGTATATGTATTACATCATTGGTAGCAGTATTTCAACTTGCATTAGTGCAATTCTAATGCATTGGTCAGAACCATCAGTAGCTCCCCAGCCACTTGATCAGCATGGTATTGCCAGTTTTAGAACCATAAGGTGAGAGCACATCGAAAACTCCAAGACTTGCTCAGGAACTAGCCACAAATGTTCTGAACCTTAAATCCATAGTATCGACATTTATGGGACCGTGTCAAAAAAAAAACTTGAACGATAATGCAGCAGAGTTTTCCAACTGTCGAACTGATTGACTCATTAGTTAAAACAAGAGCTTGACAATCTCTGAAAAGCTTGTGATGATTCCCAAAGAGATGTCTGCACGCAGTTTCGGTTGCCAAAATACTGACTTCCAAGCTGCGGTAATAATGAGTACCACATCATGAGGATTTATTAATGTCCAGTGCTGGCTTATATCATTGTGAACCATCATACAAAAGTGCTCGAATGCCTTTTTTAGTTTCGAACGACTGATAATGGCTACAGTTAGATCTAGTCATGAATTCTGCAGTAAGGCGCAAATGAGAAAAAAAACAACTTGTTCTCTTGCAGCTTAGAAAACAAACATGCACTCCGAGCTTTGCGAATGCAATCACCTGGTCTCGTTCTTTTCAACACTGAGAGTCAATGAACTTAACTGAGCAATTTCATGGCATGGAATTGAACAACATGCACCCGAACCGCCAACCAGCAGTACAAAGAGGAGTCAAGAAGTGCGAAAAAGCTAGTTTACATTCATGGATTTCAGAAAGTTGGCATGTGGGGCATCGAAGATCCTCAGTGAGCAAGAAAGACTGTTCACCTCACTCCATGAAGCTGGCTGCAACTTCACCCCATGTTTTAACAACCTTTGCCCACAAGTTTATCAACTCAACCCAGTGATTGATGAATTGAAAGCAGCATCTTTCTGATTTTCCACTGTAAGTAAACAGTATCCAATAATGTTTTTCACGCTACAAAAGTTATGGCAAAGTTTTGTATGGGATTTGGAATGAAATCTAGCCCATCATGAGAATTTTTGACAATTTTTGACAGTTCCATCTATGATAATGATGATGATTTTTTGATTTTTTTTTAAAATTATTATATGAAGTATATTTTATATGTGGTTCTACTTGGACCTACATTGGTTTCAATAAAAATGATTTTTACAGTGTAGAGCTTGTGTCTTATGATAGACCCTTTCATTTGAATAATTTAATTTTTATTTGGAAATAAATTATTTTAGAATTCGTAACCACTTTTGTGGCTTTTTTGTGTGTTGGATGACATTTAATATGTTGCAATTAATGCTATTGATAAATCATATTTGACTAATTAGATTTTTTTGTTTTTTGTTTTTTTGTAAGTTTTTACATTATTATAACTAATTGGTAGATCGCATCAACTTTGATTTAAGTAAGTTTTTAATTAAATATTGATAAATTTCACAGTCCATAATAAGTCTGAAAAATATAATTAAAAAATAGTAGCATGAATAGAATATGAAGAGATGCAGGAAGATTTTAAAACCCAACTTGATTTACAAATTATACAATTTTATCTTAAAGCCACATTGGTTAGATTAACTAAGTTTGTTAAAAAAGAATATATAACAAGGATGAAAATTTTGATTTGGATTTTAATATATTTTTAGTGCCAAGATTGAATTGTTTGTTAATAATGCCTTAGAATCTCAAAAGCATTGCAACTTTAGACTTATAGTTATTTTATTAAATTACAAGATTCTAATCTAGTGATTTTAATATATATATATATATATATATATATATATATAAATAATTAAGATTAAAACACACACATATACATACACACACACACACACACATATATATATATATATATATATATATATATATTTCTAAATAATAAAAAAATATAATTTAAAAAAAGTCTTTATTTCTACATAACAAAGAATAAGAGGAAATAATTTTAATATAAAAAGACCAATAAGTCTCACATTAAGACTAAAAGATATAAAAGATATTAACAAGATTCAAAATGGCTTTAATTTTATAAATAAGAAGGTTGTATAAAAATATTTTAAATCTTAAAAGATTTGTAGTTAATTTCAATAGCAACATGGTACATTCAAAGATACTTGTAAATCTAATTTGCATCTAAATAAATTTTTCAAATGTTTTATAAATCATTAATTATTAATTTAGTATCTTTTTACTTGCTAAGATATTAATAATTTTGTGACCTTATTTCTTATTTTAGAAAATAATACTAAAATAAATAATAAGAATTTAAATTTTTTATAAGTTTAAAAATCTAAAAGTTTATTAAATATTAATTTTTGTAAACTCTCAATTACATTTTATACAAAGATAGTTAACAAGTCTTTTAGACAACTAATAATATTCTATATCTAGTAAAAAGACCACAAAATTATATGATATTTATAAATTTCTTAATAAATATATTATTTTTTCAATATACCTTTAGATTTGATATCCTCATCTAATAATATAATCAAGAATTAAAAATCTCTTTGTAATATTATAGTATCCATTTTGAGGCATCTATATATTCTTTTAAAAAAGAATTGTTTCTTAAGAATCATTATTTAGATTTTTATACCATAATTTTGAAGACTGTTGCAACCTAAAATGATAATTAATAAATTTTATACAAAACATTTTTGAAATGAGTCTGTTAGCTATTACTTCTCTATCTTATTGAAATAAAAATTGCTATTATTTTTCCAAAGTAAAGTAGAAAAAATATTTTATTAATAATAATTATTTATTAGTTTAAATAAATATTATTGATGAAAATATTAATCTTTTCTAGTATATTTATAAAATTATTAGATGGCTTTAATATGCAATTTGCAATAGTGTACAAGATATTTTAGCAAGTAAAGAAATTTTTTTTATTAATAAGAGAGTTTTTAATTTATATATAATCAGTTAATTAAATATATTCAATTTTTTTTATTTAATTCTAAATTATACATCTATGTATTTACGCTTATTTAAAAAAATTCTAAAAAAATATTTCATTGAACCTCAAAAAAAAATATTTTAAGTGCAATTTAAAAAGAATGTGTTATTTTCTAATTTTAAATCCATATTTAATTATAGAATCTTATAAAAATTAGTTTAACTTCAGCAATAGCATACATGTAGTACAACTGCTTTTATAAATATAAATTCAACATAACCTACTACCCAATCCAATTTAAAAAAAAAAAAAAAAAAAAAAAAAAATCAGTCATTAATTCTATAATTTTTACATAATAATATTATAGAATCCAATATTTATACAACTTCATTAATTACTTTCTTATAATTTAGTAAATTCAATTTTAATTGTATCTTTCTACTAAAAAAATTAAAATTAATTCTATCAATTTATTTATATTCTATTTTAAAAAAAAATCCTATATTTTTATAAAATAGGTTCTACCAAAAATTACAAATTATATCAAATTTACAATTAATGTGTATTTTTAATATTTAATCAATCATCTTAGCAATACCTTAATAACAAACCTTGTATAATAGATACTTATATTACTTAAATAAAAAGAAGTAAATAGTAGGTAGATAATATCTTCTTTAAGAGACTTCAAAGAAGTTATCTAGATATAGATTAGATCTTTAGATTCCTATAGATATGCCACATGGATATTGAAACTTGTTACACAAGTTACTTATTATTAGGAAGTTGTATAGAAAGCAATCTACAACTTAATGCTTGGGCCATAAGTCAATTAGTTCTTAAGAAGCTTCTACAAGGCCTTCATAGTAGCTAGTATATATGGAGACAAAAGCAATGTCATTCTCAATCTTGTTAATACCTTTCTTGTATTCCAATCTTGATTCAAGATTCTATAGTTTCTTTATATTTGGCAATAGTCATTCTAGTTCTTTTTTATCTTATACTTATCTCTTTTTTTCTTATATTCTTCCTTCTTTAATGACACATCAGTATATTAACTTTTGGATTTGTGTAGATTCATGTCTTTAATATCTTATATAGTCATAAGTATAATTTATATGAGATTGTTTGATTAATTGTATTCATTGATAATTTATTATTAGATTAATAATCAAAATATTTAAATGAATAAAATATAGTAAGATTAAATAGAGTGGTGATATTATAGCTTTATATTAGACCAAATGATAGTAACTTTTCATTGGACTAAAAGAAACAATAGAAAAGAATTAAAAAGATAGAAAGAAGATTGTGAAGAATTGGTTATAACTAATTCAAGTTAATTTGGATGTTGCAATATAAAAGTGGAATTTCTAAGTGCTTAGAATTTTTTTAGGATGCTCATATAACTTAGATTAATTAAAAAAATTGACTAAATCTATAAGATATATTTTCTATATTAATCTATAAACAAAGAATATTTTGGATATTGAATTTTGATTTATCTTAGATAATTATAATAGCTTTTTATGGTCGAATGATAGTTATCACATGCTAGTTGTCATATGTAGAAGTAGGATCTAATCAAAAAATTAAATTTTCTAATAGATGCTTTATTAATAAAATAAAAAAAGATATTAAAATTTATATATTCTATTAGTATATATAAATATATAGAATAGATTAATAATAATATACATATGCTAATAGATAGTTGTTGATTTTCCATAAGAAATAAAAAAAATAATAATAATGTATAGCCTAATTAATCTTATAATTATTATTTTTAAATATTTTAAAAGCTGTATTTTGAATGCAAAAAAATCTTATTTTAAAAATATTTAAGTTGAGACAATCTAAGTATTTCATTTGATAATTTTACAAATGACAACTCTTGAAATGAATATGCCAAGTGTTAGTTTTCCTTATTGTAAAGCATTTCTATAAGTTGATCATTGAACTTGTATTTCCTTAATTTCTATCATTGTATAGTCAATGGTTGGTTCTTAGTTTTAATGGGTATTTATGATGAAAAGAAATAAGAAGCTCTAAAGAATTTGTAAGATTCTTAAATAGCTTCTATGTATATTTATTAATATTATATTTATACCAATGTTTAAGATATTTTAATTTATTTTGGAGCCGCTTTAAATCCAAGACTTCTTTTATTTCAAACTATTAGATGTTTTCTATTTCTTATCTATACTATTCAATGGGTCTTTGACTTCGTCAACTCATGAAGCAATTTTACTATTCCTTGTAGAACTTATTATATTTAGAAGAAGGAATAAATATAATAGATAGAAATATATTGGAAAGATAATATCTTTTTAAGAAGCTTCAAAGAAGTTTCTTTGATATAAATTAGATATTTATAATTTTATAGATATGCCACATGGATATTCAAACTTGTCCTATAAGTTTCTTGCTCTTAAGAAGTTGTATTAAAAGCAACCTACAATTTGACGCTTGGGCCACAATTCTCGCAATTTCTATAAAGCTTCTATAAGACCTTCTTTGTAGCTAATATATATAGAGAGAAGACTAAAGCCATCATTAGTCTTGACAATACCTTTTTTATATTTCAATCTTGATTCAAGATTCTCAAAGTTCTTTATAATTGGCAATACCATTTTAATTTCTTCCTATTTCATATATATATATATATATATATATATATCTATATATATATATATCTCATTTGTCTATTTTATCTCTTTTAATGATACAAGACTATATTATCTTCTCAAAGTTTTGTTATGATTGATATCCTTGACATTGACAAGACTAAATAGAATTAGTTTCTTTGAAAGATTTAAATTTATTTAAAATTTAAAATTTAAATAGTAAAAGATAAGAATATATGAGAATTAGTCAAAAAGAATAATTTTCAAAAAAAACTAAAGACAAAGATATGCCAAAATAGAACGTAGTTCATAGAGAAATGATTGAAAATTAATTATAATTATTAAAAAAGAAAATTTTAATTAAAAAGATAAACAAACATATATTAATAATTAAAAGTAGTTAAGTATTATTTGTATCGAAGAAATATTATTACATTATGATCTTATAGAAATAGATGAAGCTATAGAAAATTCACTAGGTGAATGTCAAGCCAATTAGAGTTCACAAATATATATATATATATATATATATATATATTTTAATATAAATTATTGAATTTGAAATATAAATATTATATTTTATTATCTATAAATTAATCAATTAGAAATTATATTACTAATAGATTATATGATTAAATTAAATTTAAGATAATAATTGGTATTAATTAAGTAAGCTTATTAAAATACCTTTCTATAGAATAATTTTGTTCCTATAGAATTATAATTTTTTAAAAAAAATTTAATTAAATTTTTTTAGATAAAATCTTAAAAATATATTTTAATAATTTATAATATTTTTTTTATCAATATATTTATAGATAGATAATCTTCTATAGGAATTAAATAATAGCATTGAACTTGAAGTAATCCAACATCCTTGTTAATCAAAAAGATGTTTAAAAAGTTGAATCTCATTATATACAAGAGATGGGCTTATTAAAAATATTATTTAGATATTTAAATTAGTTGTATTTAAAATTTAAAAAAAAATTAAGAATATTAATTTCAAAGTAAGAAAATTATACTTAAAAAAATATATGAGGTGGATTGTGAGAAAAGTCTAACAAATGAGCTTATAAATATTGTTTATCAAAATCTATATATATATATATATATATATATATATATATATATAATTTTATAAAAAAATATTTTAATACTTTAGATGGTATCTAAACATCTTTTTTTTTATATTTTTTTCTGCTTATATTGAATCATGAGTATAAAATGAAGATTAACATAAATATACTAGTAATATAAACTACTTGTACTTATGCTCTGAGTAGGAACTTTGAAACAAAGATGTATTAAGAAGAATAAAAAAAGATTTTTTATATTAACATTTAGACTTATCGTAGCTAATTTTTTTCTTTTAAATATTATTCAAAGAAATTTGGTCATTGTTTTTATAATTAATATAACTCTTGTCAATTTCTTTGTTAGTACAAATACTTTCTTGCCATCAATAAATCCATTAGAAGAATAGTCTAAAGCATTAGAAGAAATTTATGACTCTTTACAATAATTTTTTTTTAAAATTTGTGAAAAAATTAGTAATAATTATATATTTCAATAGTTTCAAGCATAGTACAAGTAAAATAATTTTTATATTTCTTTTGCACATTATATTCTTCTAACATCTTTTTTTTTAACCTAATTACACAAACACATATAATAAATATTTTTTTCCTAAATTGATTTGATTCTACATTGATTATAATATTAAAATAAGATAAATTATATTAATTAATAATATTTATTTTTATATATTTTATCCTAGATGTAAAATTTAATTACCATTAAAGTTATAAAAAACTTATCTTATACATACTTTATAGCTATTTGTATTTTAAAAAAATTCATCTTAACAAAAGTTCTAATTTCTTAAGATCTTATTTTTTTATATTAACATAGAATTTATTAAATTAATTTAGAAGTTATTTTAAAATATATATCTTCTTATTATATTTTTTATTAGATTTTATATTAAATTATTTTTTTAAAAAAAAAAATTAAATTATCTTATAAAATATTATTATAATTATTTTTATAATAATATTTTTAAAAATTATAAAAAATTCCAAAGTAGAATTCTAATAGTGATTGGATTTTTAAAAAGCTTCGAAAATATCTTATGATTTTAATATATATTATATTGAAATAAATAGATAATAATAAAAATAGAATAAATTATCAAATAAAAGATATTACCTTAGGTAGGTTGCTAATGGTCAAATGATTATCTCTTGGTAAGTGAAAAGACCATCCTATAAATAAGGAGTGATATCAAGGGCCAAAAAACAAGGTCAAGAAGATAAAAAATATTTTAGAAAATATTCAAAGACTAGATAAGAATTAAAGTATATACTATAGGATATATTTGAGATAGGTGAGATGCCAAAGAATCCTATAAGCATATTGAATATGCTAAAGGCATATCTTCATAGAAGATAAGATGCCAAAAGATACACTTGGAATATCCTTTGATGAATATAAAAATTAAAGGATGGATGTTGTCGTTAAGGGCAACAACCACCACCTATAAATAATGGGTGTTGGAAGTGAAAGACATCTAATTCTACACTTTTCTTATGTACAAACGGAAGCATCTAATTTTATATATTATCCATTGCAAAGGACCAACGGAAGCATGGAAGACTCTTCACAATATGTATGAAAATAAGAACTTGTATAACAATCTCTTCACAAGGAAGAAATTCTTCACTTATAAGATGGAAGAAAGTGAAGACCTTATAGTTCATATTAATAATGTAAAGGCCCTTACAAACCAACTAGTAATTGTTGACAAGTCTTTAGAAGATGGTGATATTATCATGACCTTACTCATGAGCCTTCTCGAGTCCTATAACTATATTATTATGGCATTGGAGTCTATGAAGTTGAAGGAGCTTATAATGGACTATGTGACAACAAGACTTGCACATGAAGTAATTAAAAGAAAAGAGAAGGAGCATCAAAGTAAAGATTTGGCTCTCTTTTTGAGACAAGCAAAGGTACCTATTTGAACCAATGTGACAATGTAAGAAGCAATGTAAGAACTTGTTTCATATGTGGAAAATTGGATCATTTTGCATAAAATTGCTACAAGGCTAAGAAAGAAGATATAGAGAATACTAACAATATAAGTGATGAAGTTGGAGGAGATGATTATACATTCATGGCAAGTGAAGGCACTTCTATGGCTGCCATGTCCAAATGGATCATTGATTTGGATACTAACAAGTACATGATTCTATACAAGTCTTCATTTGATACTTATGAGGCTATTCTATTAACGAAAGTTTGGTTATGAGACAATAGCATGATTCAAGCCATTAGAATTGGCTCCATTATGGTGAAGATTGTTATAAAGAATCAATTCAAAAGGATCACATTGAAAGAAGTCTTATATGTGCCAAAGATAAAGAAAAATCTTTTTTTGGTGAGCAAATTTGTTTCACATGGTTATAAGATGTAATTTGATATGAATAGATGATTTGTAAAGAGATTGAGTAGAGATGATGTTTTGAAAGACTTTAGAGATGGCAATCTCTACTTTATCAATTATAAAAAGGTAAATAGAGTTGAAATAATAGTATTTACTGAATTTTCACAAGATCAAGACAAGTTTGGTATTTGGCATCGATGCCTTGGTCATTTGAACACCAAAAATATGAAGGAGCTCCAATCCATGATAAGTGGCTTAGATCTTGGTCAATCATGCAACAATGCTATAACTCTTGCTTGTGAAGGTTGTATTTAAGTCAAACAACAAAGGCCTTCATTTCCAAGTAGAGTTGCAATACATATAAGCAAGTTGTTAAAGATTGTGCATTTGGATGTTTGTGGACCTATGAAGATGCTATCAATGAGAGGAGCAAGATACTTTGTCACATTTATTGATGATTTTTCAAAAAAGGTGTGGATTTTCATCTTCAAAGCTAAGAGTGAGTATCTTTTAAGGTTTAAGGAATTTAAGGCACTTGTGGAGAAGCAATGTGAGTGTAAGATCAAGGTGTTGTACATAGATAATGGAAGTGAGTATTTATCAAAGTATTTTGATGAATATTTAAAGATTTAAGATATTATAAGATAAACCTCAATTCTTTACACTCCACAACAAAATGAAGTTGTTGAAAGAATAAATCAAATTATTGTAGAGATGGTAAGGAGTATGCTTCATGCTTAAAATTTTGGACATGAATTTTGAATAGAAATTGTGGTAAATGTAATGTATACAAAGAATATGTGTCCTACAAATGCACTTGCATCAATGAGTCTACAAGAAGCTTGGATTGGGAAAAAACCTTGTATTTTATACATGAGGACTTTTGAATGCATTGCTTATGCAAAGGTATAATATTATATGAGGTCCAAACTTGATAAAAAAGGTACAAAATGTGTATTTCTTAGATATTGTGAAGGTACCAAAGCATATAAGCTAATGTGTTTGAATACCAAGAAGATCATCAACAGTCGTGATGTTGAATTTTTAGAGCATAAGAGTACTTGTGAACATTTAGAGATGTATGTAAATATGAGTAATGGTGTGTTTGTAAACACATCTTCAATTTCAGCAAAGATAGAAGAAGAAGATGAAGACAATGAAGATGGTGTTCATGTGAATCAAGGTGAAGAGAAGATGAAGAAAAAAGTGTATACAATTAGAAATGAAGATATTGAAGATGATGATGATGATGAAGAATATCAACCTTTGAATAAAAAAAAACAAGCTTTGAAAGAAAAGAAGGTTCAAAGAAGTCATGGAGTACATCAAGGTAAATCTTCTTTAAATAAAAAGAGATATCTTTTGAAAGAAAGAAGACCACTTGGTGAATAATAGAAGAACCTCATCTTTCCTCAAATAAGTAAAAAATATGCTAATATAGTACTCCTTGCTTATCCATTGATTTTATATGATGCAATGCATTGAAGTAGGAGATGGCATCGGAAGAAGAGTAGAAATCTTCCATGGATAATGAAAGAGGGATATTGATTCAACTTCCACTAAATCAATCTTCAATTGATTGTAAGTGTCAAGGACATACTTGTTAGAACCTTCTAGAATATTCTAAAAGTTTTCTAGAACTTTCCAGAGCCTTCTAATATCTTCTTAGTTGGTAGAAGTTGCTTGAAAAGCTTCTTAGTTAGTAGAAGTTACTTGAGAAGCTCCCTAGCTGGTGGAAGCTCCTTGAGAAGCTTCCTAATTGGTAGAAGTTGCTTGAGAAGCTCCCTAATTGGAAGAAGCTGCTTGAGAAGCTTCCTAGGTAGGAGTATATATTGGAGTCGAGGTTGAAGAGTTCTTCAGTCTCGACAACACATCTCTTGGAGCTCTAGCTCACCTCTCTGGTGTTGTTTTTGTACTCATCTGATTAATCCAGTTCTTGCCAATTCTTCTTGAACTTCTTGTTTAGGCTTCAAGTCTATATTTTGTGTCCGTGATATTAATCCAGTTCCTGCTAGTTCTTCTTGAACTTCTTGTTTAGACTTCAAGTCTATAATTTGTATCCGTGACAGTTTGTCGAGACTACTCTCACCTTGGATATCAAAGCTAGTTCCTTCTTGTTGGAGTGTGGATTACCCCTCTTCTTGAAGGTACACTAGTATTTTAGAGGTTGTGGATTATCTTCTTCTAAACTGATATCTTTTTTGTTATAATATTGGAATCTTATTCTTCTTGGAGAGAATGGATTACCCTCTTCTTTAAGGTCTTAAGGCGTTTTAGAGGTTGCGGAGTACCCTCTTCTAAACCAATATTTCTTCCTTGTAGAAACAATTACTTCTTTTCTCTTAGAATGGTTGGAGGTCAAGACATTAATATGAGTGAAAGTTTGGAGTCCAAGATGGACGCCATTATGAATGCTCTTGCTACGTTATCACAGAGAACTACGGTGATGGAAGGAGTCTTTGCAAGACTTCATAATGATGGAGCATCCGGAATAGCACAATCTGGGCTTCATCAGCCTCGAGCTTCTGCACCAGAAGAAGCAGCTTTACTGTGGTTCAACGAGAATCATTACTTCCACAATGAAAGGAACCTCGAATTAGCCTTCCAGACAAGTTTGATGGCACACGCTCCAAGTTTCAAAGTTTCATCAATCAAATCAAGTTAATAATAGCTCTACAACCCGAACGTTATCCGACGGAGGAATCATGTGTTGGATTGGTTGGAACTTTGCTTACGGGACAAGCTCTATCGTGGTTTGCTCCTCTATTTGAAAAAGGATCACCGATTTTGAACAACTTTGAGACTTTTTTGGAAGCATTTGCAGAAGCATTTGGCGAACATGACAAGGCTTGATAGGCTACAACAAAAATTCGATCGCTACGACAAGGGACTCGCTCTATATCAGTCTATGCATCAGATTTTAGACAATTGGCATGCGGCATCAATTAGGATAAAGAAGCATTGATGAGCTAATTCTATTAGAGTCTAAGGGACGATGTAAAAGATTTGTTGTTATCTCTTCCTGATTCACAAACGCTCAACGAAGCCATTAGCCAAGTTGTAAAGTGCGATAACCGCCTATTTCAACATCGCCAAGACCAACGCTCCAAACAATATACAAGTCATCATGGCCCAATTGTATTGACAAGTAGCCTAAATTCACAAGTGGAGATAGAAGACATGCAGATTGATGCGGTACATGTCAAATCTTTTACTCTAAAAGAAAAGAAGCAGCGTATGGAGAAAGGTTTGTACTTTTATTGCGGTGGAAAAGGCGATAGAGTTGGAAACTGTCCTAAGAAGCAAAATAGATGCAGCATCAAGAATAGAGGTGCGTTTGTTCGAGAAAACGAGGATGCCCAGCCACAATAGGAACCGTGCGGCTGGACAAATCAAAACCAGGTTCCTCTCTTTCTACTCAACCTGCCCGTTGTTTTACAATTCTTTTGTCTTTTGGTCCTCAAAAACTAAAAATCTTAGCCTTATTAGATTTAGAAGCATCTGCTTGTTTTTTAGACCAAGAATTTGTTAAGCATCACAAAATTCCTCTAGTATAAAAATTCAAACTTGTTTACGTAGAAGTAATAGATGGACGACCTTTATTATCTGGTAGTGTCATCCATGAATCAGAACCTATAGAAGTGACGTTTAAAGACCACAGTAGTTATATTATTTTCAATATTATTAGCACCTCATCAAATCCTATTATTCTTGGTCTTTCTTGGTTGAAAAAAAATATAATCCATCTATAGATTAGAGGTTGCGGAGGATAACATTTCCCATAGAACAACCTGAGGACAAGCCTGGACAAAGATCCCAAACCAAAAAATCCTTGTTCATTGGAGCAAGAACATTTGTAAGATCATGCAAGGAAGGTATACCATTGGTCATTTATGCGGCTCCAACTAGTAGAGAGCAGATTTCAACAGCACGAATATCGGAACAATACAAGGATTTTCAAGACGTGTTCCAAAAGAAGAATGCTAACATGCTATCAGAACATCGACCATATGATTGTGCCATAGAATTGCAAAAAGGAGTACAATCGCCTTTTGGCCCAATCTACAATCTATCGCAGACGGAATTGATTGAGTTGCGGAAATACATTGACAAGAACCTAGCCAAAAACTTCATTTGTCATTCAAAATCGCCAATTGGGGCACCAATCTTATTTGTGAAGAAGAAGGATGGGTCACTACGGATGTTTGTGGACTATCGAAGTCTCAACAAGGTGACAAAGAAGAATTACTATCCATTATCTTTGATCTCTAGTCTTCTGGAACAACTTGGACGTACAAAGATCTTTACAAAGATTGATCTAAGGGGAGCTTACAACCTTGTGCGAATCAAAGAAGGAGACGAATGGAAGACAGCTTTTCGTACAAGGTATGGGCATTTTGAATATAATGTCATGCCATTTGGTCTTACCAATGCTCCAGCGGTTTTTCAACACATGATGAACGATATTTTTTGAGAATATCTAGACAATTTTATTGTCATTTATCTGGATGATATCTTGATATTTTTTGAAAATGAAAAAAAGCAGAAGAAGCACATTTGTTTGGTATCCAAAAAATTATGCGAGGGAGGATTCTACACAAAGTTGGAAAAGTGCTTATTTCACCAAACTGAGATGGAGTTTTTCAATTTGTTGCGACTACAGAAGGCTTGAAGATGGATCCCAAGAAGGTGGAAGCAATTGTGTCTTCGGAAGTTCCAAAGACGGTTATAGACATACAATGTTTTCTCGGCTTTGCTAACTTCTATCAGATCTTCATCAAGAGTTATTCTCAAGTTTCTGCCCCATTCACTCGATTAATATGTAAAGATAAGTTGGAAGGAGACCTCTAGCAGAAAAAGCATTTCAAAATCTTAAAACGGCATTTACTACGGCTCCAATCTTGGTACACCCAAACTTTGCAAAGGCTTTCTATTTGGAAACCAATGCTTCGGATTTTGCTTTAGGAGCCGTACTTTCACAGATGGGCATCGACAATAAGCTTCATCCGGTTGCATTCTATTCACGGAAGTTTTCTGCGGCTGAGATCAACTACGAGATTCATGATAAGGAACTCCTTGCTATAGTGGATTCTTTCTAAGAGTGGCGTCACTTCCTCGAAGGAACTGCGCATCTGGTAACCGTATATACGGATCACAAGAATCTAGAATATTTCATGTCTGCTTGGGTTCTAAACCGTCGTCAAGCTCGATGGAATATGTCGCTATCTAGATTTGACTTTGTTATTATTTATCGGCTTGGAAAGCAGCAAGGACTATCCGATGCCTTATCAAGAAGATCATATCTTGCGCCAAAGATTGGAGAAGCAGTGCTTGATCAATAGTGTACGATATTATTAAAGCCAGAATAATTCAGGATTTGTGCTGCTATGGTGCCAATTGATACTGACTTCTTCAACCAGGTACGTGCTGCGACCATTGAAGATTCAATAGTCCTTGATATCAAGCAGCGTATCAATGATGACAAGTTCAAGGTTGAAGGAGATCTCTTATACTTTGAAGAGCGGTTGTATATCCCAAAAGGGCCAGCACGACTTCGAGTCCTTCAATCTCGTCATGACTTTCCAACTGCGGGACATTTCTGATTCAAAAAGACCTTGGAACTCATTTCTTGAGATTTTTGGTGGCTCCAAATGTGGAAGGATGTGAAAGATTTTGTCCTCTCTTATGACATTTGTTTAAGATCTAAGAACCCTCGGCATTACCTTTATGGACTTCTACAGCCATTGCATATTCCGTGTCATCCATGGTCTTCAGTTTCCATGGACTTTATTACAGATCTGCCGCCATCAAATTCATTTGACAACATCTTTGTTGTCATAGAGCGACTTACCAAGATGGCACATTTTATCCTTTGCAAGAAGACATTGTCAAGCAAAGACACCGCAAGGCTCTTTCTTGATAATGTGTATCGATATCATGGTCTACGAGATGTTATCGTGTCGGATCGAGGAACCCAATTTGTATCAAAGTTTTTGAGATTCTTTTTTTAAAATATTGAAGGTGGACATCAAACTTTCTTCGGCATTCTATCCTCAAACTGACAACCAAACGGAACGGGTGAATCAAGTTTTGGAACAGTATTTACGATGCAGCATCAACTATTAGCAAGATAATTAGACTGCATATCTATCGCTAGCCGAGTTTGCATATAACAACACCCTTCATAGGTCGACTCAAAAAACACCATTCTTTTCTAATATGGGTATCATCACATTTCCGATCTAATGGTCAGATTAGCGAATAAACAACCCAATAGTTGAAGCATTGGTGCATAAACAATCAGACTTAAACCACGTTGAAGCTTCAATTCCAAATTGCCCAAGAGTCTTACAAAGCATCCGCGGATAAATTTCAGAATTAGGCACCTAATTTCAAAATTGAAGATAAAATACGGTTGCTTTGACGAAATATCAAGACCAAGCGGGCATGTGATAAATTGGACTATCGGAGATTGGAAGCATTTGTTATCCAGAAGCAGATCAATCCTATGGCGTATCGCTTAGAGTTACCAATTGCTATGAAGGTACACCCTGTCTTTCATGTTTCTCTGTTAGAGCCTTATCGGGAATCGTCTTTTCCTGGAAGAGTGCAATGTCTGCTACCTAGTATAGAAAATAAAAACAACAAAGAATATGAGGTGGAAAAGATATTAGATTCATGGCAAAGATGGAATAAATTAGAGTACTTTGTGCATAGTAGCAGCTACAATATTAATGAACGAACATGGGAATCGGCCAAAAATCTCGCCAATGCGTCACAAAAGATACGGAAATTCCATTGACGATATCCTAATAAATCAAAAGTTGGCCATTAATAAAGCGGGAAGATGAAGCTTTTTTTGAAAAAATGAATAGAAAAAGAATCCAGATCTTATCAAAACATAACTTGTTGTATTTCATAGTATCAAGATATATAATATCAAGATGTATTTAGATATGACTAGTGAGAATGTAGATATTGTACTAGTGGTACGATGTCAATCGAGTAGCTCACGGCATTGACCTTGAAATGAAGAATTAGAAGAGCCAAGAAGACGTCAAAGAATACTAAGTAGCAGGTCACTTGTAATTATCTTTGAAGTTGAACCAGTTCATGCAAGTAGTGGCGAAGCGATATTTTCAGGTCATTTCCACAATGAAGATACAGAAGTTCAGGCATGGTCTCAAGTGAAAGGTGTTGGTCATTATTGGTGGCCACAAGGGCCCATGAATCATCTGCCTAGTACACGACAGCTGGAATATATTGTAGAGACTATGCGACAAATTTTTGATTTCCTACGTTTATGAGTATACATCTCAAATGGCTTCTCGAAGACCTCGAAGCTAGAGGAGGAGGTGATGTCAAGGACATACTTATCAGAACCTTCTAAAACATTCTAGAAGGTTCTTAGAACTTTCTAGAATCTTCCAAAGCCTTCTAACATCTTCCTAGTTAATAGAAGTTGCTTAAAAAGCTCCCTAGTTGGTGGAAACTGCTTGAGAAGCTTCGTACTTGGTGGAAGTTGCTTGAGAAGTTCCCTAGTTGGTGGAAGGTGCTTGAGAAGCTTCCTAGATAGGAATATATATTAAAATCGAGGCTGAAGAGTTCTTCAATCTCGATAACACATCTCTTGGAGCTCTAGGTTACATCTCTGGTGTTGTTTTTGTACTCATCTGATTAATCCAGTTCCTGTCAGTTCTTCTTGAACTTCTTGTTTAGACTTCAAGTCTATATTCTGTATCAGTGACATTAATCTAGTTCCTACCAGTTCTTCTTGAACTTCTTGTTTAGACTTTCAGTCTATATTTTGTGTCCGTGACAAGTGTGGAATTGGTAGTCACTTTATACGTAGTACGATACGCCCACAAGGCTGCAAACAATTTTGTATTTCAGTCCATTTCCACACCAGACATTATTTTAATTAAAATTTTACACAAAATACCGTTGGTCCTTCCAGTTTGTCCATTGGCCCGAGGGTGATATGGGGTTGTCTTTCGATGCTTGATCTTATATTTATCTATCAAAGCCGCAATTGTAGAATTAATAAAATGGGTTCCATGATCACTAATCAATTCCTTGGGACACCCAAATCAAGTAATAATGTTCTCATATAAAAATGTGGCTACGTTATTGGCATTATTAATTTTTGTTGCTAATGCCTCCGCCTATTTTGTCACATAATCAGTCGCTACCAAAATATATCTTTTCTGCCCATTATGCGAGGTTGGTGCGATTGGTCCTACAAAATCAATATCTCATTTTTCAAATGGTGCTTGTACTAAAATTGGTACCAATGGCATGGTAGAAGTTCCAGTAGGTCTACCAATACACTGACAAGGATCACAACGTCGGACGTATTGGTGTGCATCTGAGAATATTATTGACCACCTATATCCAACCATTAAAGCTTTGCACCTAGTGCTGTCACCAGCAAAATGTCCTCCACAACTATCCAAATGACATCCTTTCAATATAGTACATATTTCACTTTGAAAAATACAGCGACATAGAATTCCATCTCTCCCTTGCTTATACAAGGCGTCTCCAATCATCGTATACGACGCACTTTTCAAAATCAAGCATTTCTTAAGTTTCTCACTATATGTAGGTGGAAATGTCTGAAATATCAGATACTGGATCAATTCACTATATTCTGGGATGATTACGTCGACGGCAAATAATTCATCATCAGGAAGTGTATCATTGATAGGTTTGTTACCAAATATATTAGACAATCAAGATAAATGATGTGCATAGGCATGTTTTTATCTGGTCGAACATTAATAGTAAAATTAAATTCTTGAAGGAATAACACCCATCGAGCAATGCGTCCACTCAATTGAGGTTTATTAATCATATACTTAAGAGCATCATGATCGACATGAAACACAAATGGGTAACTAAGCAAATAATGCCAAAAATTTTGAACAAAATAGATCATGCCCAAGGCTTCCCATTGAGTTGTAGTGTAATTTCATTCCGCAGCAATAAATTGTCGACTAGCATAATAGATGGAATGATCCAAACCTTTTTCATCTTTCTGGCTTAACACGGATCTAATAGCAATATTTGAGGCATCAACATAAACATAAAATAGTTTTGTCCAACAAGGTGCAACAAGTACTGGTGCTGATACCAATTTTTGTTTTAACTCCTCAAACGCAACTGTACATTCCTCAGTCCAAATTGGACTAGATCCATCTGATGGTAGTTTCTTTAAGAGATTTCTTAACGATTGACATATTTTTATAAATAAATGAATGAATAATAGCTGACATGGCCTACAAAACCATGAACACCAGACACTGTTTCTGGCTTTGGTAAAGCCAATATACGAGTAATTTTATCTGAATCAGTAGCGATATCATTCCTAGAAACAATGTGTCCCAAAAGCTTTCCCAATGGTATGCCAAATTGATATTTCTCAGAATTCAAAAATATCCCATATTTATCACATTGATCCAAACAGTTATCAAGACATTCCAAATGATTCGTTGTCATACTGAATGTGTAAAAATCATCTAAAAATATTTCCATCAACAATCGTAAATAGTCCTAAAATGCTTGCGTCATTATTCTTTGAAATGTAGCTAGGGCGTTACATAACTCAAATGGCATCACTTTATAAGCAAATGTGCCCCAATCTATAGTAAAAGTAGTCTTCAACTGGTCCTCTTCTGCAATTTTTATTTGATTATAACTTGAGAATCCGTCCAAAAAAGAATAATATTTAAGCCTAGCTACTGCGTCTAATATATTATCCATAAAAGGTAAAGGAAAATAATCCTTCTTGGTAGCTGCCTTTAATTTATGGAAGTCTTGACAAATACGGATTTTTCCATTTTTCTTCGGCACTATTACAATTGGTGAAACCCATTCACTATACGAGACTGGATATATGAAGCCCACATCTAAAAATTTATCTACTTCCTCCTTGACCATGAGAGAATATTTTAGATTAAGACAGTGTTGTCTTTGACAAACTAGTGTAACATCTTCTTTTAAGGTAATTCAATGCTCACAAACTTTGGCAAGAGTTCCTTTTAAATCCGTGTAGGATCAAGCAAAAGCAGATTTATGGTTTAGAAAGAATTCTTTCCAATTTCTCAATTTTGTACCCGTAATACCGGTGTGTACTTTGATAATCTAGGGTGTTTCATTGGAACCCAAGTTAATGGATTGGCACATAGGTTCCTCATTAACCCCCGATTTGATTTGCCCCTCCTGCTCTGAATTCTTTATATGGTTCGGTAAAGCAGACTTACCCAATTCTGGTTCTAATGTACTGACTTCATTTACCACGTGATTATTCATCCAATCTGTGATGACATTGTCAGAATTCGTTGCATCCTCCTGATACAAAAAATATTCCCGTGGTCCTCCATACTGGTATAACACGCCTTGCTTCCGCATGTGAATTGGGTCCTTATCAAGTTGTATCACATTATTAACTTCATCATATTCTGCTTCAAATTGGCCCTCATCATCAGATGTTGCTTCTGTGCCCATAATTTGAAACTCTCTATGATATTGAATTGGGTACATTTGTAAAACAATCTTGTCACTACCCTCTCCAATAATTAATGTTCTACGGCCCCAATCGTTCCTAGCTTTGGCTTAATATAGCCATGGCCGACTTAGTAATATTGGATATGATAAAGTGGAACTTTGTGATCGAAAAACAATATAATCAATTTTATACGTAATTCCTACAATTACGGTATTAATATTGCATAAGATATCCATTGGTTTTATCCTACTATGATCTGCCATTCTTAATACCAATGTTGTGGGTAATAATTGTTTTAAATCCAACTCCTCCATTGTATTGGCGTTCATTAAGTTCACATTAGAGCCACCATCCACTTGAACTCCAGGAATGAAAACACCATCAATTGATACATCGATAGTTGGTACTCCCGGATCGGAATTCAAATTTATATCATAAATTCTTTTATTACGAACTCTACGTCGTATTAACGAGGAATTCAATGTAGAACAACATTTTGGCACAACTGCTAACAATTGCTTCATTGTAATAGAAGGTTTAATTTCATCCAAATCTTTTATAATATCATATGGTTTCATATTGGCAATGATTTCCAAGGCCCTGTTTTTTTTTATGGATTTTAATTTGACCCCTTGAGATAATTTTCTTACGGAGTTCGGAACTAAAATTGCTAAATGGACTTTGTTATAATTCTTGTCTATGAGAAGATCTTTTAATGGATAAGGTGGCTCCCAAACCTTCGTAGATATTGGTACTAGTTTTGATTGAACCATTATCTCAGGGCTAAGGACATCCTCAAGTTGCACAGACGAATTAGATCCCCTCGTTGGTAATACCTTTGATATTGGTGTTAGATTTGGAGTACCATTCAATGAATTATATTTGTCTGCTGTAAATGGTACTTCCAATTTTTGAATTGGATCTTTTATTTTTTGCTGGGCCCAAGTAAGTACTGCATGGACGTATTCCATCCGATTTATCGGAGAATCTTGTGGAACTTGATTATTGTCCTCCATCTTACTTTGCAGCTAGATACACTGATCTCGATTATTAACATTAAACAGAGCATTGTACTACTGGTAAGTATATCCAGATTGCTTACAATTTTTACATATTGGAGCATAATCATCACTAGCTCTAGGATTAGGACATTCACTAGCATAATGTCCTAGCTGCCTACATCGATAGCATCGAAGTGGTCTTCTTCTTCTTCCATCTGGAATATGAGGCGTCTCGACTGGTATATACCACCTAGGCTTGTTCCAAGTTTGATGGGTAAAGGAATCCGACCCACTAATTGGTATTGTAGGATATGAAATTAGATTCTGAATAGGTGGATATTGGGAGTGTCCTTGCTGATTTTGCACAAAGCCTTGAGAATTGGGGTCACCTTCTTGGTTATACTTAGAATTTTGAAAATTATAGAAATTTCTATTTTGTTTAATAGAACAATTCTCGTCCCAACCAAACATACTTCCTATCTGAACTTGATTAACATCCCATGAAGTTGGTTAAATCATGGTCTGATTTCCTAACTGTTGTTGTCTTTTTAAATTCCAGCAATTGGTAGTTACATGCTTACCTCTACAAAATGTATATTGCACAGTCATTTGGGGTGATAAAAGGCACTCCGTTATTAAATGGTCTTGTCCCTTATAATTACTACACCAAATATTGGGGTGCATATTAATCGGTTTATGCCTCTTTTTCTTATCTTTTGCCAGATTAACAGCCAACTTGTCCATCTTCTTTGTCAAAGTTAATAACAAAGTCTCATTTAGATCCTTTGATACTATTTTATTAGATAACTCTTTTATAGATATTGGTTTTTGATATTGGGAGTATGGAGAATATGAAACTGCAGTTATTGGTGGTATAGCCTGCAATGGAATAACATTCACTATCCCTTGCGGATTGACACTAAGATTTGCGCCGTAGTCAATTGTCCTTGGATAACTGTCCACTGTTTCATTCCAGGTTGGTATTTGATACCCTCCTTGAGATGGAATCATTGCGGCTCCTGTGGTTAAGAATTGGTCATAATGATATTCTTTCCATATCTTAGCTCGATCAAGTGAGGCAGCCACAGTCTTAGGTTGGGCCTCCTTTACAAACATCTTCAATTCTGATGGGTATAGTTTGTTAATCAATATAAACATAACAAATGAATCCGACATTTGGTTATTTGGCCATTTATGAAGGATATCTGCTATTTGGCCATAATATGACTGTACCGCTTCTCTCGGTACTATTTTGCTATTCATTAATCTTTCTCTAAGACGTTCTTCAAATCCTATTGGTCAAAAATGAGTCAAAAATATATTTTTCAATGCCTCCCAATTAGAAAATTGTCCCACGAGTTGGCAATTATACCATTTAAACGTCGTGTCTTTCAAGGTTGCTAGCAGCCATCTTAATCAAATATCTTCAGTTCCACCATTATTGGCTACACATGCAGTCAGGAATTGAGACAAGTGTTCTTTTGGGTCGGCTCCTGGCAGACCCCTAAAGATAGATAATGGAGCTACGCTAGTTGTGCGATCACCCACCACACCCATTTGTACCGCAATTGGTACTGCTAGACCCCTCGCCGCCATTGAAGGTGACAATGTTCTACTTACTTCCTTGTTAAAATAAATGTTGCCTCCCTCAATTGTTTTTTCCAGACTTCTAAGCCTCCGCAATTTGATATTATTATCTGTAAATAATTTTATTGATTGAAGTTGAGGTGAAAACGATGGATTTTAGAATACACTGAATTGGCCCTTACTAGCAAGCAATACATTCTCTACTGAAGAACTAGCTTTGCTAAAATTGGTTGTATCCACTATTGGAAAAGTATCCAATGGAGTACCCAATTCTTCTGTGCTCCATTCTCTTTCCATTAATGGGCTCAAGGAATACACTGGGCTAGTCGCGAAGTTATCCGCAAGTACTTTTGGCAATTTTTTTAATGGTATATATGTCTAAAATATTAAAAATCTTTCATATTCTTGATATGCTCGGATATGCCGACAGGTATGCAACCATGGTTTAATCCAACTCTGTCAACGCTTCTTTTTTAGCTTTCGTTCTTGCTCGCCTCGCAACAAATTTCTTACTTGTGCTATCTCTTGTCTTCCTTTCGATTGATGTATTTTTTTCAAAGCAATGTTCTCATTGTTATTAACCATAATTTTTCATCATCTATTATTGACATTACTTTCCATCACTAATTTAACTACTCATTCGGCAGTTAATTCCTAATACTCAATACTATTGTCAATCTCTGGCAGCGGCGTCAAAATATTGTTCTCGTTTGTTTTACTTACTCTACCAATACTGCCCAGAGTAAATCTGTATAGGGAGATTTGAACACAGAAAGAGACTATCCGCATTGAGTTAGACTGTTAGGGTCACACAATTAACTACCTTCTGAACATTAGAGATCAATGCATACGTACACATTTTTTTTAAAATATTGCTGTCCACTCTATTGGTTCTGCTATTTCGCAACTAAAGATAAACTTCGTAACACAATCTTCCACCAATTCTCCTATTGTAATCTTCTGTCTTCTTCCGAATTCATAACAACAATCGGCAATGTTGTACCATTTCCATAGACTACATACACCTGCTTCTCTTTCCAATCACTGGAAGTAATTCCTCACCCAAAACGTCTCTCGATACAAATCGTTTCTCCAATATTCTCCACCCTTCAATTCTCACAGTCAACATGGCATGACAATCTCATTCACAATCAAACTTCATTGATATATCCAATCTTCAACCTCCAATTCTCTACAAAGAACTCACGCATCAAACAATTATAATTTCTTACTCATCCACATATATAAAATTTTCTATTATATCATTGTACTTCATCATTGACATGATATAATCCTTCGGAATAGAATCCAAATCCTCTACTACATCCTAATAAAAGAAAAGAGAAAGGTAGCAACAAGTTTATCCCGGCTTAGGACTATCATAGTCTGGCCCCGACTCCTATGTTCCAAATCAATTTGTACTTATTCTAATCTGTGTTTAATTGCTACACAACTGATGATAACTATTTTTTCTAACTTCCTCATCCATTCTGCCTTCTAAACTGGCCATTCATTGGCTTCCTGTCTATTCTTAATCCTACAAATTATATATTATAAATCCTAAAATTCCTACCCATTCTACAATTAGTGAATTATGATGGCTATTTGTTTTGTTCCTACCTTACTTATATTCTAGAATAGACTCTTTTGTAATTAAAAGAAAGAAAAAGGTTGTTTTATCTTTCTTGTTGACTTTTGAGGTAGAATGGACCTTATGAGGGATAAGAAAGAAGAGCATGGGGTGAATAAGGCCTGTCCAATAGAATTTGGCTGCCCATGTAGGCGTGTCATAGATTGATATGGAAGGAAAGGGGGATATACTCCTCTTGCTGGACCTAGGATTTGGCAATTTTGAGTGGTGAATTTTGGAGAGAGATAGCTCCAAGGATATAGAAGCGTTTATAACAAAAATTGAGATATGTGTTTTTCAAGTTGTGAGGATTTTAGAACCTATTCTTTTGCTTGTATTGGAGTTGTGAGCAAAAAGTTATGCTTGTTTTAGTAGAGTGAGGTCTGTTGCTATGAAAAAGTGATGGCAGAAACTTCGATCTGCCACTGCAAGTTTGATTTCAAGTCTTTCTTAGTAAAATTTATAGAAAGTGTGGGAAATTTTTTTAGCTTTCTATCAAGATATTTCTTGTAGTATTTGGAGTTGGAGAGAAAAAGTTGTGAGCTTGAGAGTGGAAAAGGATCTGCTGCCACCTGACAAAGAGAGGTAGAGACTTTGTTCAACCACCCAAGTCGAACAATCTCTTCAATCTTTTTGATATTTTAAGTACTTGTAGTTGCTTATGTAAGCTTTCTATAAAGACAAAAATCAATACATTTAAAGCTTTCTTGAAAGTTTTATGAGCCATGAAGTGTCAAGAGGGCAAATTGTTGCTAGGGTTTGAAGAGTACAATCAACTAGCTATAAAATCTGGAGTTTGAGAGGTATGCATGTGAAATTTTAGAACAAGTTAGATGATGGAGTGAGCTTTCTAAAAAACTATTGCATGCCTAATTTGGAAAAGGGAAGTAATCACAATAAAGGCTGAAGTGAAGAGGAGCTTTGCTACCTTTGCATTTGCTGGGAAATTTTAGTACCTATTTCTTTTAGCCATAACTTTTAAACGATAAGACAACTATTTGTGAAATTTTGATATGTTTTATAATGGATTATTAGCATTCTATAGGCTATAAGCATACTCAATTTGAACATTGGATAGATTTTTAGTGATTTATTTAATTTCAGCTTATTGTATAACTTGTATTCCTCATATGTGGTTGTATTTTGAGGTATACTTGAATATATATATATACATTGCTTATAATTATTATATAAGTATATATATACTGATATTTATATCAAGTATTTATATAAGTATTCTATAAGTATTATATATAATATTTATATAAGTATTTATATAAGTATTTATATAAGTATTATATCAAGGATTATATACTATTTTATATAAGTATTTATATAAGTATTATACCAAGTATTATATCAAGGATTATACACTATTTTATATAAGTATTTATATAAGTATTATTCAAGGATTTATACTTTATAATTATATAAGTTTTGTATCAATATAATACAAGAATAATTTGAAAGCTTGAACAAATATTGTGCAAGTATAGAAGATACTTGTATGGCTTCCTCTCATATTCTCTACTAGTTCTAGTAGCAGCTAGGAACCCGACATTTTTTCAAGGTGAATTCTCTCTACCCAACAATGCTCTCTCTTGTCTTCTTTTCAACTGACGTATTTTTTTCAGAGTAATATTCTCATTCCTATTAACCATAATCTTTCATCATCTATTATTGATATTACTTTTCATCTCTAATTTAACTACACATTTGGTTTCACTTCTCAACCAAGATTAGTTTTTAACTTCTTCATGCGACATCCTCAACTACACATTCAGTAATTAATTTCTAATACTCAATACTATTGTCAATCCCCGGCAGTGGTGCCAAAATGTGGTTTTGTCGTTTTGCTTATTCTACCAAGATTGCCTAGAATAAACCTGTAAAGGGGGATTCGAACACAGGGAAAGACTAACCGCATTGAGTTAGACTATTGGGATCATACAAATAATCGCCTCCAAACATCAAAATTCAATGTACATGTAAATACTTAAAAACAATGCCAACCATTCAATCGGTACTGCTACTCTGTAATTAAGAATAAACTTCGTGATCCAATCTTCTACAAATTCTCCTACTGTAATCTGCTATCTTTTTCCAATCACATAATAATATCTGGCAATGCTACATTCTCTCAATAGACTACTTACACCTACTTTACTCTCCAATCATTAGAAATAACTTTTCACCAAGAACTTCTTCCGAAATGAATCATCTCTCTCTAAAATTCTCTTTCATCGCTCAACTTTCATAGCCAATATGGCATAACATTCTCACTCACAATCAAACTGCATTGACATATTCAGTCTTCGGTTGCCAATTTGCCACACCAAACTCAAATAACAATCGATTACAATTCCTTACTCATCCATAATTGAATTATCTATTTTTATTACTGTACTCTATGATCAACATGGTTCAATCAATCGGAATGAAATCCGGATTCTCTACTACAGTCTAACAAAAAAAATAAGAGGTAGCACCAAGCTTATTCCGGCTCAGCACTATCACAGTCTGGCTCCAACTCCTCCATACTGAATCAATTTATACTTATCTCGACTATGTTAACTGCTACACAACCGATGATAACTACTTTTTCTAACTTCCTCATCCATTCTGCCTTCAAAACTGGCCATTCATCAAGTTACTACTTATTCTTAACCCTACAAACTATGTATCGTAAATCATAAAATTCCTACCCATGTTACAATCTTCATTTCTATTTTGTCGTCTTGAAGGTTGTAATAGTCATAATGTCTTATCTCGTAAATTAGCAAACGATGGTTTTTGAGCTGAATTTGTGGATTGTTGATTCTTCATTTTTTTTGGAATGAACAAATTCAAAGAAATAGTAGATAATAATACAAGATAGAATGAAATCTCTTGTGAACCTACTTTACTTTATAGGAAGGATTTTCTTAACTCTTCATTGTAATTTTAATGGATGTTGTCAATGAAACGCATTTGCTAAATTCCTAGATGGTTTATATGTGCATTCATTGATATCATATCCATGCCAATATACAAGATATTCCAACCAATTTCAAAATCCTCTCAAATCTAAGACCTCTTCCATCTTGAATTCTTCATTGTTATTTACTTCTATAGGAGGCGGTGGCATTTATCTTCTTCCTTATATATCCATTGTTTTATATGGCTTAAACAATGATACATCGAATACAAGATGGATCTTCATAGATTTTGATAGATATAATCAATAAGCAATTAAATTAATCTATTTACAAATCAGAAATGGTCCAAGTCTACAATAATCTAACTTGTCATAAAAACAATTAGTCTTGATATTACGACAAAGTAACAATACCTTATTATCCACATGGAATTGAAGCTATTCTTTATGATAGACATCTACATTGATCTTTTGTCGTTCTTGAGCTTTTTTTAATTATGCCTTCATTATTATATATAGCTCTGACAATCGATTTGTCAAATCTTTTGCCGTAGGATTATCAGCCTTTGAAAAGTCAAAAGTATCAAATTATGGATAATAACCTTAATTTGCAAAAAATGGAGTTTGTTTAATAGACAAATGTACCAAATTATTAAAAACAAATTCTATCAGTGGTAAAAGAATTATCCAATCATCTTGATGATAGTTTATAGTACATCTCAAATATTATTCTAAAACTTGATTTACTTCTTTTGTTTGTCCATCAATTTGAGGGTGAAAAATTGAAGATAGTTTTATATCCACCTTCAATATTTTGAAAAGAATCCTTCAAAATCTTGATACAAATTGTGTCTCTCTATTTGATATAATATCCCTTGGTAATCCATAATAGCGATAGATATTATCAAAGAAGAGTTTAGATGTTTCTTTACGTGTGATAAATTTTGTACACAATATAAAATAGGTCATCTTGGTGAAACAATCTACAATCATGAATATAGAATTATATAAAATTAAATTTAAAAGATCTCTAATAAAATCTATAGAAACAAAAGATCAATTTTGTTCTGATATAGGTAATAGTTGAAGAAGTTTGTAAGGTTAATGACAAGGAGTTTTTGATCTTAAAGAAACGTTACATGACTGTACAAACTCTTTAACGGCCTTTCATATTTAAAGCCACCAAAAATCTCTTGATATTAGCTCCAAAGTCTTGTTATATATAAAATGTTATATTGTAAGGAAGTTGTAATGAGCTTTAAGAGCATGTAGTTGTGCTTCACTTTTTGGAACATATAGGCATCCTTTGAAATAGAATAGATCATTCTTGAACTCAAACTTAAAAGCATCATGAGACTTAAATGAATTATTTTTAATCTCATGAATAAGAAGGTCTGAAGACATATTTGATTGGACTTGCTTGACAAAAATTGAATCAACAATCAATATTGATTTCATTGCTTAAAGATGAAATTACTTCGATTTCAAGAAGATTGTTTTTTGTTGATCAAAAACTAAATCTTCTTCTTTTGGTGCAAGATAAGAACGTCTAAAAAGAGCATCAGACAAACCTTATTGTTTTCTTAGTTGATAAGTGATAATGAACTTGAATCTTAATAAAGACATATTTCAACAAGCTTGATGATAATTCAACATATGTGTTGGCATAAAATATTTGAGATTCTTGTGATCTGTATACACGATGACTAGATTAAAAGCGCCTTCTAAATAATGATGTCATTCTTAAAAAGAATCTACAATTGTAAGAAGTTCTTTATCATGGATTTCATAGTTGATTTTTGATATTGAAAATTTCTTGGAATGAAAAGTTTGTCATTTGCTCCCATTTGTGACAATATTGCATCCAAAATAAAATCTGATGCATCTATTTCTATAAAAATATCTTAAAATAGTCGACATGATATAAGATTGGTGTAGAAGCAAAAGCTATCTTTAAAGCTTCAAACAATACTTCTATTTCTTTATTCCACTTGAATTTGTCTTTACAAATTAAGCATATCAATGGAGTTATAATTTGAAAAAAATTCTTGATGAAGATTCAATAATAATTGATAAATTTCAAAAAGTATTATACATCCATAATTGTTCTTAGAATCTTCCAATTCATGATTATTTGGAGTTTCTTAGAATCCATCTTAAAACCATCATTTGAGATGATGTATGCTAAGAAGTCAATTTGAGTAGTGAGAAATACATACTTTTCCATCTTAGCATATAGCCCTACATCTCTAAGTTTTTGTAATACATGACAAACATGAAATTCATATTCTTCTATATTCTTAGAGTAGATCAAAATGTCATCTAAATAGTAGACAGCAAAATCATCAAGAAACTCACAAAAAATATCATTCATAAGATGTTGAAAAGCAACTGATGTATTTATAAATCTAAAAGGCATGATATTATATTTGAAATGCCTATACATAGTTCAAAATACAATCTTCTATTCATCACCTTCTTTGATACAAACTAAGTTATTTACTCCTCGTAGGTCTATTTTTGTATAGATCTATACTTGACTGAATTAATCAAGAAGTTATAAAATCAAAGATAAAAGATATCTATTTTTTATAGTAATCTTATTAAATCTTCAATAATCTATGTACATCCACAGCGATCCGTCTTTTTTCTTCACAAATAAGATAGGAGCTCCTATTGGAAACTTTGAATGGCATATGATGTTTTTAACCAAATTCTCGTCAATATATTCCTTCAATGTAGCCAACTTGTCCTGTTATAAACCATAGATTGGTCCAAATGGTAGTTGAGCTCCCTCTCAAAGATTAATTGAATAATCATAAGGTCAATGCTCTAGAAGAATATTTGTGTTTTTTTTTCAAAAACATCTTGAAAATCTTGATATTGGCTAAAAATACCACTTGTAGTCATTTTGCTATCCAAAATAGATGTGGCATATATAGCAAAAGATGATCCTTCTTTTGCCACATGTATGAAAGCTTTCACACCTATTCGTAAGGATTTGGATGTATTAAAATTATGTATGTCTACTTGACTAGGGAATATCTAGATTAAACTATGAAAAAAGTCAAGGTTACAAGAAGTCCAATCTATTTGAAGATTATATTTTTTTAACCACAATAATACTAAAATAATTAGATTAGAAAGAGATCTAATTATATTAAATATTACTATGCTATTATGTCTCTTAATTACTATATCTAAAAAAATAATCTCATGGATAACATGTCCAGAAGATAATGAACGACCATCTATGATTTCTATGTGCATGGATTTAGTTTTCTTGACAAGAGATATTTTTTATTTTTTGACAAAGTCTTTGTTTATGAAACAAGCTAAGCCTCTTGAATTTAATAAGGTAAGGACTTTGTGATTTTTATGTCCTAAAAATACATCTATTGTAAAACAAGGTGAAGGATCAGAGAAGAGAATAGGACCTCTATAAGATATTGCACATGATTCTAGCCGCATAGTCCCTATTGTAACTAGAAAAGCTCGTTTTTCAACATATTATCTTTTCTAGTAACTATACTCTTCATTTTATGATTGTGTTTCTTCTTTGGACAATATTGAGTAATGTGCTTTGTTTCTCCACAATACAACACAACCCCTCTTGATGACGTAGAGTCTTTTCTTATTTGGTGAGAAATTTAAAACATATTGTATCAATTTGCATTAGGTCTAACTTAATTAGATAAGTTTCTGAAAACATAGGAGTTGTTGTCATCAATTGACTCGATCCTCTCCAGCCGAATTTATATTCTTGATACCTTTCAAATAAATGATTATTGCATGCAATAGCTTAAGCAATAAATTATTTTAAAGAATTTGCTTTTGATATTGTTGGTAACAAGTCTTTGATGTTATTCTTCAAACCATAATGAAATTGATAGATAAGGGCCTTATCATTCCATTCCACATTGCAAGTAAGATTTTAAAATTTTGTAATATATGTTATGACTAATCATGATCCTTATCACAAAGATAAGAGCTTCGTCTCTATTATCTTTTCTTGATCACATTCTTCAAATGTGCTGTAAATACTTCAAGAAATGAATTCAAAGCATAAAGAAGTTGTGAATCTTTTTCCATCAAAAGTACAAATTGTGCAACTTCTTGGCATAGGTTCTAGACTTCTTCTATAGACATAAGAATAGTGCTTTTATAATTAATATTAGTAATTTATAAAATTTCCATCCTAAGAGTATTGACAAGCTCCTAAAGATCTGCATTAGCTGCAAATGTATTCTCGCTTTTGCCAAGTGTAGCATCCATGATCTTTGCTTCCATTCTAATAACTCTACAATTCAAATTAGAGGAGGATAATCCACAACCTCTAATATCAAATAAAAAAATTTCTACAAAGAGGGATGATCCACTTTCTTTTTTCAAAAAATTAAGATTAGAAAGTAAAGAATGTTAGTTTAAAGATGCATAATTTACAACCTTCAAATGCAACAATAGAAGTGGAATAATCCACTCACTTCTTAAATACAAAACAAGAACAATGAATCTTCACTCTTGTCAAATTGTCAATGATAAAGACATGAATTTAAAAAGAACAAAATATACTTTTGTGTTACTCAAAATCACTCGAAGATGGTAAAATATTAAAACTAGAATAGCTATTATCAAAGACAAGATGACTAAAGACTCTTCAAATAAGACTAGAAATAAGAAAGGCATTGACAAGAGTAAAGAAAGCTTCACTCTTGTCTCTATATGTACTATCTATCTAAGAACTACATGGCGGTGTTTTATAGGACTTCCAATATGTGTCCAATTTATAAGACACATGTCAAACTTACAAGACAAGTTTCCTATATGTGCGCCACGTATTTAGCTTGTTCTACATGTGCAATATGTGCGACATGTGGCTAGCTTCTGGTCAAGTTTTTAGCCTATCAATCACCTATAGACATGTATTAAAGATGAATTTACATCTATAAAGCTTCTAGGAAGCTTCTTTATAAGATATTATCAAATTAACCTACTTCTATCTATTTCTATCTATCTATATTAATTAGATATTTATTAGAATAAATTTTCACTATGACATAGGATTAAGCTTAAAAATCCTTAAGATAGGTTGGATTGACATCTGGAGGTTGATCGTATATGGGACAAGATTGAAATCACATCTCTAGCTATAAAAACAGCCACCAAAGATAAGATATTAGAATCATTTGGAGATCTATATTTAGAATTTGACAGCCAGTTTCAAGCTTATTTTAGGAATATAAGACTTATTTAAAATTAATTTGATTAAATTTTTGATTTTTCAAATTATAAAATATCAAATTTATTTTTTAATATAGTGAAGAAAATTAGATTTTTATAATAATTCTTACATTTATGAATAATCTTTAATTTATATTTATTTTATAGATTATTTTAGGATAAGATAAATATTTTTAATTCATCTAAAATTTATTAGAATACCAATCTAAATATTTTATTAAATTTATTTAAAATTTAAAGGATTTTTTAAATTTTTTATTTAAGATTACATCTTTAAATAATTTTTTATTCATAGATATTATCAGATTTTATTTTTATTTTTTAAAATTTTTTTCATATTTTTTTTAGATGCTTAGTTATTTTATTTAGAGTGCCAAAACTACAATTGTAAAATAAAGATGTGTTTAGATGATGCTAAATAAAAGAAAATAGTATTAGTGAGAAAGAAATAGGATCTTAGTAAATCTTGGAAGCAATTATCTTAGTTAATTTAGTATTTTTTTAATTATAAGAATTAATATTTAATTATTAGAATCAATATTTATATTGGCTTTCTATCTTTATATATCACTTATTATATATATATATATATATATATATATATTATTTAATAAGTAGAAGAAGCATAAAAAAGAAATTTCATGTCTTTTTAGTTATTTATGTAAAAAATAAGATTTTTAGTTGATTTAAATTGATTTTATTATTATAAAAAATCACCAAGGTAGAATAAAATAGTCTTAAATTGATATTTTCATCTTTAAAATATTATTGAGATTTTCAAATTTTATTTAGAATTTATTTAGAATTTTTTAGGAATTTTTAGAATAATTTTGAAGACTTTGGTAAAAATGAGTTTTACCACCTTGGGAGCCATTATGAAGAATTGGAGTAAGATTTGAAGGCCATACTAGGACACCCTTATATACTATTTGTGAGCCTTGGTGAGGTTCAAATTCATAATCTCTTAAGCAAGTTATCCTTGAGATAAAAAAATTTCACTTAACTTTTCTATTATTTATCTTCTATCTTTGGATTATCATAATTTACTAAAAATAGTGACTTGGATTCACATATTTTTTACACCATTCCATTAAAAAGATTAAAAAATTATCTATTCATAAATATTATTTTTACTTTTATTTTTAATTTTAGTTTTTACTAAGTAAAAACACAATGAATAAATTGTGATGTAGTTTTGAATTGTGTACTTGCTTGATATCCTTTACTTCCCTTGTTTTGTGGTTGTTATTCTTGTTGTACTTGCTATTTACTTCCTTCACTTCACACTACCAATTACAAGCAACTCTTCACTGAGACCATCTTGTAACTTGGATGGAACGGTGAAAATTTACCCTCACAATTTGCTGAAAAAATTTATACAAATTAAAAAAACTAAAAAATTATTAAATTTCATACTGCATTGAGCGAGTTTACAAGATCAATAGAAAATTTGATGAATTACTGTGGCATTTGACAACTTTTATAATTATTACTGACGCAGACTGACGTGGACGCCACTCCGACGGCCGCGGCGTCTGTCGTTGGCGGCAGCACAGCCCGCAAAGCAGCTCATCAGAGTGCGTGTGTCTGTGTGTCTGCGTGAGTGAGTGAGTGTTGGTCTCCTTCGGAATCGACGCACCCTCTTCGACAAACAAGGCATCGATCGTTCTCACTCGGATACCGCTTCTTCTTCGTCTTTTCTCTGGTGTTGTTTCGGTACATGCTCCACCCCGTCTCAATCCTTTCTTTGGTGGGTTTCTGCTTGCACAGTTCAGTCCATGAGCAAAAGCACCTGTTTAGGGTTTCAGATCGGGGTCTGTTTCACAGCCGATATCTCGCCTCCGAAGATCCGAAGCAACAGACCCAACGTTGAGGAACTGTCCCTGAACGTTGTGTATCTCCGGTGGCTTTGAGCATTTTCTTCATCGTTGTTTGGGTTTTGAAAGAAGCCGGGACCAATGGCGCGTTACGACAGAGCAATCACGGTCTTCTCACCTGATGGGCATCTCTTCCAAGTGGAGTATGCATTGGAAGCAGTCCGGAAGGGGAACGCAGCAGTTGGGGTGCGGGGCACGGACACGATAGTTCTGGGCGTGGAGAAGAAATCCACTGCCAAGTTGCAAGATGCTCGGTAAAGCCATTTCTGTTTCCCGTGTCTCGGATTGTTCGTATGGTTATGGGTGCATTGGCTATGCCTCACAAGACCTAGCTGATGTTCTAGGGTTTGAAGCGGGGTCTCCCAGAATCGTTAGACTCTCACTGCTTAATTTGGTTCGGCTTTGTAGTGGATCACATGAATTTCAACATCAGTATAGGTTGACGTGCTTTTGGATGGATTCCGTATTGGTGTGGAGATGATCCTCAGTTCAGGTGGCGGGGTTGGAAAGTGTATTTTTTGGGTGAATTAAGAGGGTGATTCCGCCTTGTAATGTATACAATGAATATCGAAAATTTGAGATTTGAGATATCTCAAGTGGGAATATCGAAGTGATTCCGTTAAAAAATTTGAGGACATGTTCTAATGGTTTTTTGTTTAGGTCATGTATGTAGTGGATTTGGACGTCATAATAGAGATCAATGCGCAATCTCTCTTGAGCAATTTGATTCACTCTAATTTTTCACCTGTTTGCAGTACCGTTCGCAAGATTTTGAAGCTAGACGAGCATGTGTCGCTTGCCTTCGCTGGATTGACTGCTGACGCACGTGTGCTTGTCAATCGTGCTCGAATTGAGTGTCAAAGTCATCGTCTTACAGTAGAAGATCCTGTGACTGTGGAATACATCACTCGCTTTATTGCGGGTTTGCAGCAAAAGTATACTCAGAGTGGTGGAGTGCGCCCTTTCGGTATTTCTACACTGATCGTAGGATTCGATCCTTACACAGGTGTTCCTTCCCTTTACCAAACCGATCCCTCAGGAACCTTCTCAGCTTGGAAAGCTAATGCTACAGGTCGTAATTCAAATTCGGTCCGTGAATTTCTGGAGAAGAATTATACTGAGACATCAGGTGCTGAAACTGTCAAACTAGCTGTGCGAGCACTTCTTGAGGTGAGTGACAACCCTTTTATTCTCGTATTGGCCATGTTTCTGTTTTTTAGTAAGTCTTACCCCCACAAGATATAATCGAGGTTACTCATTATATACTGATAGTTGTAGTCGTGAAATTCATATATTGGTCGTATTGTGGCAGGTAGTAGAGAGTGGTGGTAAAAACATCGAAATTGCAGTAATGACCAAGAACGAGGGTTTGCGGTTGCTAGATGAGGCAGAGGTTGAAGAGATTGTTGCTGGCATAGAAGCTGAAAAGGCTGCTGCCGAAGCAGCAAAGAAGGGTCCTCCTCGTGATCAGTAGGTGCCAGTTATGGGTCAACGCGATAGGGTAATCCCTCTTGGTGGCAAACATGTTCAAATTTTCCGTTTTCAACTACTATTGCAGATGTCTATCCATGTGAACTTGTAAAGCATGTTGCCATACCCCGATTCAGTGAGTCGAATACTGGCACGATTTTTGTAGCATGCAAATTCCTACTCATGGTATAATGGGTCTGATCCCTGTGTAAAACAAGCCATTCAGATTCAGAAACTTCAACTTAGAACGTGCTCTGGAGAGATTTCCTCATTGTATTGCAGTTGTCAAAGTCTTTACCTATCCATTCCAAAGTTATTTATGTTCGCTGCCTCGTGGGTTACACTGAACCATCACCCTGATAACTATTGTAGAGTACAGTTCCTGATATTGTGAGAATACCATGTTATAACTCTGAAGTGTGGATCTTCGTGTACTCGTAAATAGGGAGGGTGATTTTCTTTTTGTTATAACTCGCCCTATCTGCTGCGGAATAGGTTCAATAGTATAAACAGTGCATCTTGGTGGGGTTTGACGTTCATTATTCCACCAATAGAACTTGGAAGCATAGGTCCTCAATGGCTTCAGGTCAATTTCAACTTCAAATTACCTGATTTTCCCCTCCAATAATTGCAATTGTTATGGTTGATGTGATTTATGAAGTAGAAGCAAGCAGTGGGAAGTGTTCAACTAAAGTAGAGGTCTTTATCCTTAGAAGTCTACTGTGAATTGTCATGGTACAAATGTCTTTCAAAAGTTCCTACATAGTTGAGAAGAAATCTATGTAGAAGTTATGACTTTTTGGAAATTGTATGAAGTAGAAGTCATTAAATGAATCAAATCATTATTTTTAATTATAAGTCTAGATAGGTTATCATGATTCCAAAATTGTGACAAAGATAAATATATATATATATATATATATAATTTTTAATTTTTAATTTTTAAGGTTACTTTTAGCAAATTTTGATATGGCTTTTTAAAGTCTTGTAAAAGCCAAATCTTTGAGGTAGATCTATTGCAAATTTTAGACAATACTGTTCAAGCCATGTAGGAAAAAAAATGCATTTTACCTCATTTATTTCTCTCTTAAGTATATTGATTTCTTGAAGAAAAACCAATATTTAATATAACAACTAACACTTTAAAATTAGACTTGAATGCTTATAAAAGTTTAAATTCAAGATAATGATTGTTGGATAATAATTTAGATGGGATTTTTGAAGATGGTTTTGTAACCATATATAAAGTGAAATTTTAAAAATTAATACAATAATACAAAGAAGTATAGAGTAAAATTTACCTCCAATATTTATGTTTTTAAATCAATGTCAGTTCTTTTTTGATTATATTTATCTTTATTATAATTAGTTTTTAAAAAATTTTTTACTAGTGTTTATGAACTTTTTATTTAAATTTAATTTATTTCATAAATATAAATAAAAACACAAAGAATAAGATTTGGATTTAGAAAAAGCTAATATTTAATAATTTAGTATTTAGTTGCATTTATAAAATATTTTTTAAATAAAGATAATCTTAAATATATTATTTAGTTTTATAATATTATTTTTAACAACCATTTGATGTATATTAGTCTACTATATACAAATCATAATATTTTGAGCATTACAAAAGAATAAAACGATAACGTTTTATTAATAAATGTTAATAGAATCTACTTTATATTATAGACAGCACCTAACTTAAAATTAATATTCAATTGTAAAATTTGAGTTGATAATTTTACTTTTTTTAAAATTTATAAAAATAATATTTATTATATAGAATAAAATTAAAATTTTGAAAATGCTCAATCTTTAATTTTAATTTAATATTATAGATACTATTTTTATGTCATATATATGATTTTAAATGCAAAATTTTTGATTAGATGTGATTCATTTTATTAACTTTACATTAAAAAATCTATAAATTAAAGTATGATTTTATATAATTGTATGTAATTTATAGAATTATGCCATAAATTATATATTCTCAATAACCTTTAATTTATTTGATCTTTCTTTCTTAAAAATTTCTTAATAGATAAATCTCTTGATCTACTTCATTTACATTATATTTATGATATAATCTTTAATTTTCTATAGATACACTGGTTTCTATTTATAAAGAGATTGATAATAAAACTTACAAATCTTTTACAAGACATTGGTTATGTTGAATGATGGCTTTTATATTATTTTTTACTAATATTACATCTTTTTAATATATTAAATATTCTAAATATCTATATTCAAACAATCATTAAAGATTTTATCAAATTTATGATAGATTTTACTATTAACTAAATATAAATAGATGATAGACTTTATTTATTTTTATATATTTTTAAATAGGATTTTAAGATTAAAACATTAAAAAAGTAAATAAGTTCTTATATTTAAGATAAAAATCTAACTTAATAACTAACTATATTGATTTAATTAATAATTATAGATAAGCTTAATATTTTTTTTGATACCTTTTTTATATAAAACTACTACAAATTAATATTATATCTTAAGATTTAAATTTTATCTTATTAAGTTAGTATTTTGAATTATAATTTGGCTTAAAATAATACATATATGGCTTTTTTGATTGATGTTTATGTTTATGTTTATGTCTTTTTTCTTTTTCTTTTTTTTCATTAATAATTTAAATTAAGTTATGCCAATTTGTATTAGATTATTTTAATCTTGAATATATTTTCTTTGTACATTACACATTTTAATATAATAATTTTACTTAAACTACTCAATAAAAATTATGTTTGTTGTTATTTTTCTAATAAGCATTGAAATAGTTTTAAAAGGATTTTGTAGCAATCAAAAACTTATGTAACTTCTAGTAGAGGTTCTACGAGCTATGGAATGTTCTAGAAGCCTCAAAATTATTTTCAATTGAAACTCCTAAAATCCTATTGAAGATTTTTTATGATTGTGAAGACCTACAAAAAGCACTATAAGCATCTAAAAATAAAATAAAAATAAATAAAAGGTAGTTAAAACCATAATTTTTCTTGTTTCAACAATATTACTAATCTTATTAATATTTTGTAATAACCTTTCAATAAAAAAATATGACATGTTGTTGCCATGTCACCAAATATTTTATTCAAGATCTATCTGTTTTTTTATGCAAATAGATAAGATAAATCATAATTATTAAGAGATTATCAATTGATGGATTAAAAAATTATCATTTTTTCATAATTTTTTTAATATTGAGGTTATTTAGAAAATTTAAATTTTAAAATTTTTAAAAATCTATCACATTTATAATTCATAAAAAATCCATAATTTTAGGGTTTTCAAAAAATATGTTAATAAATTGATTAAAATTATTTATAAGTTTTTATATTATCTCATCATCAAAAAAATTATATTTTTATCTTTTTTTCATATAATCATAATCTTTTATTATAAAGATAATATTAAAATACATCTCAAATTATCATTATTTGAGTCATAAAATCATAAAGTAAAATTTAAGTTTAAAAAAGTTTAATTTTTTTGAAAATATATTTATTTATTTTTAAAGGTCATTACTTCAAAGGACCAATCAAAAAGTTTAAACTAAAAATAAATAAGAATGTGTAAGTATATTCAAATCATCATAAAATACAAATATATTAAAACTATTTAGAACTAGTTTTTTTTCAAAAATAAAGCTTATTATATTTTTTACAACATTAATATTCAAAAAAGCATTGCTAACAACCCCTTTTCACATCCATAGATTTGCAGGCAAGAAATTCCTTGATTGATTTGATTTATTTGATGATTAAGCACATCCAGGCTCAACTTTTCTGTTCAAGACTCTTAAACAGAGTTTTAACGAATCTAGAATTTATAATTTTAATTTTAATTTTTTTTTGTTTTGTGACAATAAAGGTGCTTTAGTCTCTATGTGCACAGTTGCTTCTGAAGCTGGCAATGTGTCAATTCTTCCCATTGTATGCCCATTCTCTAGAGCGAAATCTCATTTCAGAGGAAGTAAATGAAGTGGCTTCATTAAAAAAAACGAAAGAAACTCAAATTATGATGCATACTATAGTTGCAATTGAGGGCTGAACTAAATATTATAGTCAAGGTGAAGCTTATTTTGCTCACAGCTTTTCTTTCTTCTTCCTTGTAAAATGGTCACTTACCCTATTCTTCAATCGAACTGGGAGGAATCTCGGAGCAAGAAATGGGTGATACATGCATTTGTGAGTTATGCCATACATGTTATCTTGCCAAGACTTGCAGAGCTGTTGACTTAATGTGATGCAAAATGCTGTAATTCGAAGTGTTCTTCATGCAAAAGTTTGACGAAGTTCCTCCTTCCTTCTTGCTAAAAACACACATCTTGACATACCAAGAACAAGGTATTTGAAGAAACACCGAATGTTTAATTAAGTTCTATTGCTGTGAAGTTGATAATCTCGTCTAAAAATAATGCATGAAAGGGTAACTTCATTTTTCTGATCACTATTTCCAACTGAAGGTGTTCTGTACCACTCAATCTTCTACATTGTTAGTTTTAGAAAATGCAGTATTATTCAGCTTATCATCTCCCCTCTGGAAAGTCGGTTTTCATGCTGAGGTATTTCCAATCTAGGCTATTGCAGGTGCATAATTCTACCATCGTGTCTTATGCAAATTTTGCGCAGCAAAATACGTGCAGTTTTAAATGACTCATTATTGGAGGAACACCACAGACGACAACCACTCTTAGACAGGCTACATATAGCATTTCGACAAGTATGTATATGTGCAACATTCTTTCTGGTTCTGGTGTAACGGAAATTTTGTCCTCTTGAAGCTACTGTTGCTCTACTTTTTCTGCGGGTCAGCACACAATAAACGAGCTTGGTTTTGACGTGGTTGGACCTCGACTCTACACTACTTCTAGCAGAATAATCTACCTCTAGCAGAAGTAATCTACCTCTTGCAGTAATCACCTCTAGCAGAATAATCTACCTCTTGCAGTAAATAGAGGCTTGCAAGCATCAAGCAGAAGATCATCATTTCTGAAGGTTATTGTGGACAAGATCGTTCAGCAAAAAAAGAGTGCCTATTAATATCTAGATAAAACCTGGAGTATGATACTCATGACAACTCATGATAGAGAGCACGGGGATCCTCGGCTTAAGGTGACTGGACTACGTTTTTAAGTCCTCTTGGGTACTAAAGAGTAGCAATGTTACTTGTTTTCGTTTTTGCCAATGTTGCCGAACTCCTCTTTTTCAGCTTCCCTGCAACTGGAGCGCGTTCAATTGACCTAGTAAATTCGCTGCCGACAGCGAGCTCTTTCACACTCTTACTATCCGTCTTTTGAGTGCTGTTTGCTGCGCTAAACAATAGCATTTTTCTGCAGCATTCTCGATCACATGGATGGCTTCCTTAGAGCTTGCGTATTGTTTGCAACCCTCCTCAATACCCTCATGCGAAGTGATACTGAGCCCTAACAGAAATTCGCAGGTGGTTATGAAAGCAGACATGAAGTTTAGTGAGGAAAAACGGGGATTCGTACAGGTTCTAAATGTCTATTTTAAGGCAAAGCAATGTCAATAAGATCTGCAAAGGAAAATCGCTTTTGAAAACACTTCCTGACCTTCTTCCAAGTTCTCTTCGTGATGACCTCCATATCACACCCAAACATGTTACCAACATCCTTGGTGAAGGCAGATTGGGCACAATTCTCCAAAACATTTTGCCGGATACAGGCAAAATCTCAGTGAAGAAGTTAAGAGATTCGACACAAGGCCCAAGGTTAAGACCCAAAGATGGCAACTGTTTGTGGTATATACCTCGTACGTTTTCGTTGGGATCTTTGTCTGAAGGCGCTCACCAAATGCTTACATACGAATACACGAAGATGAGTCTCCCTAGATCGATGCTTGTTATCACGATGGAATGCTGGAAATGAGCAATCAGGCATCAACTTGTAGGGGGTACATCGCAAGCGCCCCTGTGCATCCCATCGTGGTGGCACGCACCGAAACCCATCCTTCCACATATGAACCCCCAGACCACCTCACAAGATGACTAGTTTCATGTTAACGTAGCCGATTTCGGCGTATCCAAATGGTTCCACAGGAATTTACGATTCACTAAAGTGGTGACTAGTGCACACTGCACACCGGAGATCTTGCATGTTGGCAGTGGCTGCAAACAAGGATATTTTAGATACGTGAGGCTGCAATGTGTATAATGAAACAGCATGGTGCTCCTGCAGCAGATTGTGAGTGAGCTGAAGCGTGTTGACACTGCAGAAAACTCAATTTTTCAAGCTTGAACAAAGGCTGTGGGGAGAAACCGTCGACAGTTGACTGAAATGATGCTTGATTTTGGGAGATAGAGAGCAATTGTGGGAGTCAGGACTGGATAAAATCTCTATGAATTAAACACTCTGAATGTTGAAATCATGGGTAATGCAACTTTTGTGGTTGCACTAATGCAAGGTTTGTGTGTAGTGGGCGTCGAAGTTGATTGCTGGGCCGAGTGACTAGAAGAGGTCCAATCCCGAATGAGCATGAAACACCCTTTTCACAGAAGGTAATGGAAACCAACGGAAGCAAAGAGTATTGTATGTTTTATTGTTTGTGAGAGGTAATTGGTATGTGAAAAGATCCCAAACAATTTTTAAAATTTTCAATGTTCATTATTTTTTTAGAGATTATATATATGTATATATATTTTCTCATGCAATGGTTTTTATTATTAAATATTTATTATTAATATTTTATTATTAAGTAAAGTCCATTCACCAAATCAACCTCTACAAGTAACATCCTATTATAAGTTAGGAATAACTCTTTTAAAATAATAACTTCTAAATGACTAACAATCATTTAGTGCAACAAACTAATATAAGATTGTTAGTTATGTATATTTGCCAACATAGCAAGCATTGCAAGCCATGTTTATATCTACTATTATGAATCATTAGAGTTTATTTTCATATTTATTTACATTCTTATTTGTCAAGATAGAAAAAAGTCATTTGATTTTTTAAAAATTTATAAAATATTTTGGTAACTTTATATATAAAAACTAAGGTCAAAATTTGAAATATATAATGAGTGTATACAAAATAACTTTGGCCAATATAATTCAATAAAAAATAATATTTTATTAGTATTATATAAAAAATATATTTAAAATAAGTTTTCTATTATTAAAATAAAAATTAGTAATTTCTTTATATCTACAAAGAAAAGAATTCTAACTACACTATCTTAGATAACTATATTATCTTAGATTAGTTTAAAGTTAAAAGATCCATATATTAGATTTTTATAAGAATTGATTAAACTAAATTAAAAATTCTTTATTTACATTTCATATTAAAAAAATAATATGGATTTTATTTATAAATATTAAAATAAAATAATTTTGAGCAACTTCATAAATTTTTAATAAGTTTAAAATTATCTCATTTAATATATTTATAAAAAATATTTATATCATAATAATTTTAATTTTTATTCTTATTCTCATTTTATTTATTAAATAATTTTTTATTATACATAAAAAAATTTCAGATTAATTTTAGAACTTACAATTCTAATCTATTAGATAAATAAATAAATTGAATTTTTAAGTATTTGAAATCAAATGCACCTTTTAGATTTAAAAGAGAAGAAGAAGGTAGAAGAGATGGTAAGAGAAGTGATAGGAGTAGTAGAAGAAAGAGTATTAAAAAGGATACTCTTGTATGTAATAGTTTTGACCATTGATGTAATTATGGCCTCTAACACACTTTTCCCTTCTTTTCTTCCAATACCACAATTTATAAATTATATATATATATATATATATATATATACATACAATAATCTAAATAAAAATAATAATAATAAAAAAAAAAACACACAATAAATAGAGACACTAAAACTACTTAAGTAGGATAAGCTATTTTTTTTTCTTTAAAATTTTTTTGTTAAAAGAAAATAGTTCTTTGCATTTCTATATACATATGTTTTTAAATAAAATTAATCATTAATATTTTATTTTCCTATCTGTAACATACAACAGAATTCTAATTCAATACTATTTAGCAAAAATATTAAAAAATTAAAGTAAATAACTTATCTATATGAATTAATCTCATTATCAAAAGAATGAATTTTGATCAAATAAACCCTTACACAGATTTTACGCTGAATTTTCCCAAAAAAAAGAAATACATACTACAAGCACAATCTTTTTTTGATGTACCATCATTTTCTCAAAACAACTATTGGTAGCCTCAAACCTGAAATGCAACACTTGAACACAATGAGATTCGACAGTATTTGGGGGTAAAGAAATCATCCGTCCAATACTCATGGTGGAGAGCAATGATAACATTCATCCTTACACACATGATATGATTCATCCACGAATGAACTACGATCGCATTCATCCGAAGACGACGACGGCATTCATCCTCACCCGGAGCAAGACTCCAAGGAAAGGAAGCGTCGGCGGTCTCCAGGCATAGCGAGAAAGGGGCGTCACTAGCAGCGCAAGAATTGGAGCGGCGTCACCCGTAGCGGCAGCGATCGTGTGCTGCTGCTGGAAAAATTACTCCTACCGCCTTTGGCAACGCGCCGTGGAAACCACACCGGTCTGTCAAAGCCTTATTCAAAAAATTAAATTAAATTGTAGGGTACCCAGCTTGCAGACTCTCATTCGGCGAATCATTCGCAGCGTCTGTAGTGCTGCAGCTTCTATACCAATGAAGCAATCGGTGAAAGTGAGATAGCGGAATATAATTGTCCCAAAAGACGTGACATATTTCCATTCTGGACAATGAATGCCATCGCATTTGAGTTTATGGTATTATATCGTGCGATGACTGTGACCGAGGTCTGCGTGGGAAAAAGCCTCCCTCCTGTTGCTCTCTCTCAACCAGGAGGCCTGGAACGAAGTGAATGCCGTGCAAGCAACCGTTTGAGGCCCAATTTTTTGCCGCCGTGGGAGACTCTGCGGGTGTGCTTTCGCTTGGTCTCGTCAATTCCGCCACGGAATCCTAAGCTGGGTTTAGCCTCACCGTGCCAACCCGCAGCTGAGAAGGTGGACAGCTCTGGCGATGGTCAGCAGTTCTGGTGGCGTTTGCCATTGCCATGCCCACATTCCGTTTTCTTGCATCGCTTGTTCGTTCTCTAACGGCATTCATGCCGTGCAATGCGGTGGGTGCGTAAATGGGTAGGCATTGCTCGTCGCCTGTCGTAGCGGCGTTGGCTGGAGTTTGTAAGTATGCAGCATTGCGTGCGTGAAGGGTTGCAGGTGGTTTTCGGTTGTGGGGTGCTTGTCGTTGACCTCTGAAGGTGTGCAAGTTGTGATGTGACAACTAGGATGTGAAGGCTTTGTTGGTAGCCAATGGTTAGATCACGTTATCTTGTCTATTCTCAATATCGTTTCTACCTCACATCACTGGCTCTGGGAGTTAATCCACATTGGTTTCGAAGGATCTACCTTCTAGCTAAGCTGAGTTGCATTCCGCCTAGAAAGACTTTGTTTCATTCACCGCGGGTATCTGTGAAGTTCAAGTGCATGAACTTGAATCTGTGTAATTTTAGTCTGCTTAGGACCTGTACCGGTGTTCTGGGTGTGCCTTACAGCCTTTGAGGCTGTGCATTACGTTTGCTAGCTTCTGGCTGTGGATAGAATTCCGCGGGTGGCGTGGGAGTTTGAGGTGTTCAAGTTTTCGATCAGCAGGGGGGAAGAACTTGGTAGAAGAAATCTAGTTTGAAAGTAATCAGACTATGCGCAAGGACTTCAAGCAAGGGTTCTTGTAGGGATGGGAGAATCTGTAAAGCTTGTGTTGCACCTGCTTCTCTACATGAAGGATTTTGCAGATCAGCAGGAGTAAATGTGGGTTATGAAGGGTGGATAGGCGGTTCGTCGATTGGCGAGTATCTTGGTCTGTTAACCGACTAATACAGAGTAGTTGGCGACATTTTGCAACCGTAGAGTTGTTTGTGTAATTCCTGAAGTTCGAGGAATGTTTACTGCTATTTTCCTTCATCGCATACTTGCCAGGCTTCAGTGTGTCTAGCATTATGAAAGCAAAAATGCGGATCGTCTGCATACACGCAGACCCCAATATCCTTTCCAACAAGCCTGGAACAATGTAGGAGGAGCTGGTTAGTTAGCGATTCTTTGAGCCTTGGATCCAGAGTACGAGGGGCAGCGAGGGTTGTTGAGATGCACTTTGAGGGTCAGATGCCAAAGATGAGTGCTGATTACGATGCCATGGCAAGTAGTTCACCAGGATTTTCCCCGAAACGTCCTCTGAGCAAGTCGTTACGCAGAACAACTTCCAATCGGGCAGTCACTGTTCGAGAGCGAGCGATATCTCCCCCATCTCGCGCTCATCAAGCGATTCTAAAGGCTTCCCGGGAGCAAAACCCTGAGTTACATAATAAACCCCAAGGCTGCTCAACCTCGAGGTCACTACTTTCCCTGCAAACGAATACACCGTCGGCTTCTCTACCGCCGCCTCTTCCTACTGTGAAATCCAAGCATTTGTCAAGATCCCTCACATGTCTTTCCCCGGACCCGGATCTTGAGAATAATGCCCGCTCCAACCCATCTACGGTCCCCACGCACTCCGACCTCCCCAAACCCCCAGTATCAGCATCAGAGGTCCGCTTGAAGTCCAACATTGTCACCTCTCCGGAGAAAGATCAGAGAGTTCCAGTTTCATCGCAGCAATATTCTCCAGCAGATGGGCCAGCCACATTCGTGAAATCTTTTTTCAGATCTTCTACCTTCTCGGCTCTACGGGACCAGAACGATCATCAGTCATCTAAATGTTCCCCTCTGTCTGCGGTTGCCGATGCTACGCCAGTCTCTAAACCCTTTTTGAGGTCATCAAGCTTCATACACGTGCCGAGTCAGGGCCAGGAGCCTGTGCAGGAGCAGAAGGTGGACCCAATTGTATTTGGTTTCTCCAAATGGGCCCGGAGCTTGCGGCCGAAGCCTGCTGCAGAACAAGTGATGGAGATTCCCGAGTCTTCTCCATACAGTCTTCACTCTGGACCATCCGATAAGCAGACTTCAACAGCCAGAGTGCCTTCTATTGTGGATGTTGAAAACTCGTTTGGTGTGCTCACCAGAGGTTTCCTTGATTCTTCGAGAAATGCTGTTAAGGCTGTTCAGGACAAGGCTCGGCATCTCGTATCTCAGAAACGGTATCAGGTACATTGGTATGCATATTGGACCATAGTAGTGTCTGGAATATCTTCTGTTATTTGTATGAAAATTCTTGTGTATTAATTCAGCGTTTTCCTGATTGTTTTCTGATACATACTTAAACTTCTAAAATCGCCAGTAGTCACTGTTTCGTGTGCTTACAGGGTGGTGCATTCCATCTGGACGTAGTATACATTACTGAGAGTATTATCGCGATGGGTTTTCCGGGCGTCGATAGTGGCTCCAACATTCTAGGGTTTATGGAGGTGAGTTTACCAATGTCTACCCAAGTGTAGCTTCATGTATGCCAGATGCAAGTGTGCCTTTTGCAGGTGAAAGCTCAAATGACATGCGGAGTATTGGCTGGTATACATTTAGTGAGAATTTATATGTGCGGAAGTTCATCCTTTCTTGTTGGTGGATATTTTTTCCAGGATAATCCTCGAGACTACATAGAGGAGCTCATTACATTTTGTGATATCCAGCATCCGGTACATCGTCCTGTACACTTCTGTTGCACTCTCAATGGTTGGCGTTACTTTGCATGATGGTTGTACATAGGAGAACCAGGCTCTTTTACACTTTTGATTTATTAAGGTCAATCTCTCTCTGATTGTTTTTACAGGGAAAGTATAAGATTTTCAATCTATGCTCGGAGAAGCTGTATGACACTTCACTTCTTCATTATAAGGTTTGTGGTCATTTCTATCCAATACCGCATGGCACGGAAGTTGTCTTAGTGCATGCTTCTGATTTTCAGCGTCACGTAGGTTAGCTTAGGTGTTGCCGAGTTTGACCTCTCACTAGGTGGGCGTAGTTTCAACTTGACTTCTGTAGTTATACTACGTCAGTTCTGTAATTGGAACTGACCCTAATCATGTAAATCTGGTTTGCCTTTCACAAACTAGTAACCCAAGGATAGGATCAATGACCATGTAGTGAGTTCATTGCTGTCCAATTATATGGCTAAGATTTCGAACTTGTTTTGCAGGTGGCATGTTTCCCCTTTCAAAGAAATAACTGTCCTCCTCTGCAACTCGTGTCAGCATTTTGTGAAGCTGCATACACTTGGCTCAAAGCAGGTCTAGAGAATGTGGTACTGATCCACTGTAAGGGAGGGATGGCGCGCACTGGACTAATGATATCCTGCCTCCTCCTCCATCTCAAAGTATGTTCATTTCTTCGTGTTGTGGTGAAGCAGTACGAGTTCCATCTCCAATGCAGCATTTTATCATTTACTTTTTTTGTGACAATGGCACTGAATTAGTTCGTAATTTCTTCATGGCATGTATGTTTTAGACATTTTTACTTCAAGATTAAGATTTCCTCATAAAATTCTGCTACTGTTTATCATTCTGTTATTCACTTAACATGCTTAATATAAAGTGTATGTTCTGGTTGTCGGTGTAGTTCTTTCCCACGGCAGAGGAATCAATGCACCATTACAACCAGAAGCGATGCGTAGATAGCAATAGCTTAAGCCTTCCTAGCCAGCTGGTAAGTATTCATCCTCTTCTCGTAATAATGTATAATTTGTATACCAGGTAGGGTAGTTTGTCACATAAACATAATGTTATATGCAGCAACTTCGAATTGCACTTTAATGTATTCATTGTGGAGTGGTTTCGTCTTTCTCTTACTGAATGGAAACACCGTACACTCTTACGTGTCTTACTCCGTTGTGTTCTTTAATATGACAGCGATACGTGAAATACTACGAGCATGTCTTGAGAAAATACCACGGATTTATCCCAACTGGACGAAGGTATTATACTGAGCATTTTTCCTTCACGAAAGTATGCCTAGTGCCTTTCCTATGTACACATGCTGTTTTTCACTTAGATGTGTTCCGCATACACTGGAGTCCTGAACTACTTTGTCGCACCGATTTCTCTACATGGTTGTCTTTCTCGCCTCCTGTGTACAACTGAACCATGTTCACCTGGTTCACTTGTACAGTCCTGCAAAGAGCATGTGGATCCTATGCTTGCATACACTCTTTGTGTGGATATTAATGCCGCTTCGATGTATTTTGTACTTCCCTACTATTCCATTGTTGTTGTTTGCTTGTTGACATCTACGCGGTTTATTTTCATCACAGATGTATCTTGAGAAGTATACGATTGATCAATTGCCCATCATGGATCCGTCCTTCTGTGACAATTTCAGATCATGACGGTACGTTACACGCAGTCCCTTCCGAGAATTCCATCTTTGGAGGATTTACCCGCGCGACATTCACTATAGAGCTGCATGCGTATTTGTTTCAATGCAAGATTTACTTTTGGGAAACGGATCGTGATTGTTGCAGATTTTTTCAGGTTCCAGTGTATTGACCAGGATTAGATGTTACAATGACCAGGTGTGTTGTTCACGAGCAAGAATCATCCTAAGACAAGGAGTATGTTGGTGCGTTCATTTTCCGCTCATATACTCCTCCAATAATTCTCTTTACAGATAATACAGATGTTCTGGTTCAGCGATAAATCGGATATTCCTTTTACGCGCTTTTCAATTTGTGCACATAATGCAGATGATTCTGTACAGTTGAGGTTTCGTATCCATAGGGTATTTGTTACTAGTGCAGGCAGAAGACGTATGGTTGAGTGCTTTGAAGAGCGGAGTTTTCTTGTTCGAGCTGCCTGACTGCGGACATGCTGCTACGGTTGATGGAGATTTTAAAATTCACTTCCAAGACCGGAATGTGGATTTTTCATGGTGATTAACTATCCTCCTAAGTTTCTTCGTTTACAAAATTTAGATTTAAGAGTTGAAACAGGGGTAGTTTGCAATGTCACATGAAGCTGAAGTTTTAGAGTATGAGATCGTTTGCGAAAATTTCAATTTAAAACGTTTCAGATGTTGACCAACTAGATTCTATTGATTGCAGTTGGTTGAATACGAATATGATGGAGGGAAATATTGTTCTTCAAGTAAATGACCTTGATGGAAACGAGGTAGATTTTCTTCCTTACCTGGAGTAGACTTTGATGCCACAGTTAACCTAAGGTTTTCTTTTTACCATTTTCGAGAGTAGCTTCCCGGTATCTTGCTAGAAATGCACTTCCAGTTAACTAGTTTCCAACGTACAGGGACTGAAGGAGGCGGCAGGATTCCAAGTTGAATTGGAATTGCAGGACATTAATTTATCGGTTTTGAAGGCAGCTAGCACAAGAGATTCAGCGACATTAAATTTCAGGTCATCTTTGCCTCCAGACATGACCTCTGGTAGAACATCTTCATGCGCTTATACAGCAACAGATGGAGAGACAAACGTCTTCACAGGTATCTCCTTCATTTGGTCATGATTGGTTCAGGTTTTGAGTAGCAAAGTCGGCGAATCAAAAGCATGGTATCTGTCTACCGTGCCACTAGTAGACTGTATTCCTCTCTACAACCTCTGCTGGTGGTCATGTTCATTGGCATTGCAAATGATACCATTTGACAAGGGATAAGCCAGAAATATTTAATCCTTCACTGAGCCTGATAGATGTTTAATTGCTCTCAGGTGCTTTTAGCTGTTGTTCCCACCGTTTCAATCTAGCCGTAGATGTCACAAATAAGTCATCTGCCAAGTTCTGATGTGAAGAATCGGGCACTTGCAGATAGTGAAGAGGAGGAAGGAAGTCCAAAAGTCTCAGCACGACCATGTACAGAGAATCGAGATATCAGAGGATCCGAGGCAACTGCTACAACCAGCCAGACACTATTTCAAACCGTGCTATCCAATGCTGTTACAGAAGTTAGCACGGGGTTTTTAAATGCTATGGACAAATTTGGTATGACTCATTTGAGAGCTTACCCACGATCTGCGAGCATGCCCAACAGCCCTCGAAACGTTTCTTTGGAACGGCATTATCACGGCTCTTCACGATCAGCTGATCATGAAAAGGATGGATGGTCCACTGGAAGTTCTAGATTCCAAACTTCAAAGGCGGTGCTTCAGAAAAAATTCACATATGATTTCGAGGGCAGTGAATCAGCAGGCATGAACACAGACTTACCCGACAACAGTTGTCGAGAACATGTAGCATTGTCCTTGGATTGTGACAACCGTAGCATTTCCTCTCGGAGTGAAGACCCAGGGTCTTCGTTTCAAAGTGAAGACGATGCAAGTTTGATGTGCAGTGATCCCCCCAGTGATTTTCAAGCCTTGGCTGCTGCCAGTTCAGCTGATGCTTCTCTTTTCACTTTTGGTGAAGAAGACTACGATAGTGACGAAATTTAATCTCGTAAACGGTGTTCTTTGCAAAGCAGAGGCCCAATTGGACATACAAGAAAACCTTGTGAAGGTGGTAAGAGATGCCAGTAGACTAAATGTAAAGAGGAACTATATTCGGTCCTATTCTGGCCTCTAATATTCCTCTTCATAAATATTAAAATCAAGACTCGAAATTCCTGGTTGTGTTAGCTAAACTAAATATATCACATAATCGAAAACTCACATATATCACTTAATCGGTAATTTGTACTATTTGCTAAGTGTTGGATCAGGTCCATTTGTTAGTATTCAAGTACGCATCTAGATAACAATTCAGAATGACTTCTTTTTCAAGATTGTCCATCTTCATGGAAGTAAATAGTCATGTTCCTTGGCAATGGATTAATGGTATCCGTAGATATTTCCCTTCAATCGGCTGGTATGCACAGAATTAACAAAGGAACCACGTTGGTCTATATGCTGGTTGTACAGAACGTACGAAATGAATCGGTGTAACACTAAATTAGTCTATGAATGGCGAATGAAGTCGCATTAACTACAAGAGTTGATCAATCTGTTAAGAAGTAATACGACATCGACGATCAGAGGTATCGTAAAGAAATGTGTAGTTGGAGATTTTCAGTGACCGGAAGTAACACCCATCTGTGCTCTCATACGCATACTTCTGTTTCGTGGAGGTCATACCACGTGTGGTGGCTCCCTTGGGTGGAATCGTCAACTCGCCCTTGGACCGTTGGTTGTTTCTCAACGAGCTGAACGAGCCCCCGCCCTCGCCAATCGTGGACTGCATCTGCTGCTCTTGATCCCACGAATGGTTTATATCCGCCTTCACAATCACCGTCCCATTTTCGTGCTGGGTCTCCCGGTAGAAAAACTTTAAGGGAAAGCTCGTCGCGCGGCGATGGTAAACCAAGTCCTTTTTGTCTGATTTCACGACCAGCTTTGCCTCCGTCTTGCTTTCCTGGTGAACCGCACTGGCGCTAGCGCCTTCGGTATACACGAGCTTGTTCGAGAAGCGAGACGAGTAGAATGCACTTGTGGTCAGGTTGCCGAACGAGGATTCCAGGTAACCTTTGTATGAGAGCACTCTCGAGGCACCTGTGAGGAACGTCCCGTCCAATCCTAAGAATCTAGACTTGGTATGAGATTGACTAGCAACGGTGGAGTGTTCCACCAGTTCACCTTTCGTGACATGCAATGACGGATCCACCCAGAGGTGCAGGTTAGCGTTGATGAGCCAGAAGGGAAGGGCATTCGTGACTGTCGCACTGAATGTGTGGTTGAGCCCGTCGACGAGTTTACCGAGAAATGGCGTGATGTCAACGTCGTATGAAGGTAGGACAAAGGAGCCGATGCCAGAGATGGGCCGCCAGAAGTAGTGGTCAGCGCCGCCCGTGTAGAATACGGGAAATGGGTACACAGCTCCTGCGAGGAGGCCGTCTACAGACACAAGCACCTCTCGGAAGGTGCCGTTTCCTGCAACTCGGTCGCTGACGTTGTTCGCTTCGAGGAACTCATTGGGCGGGTTGGCGTACCAGAATTCATCAGAGCCATGGAAGGAGACGCAGATCTCAAGCATTGCTTTGTATGTATTCCGTGGTATTTGAATCTCCCGGCTCTGCACATCGCTTTCGTTGTGTAGCTGGAACCAGTATCCACCTTTGAGAGGAGACGCCTTGGCGACAGGGAGGATCACATCGGCAACGCCCCCGTAGCTCTCTTTGGATGACTTCTCTTTCCCCCCGACGTAGAAATGTGCGGAGAGTGTAACGTTGTAGATACCCGTGTAGGTCTCATCGACCACATTGGCCAGCTCCAAAACGAGAAGCTGCGGCGCATTAAATAGAGCTGAGAACTGCGTCACGTCCTTCTCCACGGTCCACAAGATTCCGTTCGGGGTCGGCTCCGCTGTGCACGTCCGGAAAATCTCCACCCCGCTAAGCCACACCGCGGAGATCCTGTCGAACTGTCGGCCGCTGCACGTCGCGCTCCATCTCAGAAGAACGAGCGTCCATTCCCCGCGCCCGCAGCCTGCTTGTGGCGTGTACTGGCGCAGTGTCGGCGGGTCATCGATTGTATTGCCGAACTTTTGCTGGACTAGGATTTGATTGCAGACCTCCTTCGCTCCATAGGGTATGTACACCGGCTTTGATACCTCGAAAAACTCCTGTCCACCTTGATCGCCTTTCTCGTAGTGTTGATCAGGTTTTAGAGCCTTTCTGGGGAATCCATGAATCGCATTCAAATTGCGGTTCGGCGAGGTTTGTCCCATAGCATCAGAGAACTTGCCACCCAACACTTCCGGACTGTTAATTACGATAATTAATAGGAAACCCAAGAGCACGACAGGCATCTGCGAATGTCTGCTTTGTAGTTTTCCAAGTTTCACATCTCGCAAGGTCCCCATCACACTTATACTGCAGAGAATCCAACCATATGACGTGAATAAACTACTACCCGAAGCTTCAGCTGGCATTCCATCTGTGTCAGCTGAAGTCTAGGATTGGGCAGCGTGGCGACAGAAAGTTAGAATAATTTTTCGCAAGGGTAGCGTATACCTTACCTTCAAACATGTGAAAGTCAAAGACTGGCCTTGCAAACATAAGAGAAGATAGTTGCTTCTATAACATGAGTAATCACAGAGGGCGACGGCTGATTAAGGCAACAGATGCCAGCGGCGCAGGTTAACTGTTTCTAGAAATGCGTAGGTTGCTCATTAGGTGCTGTCAAATCTGCAATGCATCCTTGGAAGCTCAGTTGAGCATCGTTCATTCCAGCACCTCCTCAAAGGAACACTTCTTTCGAGAAAGCTTAGATGTGAAGCAAAATTTCTGGAAACGTGTGTTAATCTGGTTTGGTTAGGTCTGCGTTTAAAAGATGGCCTTCACCTTATCTAAACCGGAATCTATAATAACACAAAGTGCCTGATTATTGATTGTTAACTTAAAAAATATTTTAGAAATATTATAAAAATTTCACGTTTGAGGCTACCAATAGTTTGTTTTGAGAAAATGCTTGTAGTATGTATTTTTGTAGTTTAATTTGAAGCAGTCTCAAATTTTAATCATCAAAAGCACATGACTTGTCATTGTTCTACGCTTCTGACAACTGCTGCGTTTGAACCTCCTTTAGTTCCTCTATCGTGTCGACAAATCTATGACTCTACAGTAACAGCGACCACGGTTCAATGAGTAAACTCCTCCAGCACCGATGAACCATTATCTGTGCATCGTTAGTTAATTTGATGAGAGGGTGAATATGAGCAAGACAATATTCTATGTCTTCCTTTCTTCTACGCTTCTTCACTCCCTCTATCTCCCCAATTCAAGCATCTCTCTGCTCAGCTTCAAGAGCTTTTGGTCTCGGTATCAAAGGTTTGACGACCCATAGAAGACGAATTAATTTTAAATGATCTAGTCTAGGTAACTGAAACAGCTAAAGGCTCCATACCTCCAGGGAGCTTAATGCTTGCCCATTTGGCTGGTAATGACGCGAGAGTACCCTTGACGAAGCTGGAGTTCCTGTTGGGGCGCGGAAGGTGAGTTGCCGGCATGGGAAGCCGAGAGACCGGCGAAAAACACCTGGAGGCATGCTCTTGATATACCCTCCCCTGAATCTAGCACCCCAAATTCACTGACTCACCGATCCTTCACTGTACTGGGTAACTCACGGGAGAAAGTCACATCCTGTCCTGCACACACATCAGGTGCCGCTCTACTCCCTCCTCTTCTAGATCCCACATCCCCCTCTGCGCTCTTCTGTCTGCTTCTGTACATGACGCTCACAACGAGACGACTCAGGATGGCGGGACACCACCATCAGGAAGAATGTGAGTCTGTTGTCAACCTCCACCTCTAAATTGACCAACATATTAGACAAGCCACACGCCACACTCAACCGGTTTTACTAAACCACTACCATGTGTAAGCGATTCCTCCTTTACTGTGCCTACTCCACAAGCACAAGCTCGAGCATCACGAGTAAACTTCGCAAATTTGGCTCACCGCTGCTATGCGTGTGTGAACCCTGTGAGTACTGCAGCTTCACGTTTTTGCAGCGCACAGAAGACAGGAGGGAATCAAAAAAGTATGGCACCAGCATCCATCGCTCAGAGCTTCATCTGGGGGTGTCTCATGGCCCTCACGGATCCTCATACCTCGTCTGTCACTCCACCTGTCACCTTACCCACCTCTATCACACTCAGCTCCCAGCTCCAGCTGAATCCGTTGCTAGAGACAACACATTCACTTGGCATTGAACGCATGGATTAACCTTCATTTCGATGTCCCTCTGCTGCACACTTAAAAAACCTCAAGTTGGCTTGAGGTTTTTTAAGTGTTATCTTGCTCAAGCCGCGTTCATCTCGTCTCATCTGATATCGAAAGGGTTTTCGAGTTCCCACTTGCCGCTGTGGTTGCTGTTTGTGTGGCTAGATGCCATCGTCCATTCCACTGCAGTGAACCTGACTAATTGTAGCCACCGGTAGTAAGTTAAGTGTGATGACATGGACAGGCGCTGGTCACCATCTCATGACCCCTACTGTAGGATTTGATCAACATCATGTCATGGTTCCCAGGTCCCAACTAATTCTCATCAAATCCAACGCCACAAGTCCAGGCCCCACTTGCATCTGTACAGAATTCAAATCTCGTTGTGGAACGCAGACAGGATTTATAGCCACCATAAGAAATAGCGAACATTAAGTGGACACCACACAACACGTCAATAAAGCCTAAACTTGCACTGATGATTTACTGGGATGAAATGATCTGGAGGTGTAGAAACACTAGGATGAGTGAAGACAAGACCAGGGGGATAGTCACGGAGTTTTAAAGTGACACAAGGTGGAGGCGTACCACGATACTTTTTGTGGTTTTAGCCCTCTTAGGCCAGGCTCTGCCAGGTTCTGCACCTCCACTCAAGCTTCTCATTGGTCAAAGCCTCCATCCATCGGGGCCTCACCAATCTGCCGTCGGACACTTTGGCGTGAACGGCAATGCAACCTCACCATTCTTCGTAACAATGTTAGTATATTCGGGATACTAGTCTTTCTTCACATAGAACCTCGCGTTTGAGGCTGCGATTTCCGAGCAGAATTGAGTGGCATGACCTTTGAAGGGCTTTGTGACCATTGAAATGTTTTCATACAACATGGATTTGAAGACAATGATTTTGATGAGTAAAGGATCAAGCAGCAAAAGGGTGTCCGAGTGATGTAATTCAACACCTCCAGATTTGCACAATGAAGCAATGAATCTATCACCTTAGCACACTTGATAGGGCGCTCTGGCATTTGCTTGAACCTAAAAACACTGTACACATAAATAGTCGAAAAATATGTATATGTTTAATATTTAGAGAGTGAGGTTTGATTGGCTCAATGAACACCTTCCAAAATGTTCTTCAACCCTTATTGAAGTTGTACTAGGAACTTGAACTTGAAGAGTTTCTCAAGATCTTTTCTGGTAGAGTAAAGCCACACTGTAATCCTTAACAAATTGCAAGAAATTAGTGTATTCAAAGTTCCTAGTGTATGTTTTGGGTTGTTTCGAGTTTAGCATGAATTAAATCATTCGCTTTTCTACGAAAAAGATTTCACACATGCTAACTAATTCTAGAAAGGGTAAAATAATTCCATTTTCATCAATATGAATTTTAAGCTTGAAATTATAGAGGGCAATACATACATATATATATGTATAGAGGGCAATACACACACAGATACATATATATATATATATATATAACAATTGAGTCCCCCAAATTCATCAACTTTATTCATTTATTTTATTTTATCTTAATTCTCATGTTCTCTGTCCTTGGGAAGGCATTGTGGAAATTTTCATTGTTCTTGCAACAGCATAGATAAACTGTACAATTCCTGTCTGTTTTCAAGCATGGGAAAAATCTACTTATGCTCTCTTTTCATAGACTCTATTCATTAGCCAGCTATAGTACCAAGCCTTCACCTCCACTTTCACACCTTTCAAGCTCAAGATTAGGGTTATGGTTTCAACCTAAATCTCCCTCTTCTCCTCCTTTTAATAAGATCAAAAAGAAAAGGGAATATATATATATATATATATATATATAACACTTACACAAAACTAGTAGTGGTAAACCCCACTTAGCTTTGACCCCAAAATTGTAAGTGGCAACATCCAAACTCACTTTCTCAAGATCTTATGTAAACAAGATTTTTGTACAAATTTTTGGAGAGAGATGGAGATGGTCACAAACAGTGACATGGGTCAACTGTTATTTATTGGTTAAAAATAAGATAATAACCAATTGAGCAAATGGCCTATGCCCTATCTGCAAAGGTTACACATGAGGGTACAGAGTTGGTTGGTGTTTTTGGGGGGTGGGGTTAAGGTAAAGAGGACTACCATGCATGGAGTGCCTTTGCATAGTGAAACAGAGACAGAGATGAGGTACAACTGCATTCATATTCTCATGATAAAAGGTGAAGGACTCTCTGTCTTTTTCTTTCTGTGTGTATGGGAGTGTGTGTGTGTGTGTGGTGGATCCATCAAGCACACAGACAGGACCTGACTCTAGTTTGCTTGTTAGTCCTCTTCATTCACCCCTTCCTCATGAGAGATCATCAACTAAATGAGCCAAAAGCACAATCAAACACATTTATACCTCATGAGGCCTAACCTATTGTATGCTGGCATTCCCAAGTTTATAGAGTGGTTAGTAAACTATGAAAGGAGGAGATGGATGTGAACATACTTGGCAGTATTTGAGAGGACTATAGGAGACAAATATTAGAATGGGAATTGACAAATGTTTTGCACTTCTTTATTACATATAAATTTACATAAAGTCAACTAGTTTACTAGAAAGAATTTTCAAGGTCAGTAAAAAATATGATTTAAGTGCAATTGTAGCAAGAAATTAGGATGACAAAATCCTTATATGAAACAAAAATGTGAGGCTAAATCTTACTTATTGAACATGCAAGTAAAAATTTGAGGTGGATCTCATTTTGAACATTTTAATTCTCTATTGAGTGTTTCATGCTTGTACCACATTTATTTATAGCTTTTACTTTTATGGATTATGGGCTCATATATATATATATATATATATATAAACATATTTCTCTCTAAGTTACTAAAGTTGATTTTATGACTTTAACACATAATGAATTATAAGGTAATTACAATTTATTATTAATAATTGTTATTGAATGTGTTTACAAGTGCATGAAAATTTGAAAAAACATATGTCTGTTTTGAATTTTGTACTGAATTTTATTTTAAAAGAATTTGTAGTGCCTACCAAAATTTGAATGTTTTCTTGAAATTTTATTTTGTTATTTTTGTGATGATCAGTACTTGTTTAAAAAATTACGACACATTTAAAATTTTAAAATGTAAAAAAAATTATTTTAGTGGACAACAAAATACTGCACACTTTTTAATACAAATTCTAGCATGATTTTTCGTATGTAACTTGAATTAAACTAAGAACATAAATATATAAAGTTATAATAATATTAATAGTAAATATTTCATATTTAAAAATATTGAGTGGTCATCAGTAAGATTAATGAGTGCTTCAGGCATTATCTAAGGCTTTTTTGTATAATTTAAAATTAGAGAAGATTGATAAATTTAAAATAACCTACTGATAGAATGATTATGGTGGTTGTGGCAGTTCTGTTTTAAATAAAACAATTTTAAGGTCAAGTTGAATCTTTGTCTTTTTCTTTTCTTTTCCCTCAAAAGACCCCCAAATCCCTTAAGAGACTTGTATTTCTGCATAGTAATAACCAAAAAAATTATCCAGCAAATCGATAATGTCCATGGAAATCACATGTACATACATCAAACAAAGATCTAATTCCACACACAATTTGCACCAACTTTTGCAAATTCCCTTCTTCTAGTAGTCTTCTTTAATTCTAGTAACTAACCAAGAGGGGGTGATGATGCAGCAATTCGAAACTGTTCAATCGCTGCACTCAGAAGCATTGCACAGTCAGCAGAGTCCACGTAGGTCAATATAGTGCCAGCTCAGCCCGATCGCCTCCTCCCACAAGATGGAGTCAAGTTCAGTGTTGCAAGAGGAATTGCGAAGATGGAGTAGTCGCTTGACATCAACTGATCGACTCTCTCTCTCTCTCTCTCTCTCTCGTGTTGTTGTAGGTCAGTGTGAAGCCCTTGTCTCGAGGAACTCACGTCGTGCTTTGACCGCAGAATGGGTGAGAATGCCTCAGGATCAAAATTTATGGTGCCGATCTTCGGTTGAGCTCATTTCGTAATCCAAGGAATTGAATGCAATTGCTTGGTCGATCCTCAAAAGAGAGTGTTCGGGAGGAGGGATCGGGAACAGGGACAAAAGGTTTGATGAGTTTTCGTCTTCTTAGACAGTTTCTCGTTGCGCACACTCCCGAAATGCTCCTTATGGACAATCAGGAGACATGTCAGTTGTCTGAGATGCATTTGTTATGGCCCTCATGAATCTGTAGTTTTGTTTTTGCCTCTTTTCCGCTGGAAACCCTAATAATGTCCCAGAGCTTCATCTAGTGGAAACAATTGATGGCCCCAGGTTCTATGGCAAGACAGAGGAGAAAGAGATTTTTTGTGTTAAAAGTTTGTTTTGTTCTTCGTTCGCAATGCCAGGGGGTTTCCCTTAGTAGAATATGTCCGAAACTAGGTAAGCATTATTGGTGTGTCGAATTCCTGATTGGAGTGATTTATGCAGATATAATGTTTGGTTGACAATCCATTGTGTGCTGTTTATGTAATCTTGGATGCAAGGTGCAGGTACATGTCTAACGGGGCATTTTGAGCGCATTCTCAACAAGCGATCGCCTCAATTATCATCCCTTTCACCTCCCAGATTCTTCTGGTGTGGAGAACAAGATAATTGCCTGCTTCATTGATTTTCTAACTATCCGGACTGTCTTATTAGGCATGGCATCTCTGCAACGATTCTTTTCCGGAGTGCATAAGCTCCATGGACAAGACTGTGGAATCATCTTCACCTCTCTCAGAGTGTGTTTTGTGAGCAGAACTCCATTTCAGTTGAGTTCAGCATGGTCCTAAAATGGACTTTCCTCTTCCGGTTGTGCGGCTACTCAACCATGACTGCAAAATCGACTCGTTCGAGCTTAATCTCCACGCAATTCACTTACTATTTCGGGACAAGAAGTAGCAGCTTCATCTCTTCAACCTGAGAACTCAAGTTCTTTTCCCGACTGCACGTATATAGTGGAATTATTGACTATACTTTCGACAGCGGGTAATTTCTTGATGGACCAATTAGCGTCCTTTGCAACAAACTTCAGGGAGTACAAATCTCAAACATTAAGTTACGAATTCTTCAATTGTAGGACTCGAGGTTCAGTTGGCAATGGGATTCTTGCAGGAGAGGATCATCTTATTGAGTATTTACAGCCATGTGCAGTGGATTCCAGACAGCGATGTTAGGGTCGCTGAAATCAGCTCTTACATGTGATTCATTCTGCCTTGCGATTAAACATGCGCGAATGAGCCTGCTGCTCTGATTCTAAATTTGGGTGGAATCATCTGAAGTACTACCGCACTAAGATTATTGATCACTGTCATTAATAGCAGAACCGAGTTTACCTATATACAGATTTTAGTATCGGAGACCCCAAACAAGGTATTTGATCCTTATCAATATGTTGTAATTGAGAGAAAGAAACTAATGATCATATTTTTACCTTCGGTTTATAAAATGATTACCGCTTATTCCTGACTTGAGTTTGTATGTGGTTTGGCGAATTGCGGCAGAGATGAATATAAGGGATTGGTAGGAGACCAAATCGCATCAACGTATTAGTCGATGAAGAGGGCAGTGCGATTCGGTGCCAGTCTCTTCTACTGCCCAACCTTCCAGCACCAATTGGAGTGGTTGCGATGATTCTCATCAACCACTAGTGAGCTGGAAACAGACGAACTACGTCTTGGACGAATCATTCATAAAGTTCGTCATGGCGTTGGAGGCCCTTGCGCATGACCACGCTAGCCATTCTGGTGTTGTTTGTAACAGTTAGACTTCCCGGATATGCTTCCAACTGTGTCAACAACCATCCCTGCTACCTATTTCTAGTAAGTAACGCTACAAACGTCATCAAATATGTCGAAGGTTCAATTGAAAAGACAGGCTTCGGCTGAAATTGTCCTTTACAAGTGTTAAGGTTGCAGTTGTAACTCCAAACCGGATATTTGCACAACCAGTGGACGTCTAAAGATCTTGATGAATTTAAGTTCTTAACATAATTCTTGTGTTGAGTAAGTATCTCGAAGTTAGAGCGACTTATTTCGTCCTTAACCCATCACGGTATTGTGACATTCATGAATTGGGGCTGTCACATTGAGAACAGGTTGACACTGCTAAAACTAGATTCATTGAAGCCGGCTGCATTAACAATGCTTTCGGATCGGCAGTGGACCAAGGCTGCCCAGATCGTGGAGACAAAAGACATTATTTGTTGAGGGAGTTATTAGACATGAATACGTATGCAAACAGGAAATACCAAAATTACAATGAATCTAAAGACCTTCATGGTTGCAATTGTCCATGTGCACCTCTTCGTGGAAAGCCACCGTATCTGGAACGTGATCCTAGCAAATGTATGTTGATCAATATTTGGAATCGGGTGTTCCATACTGCAGATTGCACTACCATATAGTTTAAGACTTGCACACCACTTAGAAGCAGTACACGGAGGCAGAGAAGCTCTTTATGCAGGCCAAGTTGGCAAGTGATACCGTCAAATTGCATATTCATGCTATTCACGGCAATTTGAATACGTCATACAACTCGTCTTCAGGTACAACCGGTTTTGATTTGTGATTCCTAACCTTAAATTCGTGAATTTCTTCAAGGACTTCAGACCATACTTAGGTGCATCAACAGCAGTCCTTTTACTCAAATTCACATCGGTTTTGCAGGATGTTCTTACAGAAATGCATCTCCAACTTGAGATTGAAGGCATGGTCATTTTCAACTTGCCTAGCGGGGAAATAAAATGGATGTAACTCACATCTTTACATTAAATTTTAAAAAATCTGAGACGGATTGGGGTGACAGTCCTTGAAGGATTCCGAGGGGGACTACCTGGGTGCACGAGATTTGAAGATGAACGTCAAGGGAATCGCCAACTTTCAATGGCCATCGAAACTGCTGTTTGACATTCGACCCAGAAAGAAGTTGCTTAACGAACTATGTCAACTTATCCGCTAAGCCAAGTTGGTGTTGAATGTTAAATTGAACACGTGCAGATCTACACTGCGAAAGTGTGTGACCAGGTTTTTTTAGTGCCAGCACTGGATCCAAACTGGTGCGTGGAAAGTGTGTTACCATAAATAACCATGAAGACAAAATTAGCCCATGGAATCTACGTACAAATACCGAAATAATGCTAGAACCAGCTCGTCCTCTAACCCTACTCACAGCTAACTCTTTGAATTGGTCAGGTTATATATGTATGAGTAATGCTATTTGGAGATGCTGGCGCGCCACTGTGGTAAAGTTGGGTCTGATAGAGAAAGCTGGGTCTGATATTGAATATGCTATGCAAGCATTAGCGTTTGATCACGCTTTCGACCTCTACTGTATTTCGTTGAAAAATAAACTCCCAGAAGAGCGATTCTCTACTTCTTTCTTCCTCTGAAGACACTGGATGTTCTAAAACCTTTTCAACACACATACATACTGCATTTAGATAACACGTCTCCTGTACACAGAAATGATAATGAAGTGCAAGAAAACCTACCAATAAGGTTAACAAACACTCAACAAAAGCAATCCCCTAGACATCAAAAAAGTTCAATTGGTTGCACAGTACAACACTCAAAGATTTAACTTTGCAGAGATAGTGAAAGTTGGATCACTAATATAACAAGACTAAAGGGTGAAAAAATCGTCCGAGAAAAAAACTGTGACGAATTACAGTGAGCTTTAAGGTCAAATTCATGATACCAAGTCTATCTTCAGAAACGCAATGTGAAACTTAATCATTCCAATTTACTACCGAGTCAAATTCTTAGGATTAGCCTTATCTGAATCTGTTCCAAACCTGTAGAATAATATCGACAGTGCTCAAACCATAACCTCACGATCAACATCAGTTCTGGAGAGAGAAAATTTGATCCATACCAACCTGTGATTGTTCAACAGTGAGCTCAATTCCGAGGAAAAAAGAATGCAAAGGACAGGCGCTTGAATCGTTACAAAGCGGACTAGAAAAAAATACACAGCGAAGTGATACAGTGTCTGGAAGGATGAGCTACATTAGGGTATCGTGAATCAGAACTAAGCCTAGTGCTGTAAACATGTAGTGCTGGATTAACCTAGAAGTAGTTGATGGATTGACAGCTAAAACTATGCACCGAAGCACCAGCACGACGAGGCCGCCTTTTTGGAGCTATTGGGTTTGTAGAGGTCCCCTCTTCGTTCACCTTCCGGTCCGGACTGGTTCGCAGGGACCCCTCTGCGATCGGCAGCAGCAGCCTGAAACATCATTGTGTAGTTGCTATCGCCCGCGTTATCATCCCAGTCGCCGAACTTGGGAAGGTGGCCAGCACCTGCATAGTCATCATCCCGTCTTGGAGCGCGCCCACCTTTTGAGGATGAATCGTTGATTCTTCCTGGAGCTCCGCGACCCACCACATGACGCGGCCTGTCGGATCCTAAAATATTGTCTTGAGATTTTCGAAGTCCTTGACCCTCTCTCTCATAAGAACCTTGCTTTCCTCCAGAGAGCCGTCTTGGGGGAACCTCCTTCTCGTACGACCCGGAGCCTCCTGCGCTTCGAAGATTTCCTGACCCTTCACTCGAACCTGGCCCTCCCCGTCTCATCCGAGAGTCCGCTGAAGCATCTTTTTCCTGCCCTGTTGAACCCCCGCGGCCAGCAGGGGCACCCCCTCTGGAATTCCACCCATGATTGTTCAACTCGTTGGCTACGTCCCCTGACCCATTTCTCTCGCTTAGCCGGGTTGGAGCACCGAACACTTCCGAGTAGTTGCCGTGGTTTGCACCTCCAAACTTCGGTATGTGGCCAGCCATTTCGGGTCTCCTTGCACCAACACAATCCCTCTCTACGTGTGTGTTCTTTCGTCACAACCAACTAAGAAAATCGTCCAAGAGCATTGGCTACGTATCTGGATTCGGATGTTTGACTAGAACCATCCTCCGCCGGCAAGACAAAATACAAACGAACCCCAAACTTCAATATTCTTCGCCGAAACCCTTCCACAGATCTATCTCTCTCTCTCTCTCTCTCTCTCTCTCTCTCACACACACACACACACACACAAATTGAACCAGTGCCTGCTCAAGATCAGCTTTCAAGCAACTACGAAACTACTGTTCTCCGGGGAGGCACACCCAAGGAGGTACAACAAAACCCAGCTCCGCACCTGCTTCAGCAATCTAGCAACTGAGATCACATCCACAACATCCCCCAAACCAGCAGTTCCTGGCGCCTTTCAACTCCGCCCCCGTTGATTGTTCCCTGTGCTGGACGCCACAAGCACACAAACCCCACACCACAAGCTATGAAAATATCTGCAACGCATTCGCAATTGCGTACATCTGATAAATAATGGTGGTGGCCGACTAAACAATCTGCACTGGATGGGATGCAGACTAATGCAGGAATTTAGTACGCAGTACAGCAGGGTAGAAGGGTAGTATCGTCTGGTCAGATCCGAACGCTTTCTATAACCTGGCCCGGACAACTTGCCCAGTTGGATGTAAGATGTGGGACAGCTGCCAAGAACGGCATCGAGCGACCCTCATTTGCCTCATGGCCAGGAGGGGGGAAGATCTTTGGGCAGGTCAACGATCAAAACCGACACTGCCACCACCAGGACCCTTAAAGGGAGGAATCCCTGGCCCGTCAGAAATATGCTAATGCCAGTTGCGCTACGGAATTGTCCTTTTTAATGCTGCCGATTTTAACAAGTCCGAAATACATCCAGTCGAGGTCCATCTCCCTCATCTCCCTCATCGAGGATGCTCTCCACCTGTCGCCATTTGGACGAAATCGGCGAGTGGTATGGGAACTATTGTACGAAACAGAAAAATGTTTGTACTAAGTACAATGTACAAGCGAATTGCTGAGAATTGTGCAAATCGCTGACGTAGTTTGCCATCAGAATAACTTGATCAATAAACATAGTTTTAGCTTTAAATGCTTATCAACTTGTTAAGTACTCGAACTTTCCCTAAAGTTCCACCTAACTTCATCCACCGGTTTGTGTTAGAGTTTTGGCTGAAAACAAAATCAATAAAGGTATAAAAATAAATAAATAAATAAAGGGGGGTAGAAAAATGGCGAAAAAAGTACTTTATTCACGTCTATTCATTTCAGAACAAGCTTTCAGTGAGACAAAGTGAATCAACCTTATCTTTAAGGCGAGCACGCTCATCCATGTTGTCTTCAGCCTACTCATTAAAAAAACTTCACGCGTCACAACAAAAACAACAACAACAACAACAACAACAACAAAGTGTCACTGAGTCAACAAAATATGCGTGACATTCATCAACATTCCAGCAGCTTCGTTCGTTAAAAATCAATCTCAGTATGTATCCACTAGTTTCGTTTTCGTTGAAGAGGACAAGACTACTAGGGTGAGAGGTCGAATATTGTTTATTTAATTTCCATGCGATGTGAGCATGCGGAGGACATGGCATGGAAGTCCACGTGCTTGACTTGTGAGCTGGTGATGATCAGGAATAGAAATGGCGAGAACTGGCACGAGGAGATTCCATCCCTTTGGTGGTACTCATGCACACCGAAAGATAAGCCTGCTGGCTTGGCAGCTCTTACCATTTCCTCCTCCTCCTCTGCAGGCATCGCTAAATATGTCGATCAGCGGATGATCCGGGAGCGCGACGATGCTCAGCGGCAGAGTAGACGTGGCCGCAGATTGTCGATCGCTCAGTGTCGGAGAAATCAGAGACGCAATCCGGATCTCCTGCGGTCAGCTCTACGATCCGGCCTGGCTCAGAACGAGAAAGTGAGATAGAGGGGGAGGCCGGCGTCAACGCGCCATCGCGGATTTCAACTCCCCGTTGGCGAGCAATGTGGTCGTTACCCAAGTGACGGACGACGAGCGCAGCCACGTTCGGAGAACACGAGGCGAGGGAAGCTGGTAGACGAAGAAGCCTGTCGTTGCCATCGTCGTTGATGTCCTTTTACTTTTTCCTTTTGTGGGTTTTGGAACGGAAGTTGGTGGAGGAGGGTGGGCTGTTGAACTTACTTTTTCACAATTCTTACTCAAAAGAAAAGAGGAGTAACCTTGTTCCACATTAATAAATGGGTGTGAGATAAAGAGAATGGGTGGGTGGAAAATTGTTTGAGAAATTGGAGACAAGGGATAATGTGTGGTAAAAGTGCATCTTCTAGAAAATGTAACTTGTTGGGAGAATTGTCAAAAGATAGATCTAATATTTTGGAGAATATGAAATGGAGTCATATATTGGGTGCTGTCTCTCAATCATCTTGTAGAATTAATTATTTCTTTATCAAAAGTGTTGCATGTTCATATAAGTGTTAGACTTTTATTGGTCATTGAACTAATGATAACATACTATGTGAAAATAAAAATAAATCTTACTTAGAAATTTGGTGTGACTATTGCATAATATGATTTTTTTGGACATTATCATCTTAATAATAAAAATTAGTATTTACACACACACACACACACACACACACACACACATATATATATATATATATATATATACATATTTCTTAAAGATATTTTTTTATAATTAAAAAAACTCATTATTTTCAATGTATCAATATATTTTTTAATACAATTTTTTGATCTTGCAACAATTATCACTATTTAATAGTAATAATATTAAAAAAATTAAATATTTATAAAAAAATACAAAATCAAATCAAATCTGTATTAATAATAAAAAGAAATATTTATTTTTAAATCAACTATTCTTGTAGTAAAAAAACATGGTGCAAAATAAATATTTATAAATTTAAAAAGACATGAATAAGATTATTTAATCATAAAAATATTTTTAAAATTAAAATTTACTAAAAATAGATTAATATTTGTATTGCCATAGATTTAATAACATTCTTTTAATATTTATATCAAGATATTTTATGAATAAAAATTCAATCATATACTTTAAAAATAATTTAATAGTTTTACATAAGTAGAATCAAGAGTTATGGAGAAAAATTCATCAATTACAACAATATATATATATATATATATATATATATATATGATTTTTATTTTATATGACAAGAAAATTTTGAATGAAAGTTGCACATGTATATAGCCACTTATTTAACAAGGATCACAATTTGGGTTTAAAAAAACTATCTCAAATTAGAATAATGATAATCACTAAATACAATGTATCATTTTTAGAATGTCCATTTAGTCATTGTCACACAATTACCATACTAAATTATGTGAACCCTTTTCAAAAGAATTTTCATGTACAAAAATAAATGAAAGCACCATTTTCTGATTGCTACTAAGTTGTGCAAATCTTGCACTAAACAATTCTTATAATTCAAATAAACCTGGGACATTTGAGAGGCGCATAACATCGAAGAGACGTGATTGAAAGAGCTGTTTCTATTGTTGGTATAATTTCATTCTTTTTCTTCTTTCATATCCATCAACGACAGGGTCCATATCATATTGACAAAAAGAAGAAGATGTGAGCAGTTGCACAAAGTGCTAATGCGTTGCACTCATGCACACATTTTGTCAACCTCCGTGAAGTAAAGGTCGTCAAATGGGTCCATTCAGTTGACTCCGTGTTGCCTTTTTCACAGCTTGAAAGACTTTTCTCGAGACCCATCAACTCATATTGCTGCAACAATCTGCAACGAGTTTGATGACTTTTCAGCGCCGGCATCATGTTCTAAAGCGAAACCAGGAGTTAGTTCACATCACTCCCTGAAGTTGAGCAACCTGAATGCTTTCCAGATAGCAACTTGCAGAGCATTTTATTTTCATTTATATGGTGTGAAGTTTGAAGGATCCGCTAACTTTAGACCGTCAGATGATCGATCCACCCTCGCCAACCACAACATATAAAAACAATGATTCTGGGCAAGTCGATTCTAAAAGAAACCGCCCCATTTGTCAACTTGCTGCCGTCTGGAAACGGACAGCGGCAGAGTACTTTGGGGCACTGCCACATATTGTGGGCGGCTGTAACAGAGAGATTTGTTAGGGAAGTGATGCTGGTGTGTCGAGCGCTACACTGATCTCCCATCTCTACAAGGTTGGTAGAATATTCAATTCTGTGCCTGACAATCCAGAGCCTGTACGAATGCTACAGAACGGTTGTTTGGCATGAATGAGTTCGTCCCATAGCCAGTGAAGGCAGCTGAAGATTCTGCTTGTTGACAGAGGAAAGGGCGCTTTCGGAAAGCTCAGAATGCATTTAGTGAGCTGGGTCTTGAGTTGGTGGGCCATTGACTAGTTTGATTATGAAGTTCTTGTGGCTGTGTGGGCACAGGTTGCGCACGTTTTGATCATGATGGAGAAGAAAGAGTGGCTCAAACCAGAGGTGGTTGTTCTTTTTTTACGATGATCCCGAATTGAGTGAACTTAATATGCACTGTGATATGGCGGAAAGCATGCAGAGACTGTAGTCAAGCTCTACTCTATTCTAAATCTTTTCAGATTTAGGGTTTAGTTGGTGTGAGTGATATTTAGGTGGATGTGAGATTTGAAGAGGTCAATTGTGTGCTATGTTCTTATCAGGCGATGTTGCATTTTTCAAGACCTGTGTTTTTGAAGGTAGTTTTCAGAAGTCGCTTTCATAATTGCCCGAGAACGATAAGTTTTTCGGACGTACAACTCAGGATTATAAGCATCAACGTTGATTTAGACAACTTTGAGAAGCTCAGCTAGAACTCATATCTAGTTTTCTGCATTGTCAGTATTTGCCTCAGCTATGACGAATTTTAAGACCACTGATCATGTAGAATTTCGTCACGTTGCGCTACATGTCCGAGTAGCTCTAGTCGCCGGGATTAGTCGTAGCTTGCGCCTGGGCTGTTGGCATGGAATTTACGGCAGATGATCGTGGCAGGAGTGACAGAGGCCACCGCCTGCATTGACGAAGAATAGGGAGAGCAATAGCTTGCTTAAGCGTTGATGGGTAATGCTGGGACGCAGTGCACAGGAATGTGCGCTTGGCCGTTTGCGGTTGCTGAGTACGGCCCCGCGGACCAGTGCATGCTGAACAGGAACATCAAGGTCTGTAGTGTGATGCGGCACCTAGACTTCAAAACGAGCCGGTCAATTTCGACCTATCGTGCCTGTTCAACCACAGAAAGATCTGAAAATGAACTCCACATCCTGCGCCATCCGTAACTTGGCTCCGTAGATGTCACAGCCAGGAAAAGTCAGATGTATACAGAATCAGATTCCTCGCTTTGGAAATAACTTGTGAGAGACCCACCCTTGACCTGAACCTGCCCTGATCCGGACTCCATGTTGCTGAACTGGGTATGTCGAGCTCACGAGAGAGGAATCGGTCATCCTCCACGACGCCGATCCTGTGCTGCAATCCAACTCCAGCATTGACACAGTGCAGTGCATGTTGCAGATCGGATTGTCGTGCTGCCAACCGAATCCAGATATCGAGCCAACAATGTGGGTAACTAACTAGTGCAGGATTGGGGAGATAACAGCGCTGCCTGAAAGAGAATCTGACATGTGGGTCGCGTGAGGAAGACCACGCATCAACGTCGAGTTCATCTAGATCAGGATCCAGCGTAACTATACACACAGTCCAGGTCTCACTCAGATTCAACTCCATTCATTAGACACGGGCATTCTTCCTGAACATTTCTCACAATTCTTCAGTCACTGTCTGTTGCTATTCTTGTTCTAATACTGCTCTCATGCTTTAACTCGGCAAAGTTCACGGCAAGAGGTCGATTGTAACAGCATGCTCACCGATGTAGAATGTCTTCGGGGAGGAGATTCATGGTTCTGATTGCAATCCACGCCACCCCTTATACAGATTTCACATTCCCAGCAACCAATGAAGAACTTGTTCTCATTCTTACCGTGCTTTTACAGCAAGTCTGTGCACCAACAGCATCAACAGGAGAGTCTGCTTGAATCAATAACCTACATGCCCATGACCCAGTTCTTCACTGCATTAGTCCATTTCCATGGTGAGCTTTTCTTCTCTTCTTGAAAGTGTAATGTTGGTAGATTGTATTTGTTAATATGTTCAGTGAATCTTTTTGAGGGATTTTTGTTTGTTTGTTTGTTTGTTTGTGAAACAACAAGGATTAATTCAATGCAAGGATTCATTAGTCATGGTTGAGATTTTATAATTGGAATTTGAATGCATGATTTTTTAATGTTGATTTTTTAAAATTTTTAGTGGTTCAAGTTATCTTCCAGTAGTTTCAGGTTGTTTTAGGTTATGTTGAGAAGATTTTAGTCAATAGAAGAACATGAATGTTCTTAGTTGTTTCATGGAGATTGATAATTCAATACATTATTTGTACTTAGAAGATAACTTGAACCACTAAATTTTTTAAAAAATCAACATTAATTACCTGGTTTTATAGATTTCATTTAATGTATATTAATAGAATATTCTTAGGTTGTTTTAAAATTAAATTAAAATTTTATGAGTACTTAAGGTTATATTGCAAATTCTACAATTGCTATAATGTTCTTTTTGTTATTTCTATTGATGCAAATGTACTATGTACAAACATGTGGTTATTAATATAGATAGGGTATTTCTAAAAATCTCAAATATTACAAACTTTTATAGATTTTAAAAATTTAAAAATTTCATTATTATCCTAAATTTTTTATAAAGATAAAAGATCTTTTTATTTTTATGTAATTTAATTAAAATAATAATAATAAAATTACTTTTTCTTGTAATTAATTTAAATGATTCTGTATAAAGATTTAGTTCTTAAGTATTTTAACTTTTAACAATTCAAATATAAATAAATATATTTTTTATAACTAAATTAAATTATAATATTTTAAAATCAATAGAAAACATTCATCAATTCTTAAAAGTCTTAAATAATAAATTGAATTATTATTTTAACATCTTAGCTAATTTTGTATTATAAACAAATACTTATATAATCAATAAAATTAATAATTTATTAAAAAATATTTTTAAAAAATCAGATAATACTAAACTATCTAAACATTCAAAATTAAAATATTTATCAATAATATTATTACATAGAATATATTCAAAATTTGATAAATTTAATAAAAATATATATATTTAAAAAAATATTATATTATTTAAATAATAAAATGTAATTAGAAGTAGATAAAAATATGTTAAGTAGATAATATCTTTTTTAAGAAATTTAGATGTAAATTAGATTTAAACATTCTTTTAGATATTTTATGTGGTTATAGAAATTATTTTTAGGATCTTATTATTTTTATTTATGAAGTGACCTACAACTTTGATATTTAGGTTGTAAGACTTGTGGCTCTTAGAAAACTTTTACATGGCCTTATTGATTACTAGAATATATAGAAGTAAGATTAAGGCCAAATTTCACTTGTATCAATAGATTTCTTGTAGTTGAATTTTGATTCAAAATAATTTGATAATAATATATGAATATATTATCTTTTTAATTTTTTCTAGATTCTTATTTTTTAAAAATTATTTAGAAGTATATATATATATATATATATATATCTATAATATTAAAGCTTGATCTTTTTTGATATTATTTTTTAAATAAAAACATCTAAGTGCTTTGAAAGTTATAAATTATCTTCAATTAAATTAATGAGATTTCTACAATATCATTTATTATAAATTTTTGTAGAAAAATTAGTAAAAATAAAAAATATAATATCTTAAATTTATAAAAAAGTAAAAAAAAAAAAATTTGTTATTTATTAATTTTATCTATCATCTTATTCAATATAAATAATGATTAATCAAGAAGATATAAAGTAAATAGAAGTTTATTTAATAATTATACTGCTTCAAGTGGTTTATATAAATATAATTGTATCAACTAAAAAATTTAAAGTTGTTTTTTAAAAAATAAATCATAATATTAGATATAAGTTTCAACTAATTATAACTTGATAATGAACTCTAATTTCTTTGTTATTCAATCCAAACATCTTATATCAAGTTATTAAACTTTATTCAATAAATCTATTTTTTGTGATTATCATAATTTTTATTATAAAATTTGGATGCATTTCTGGTCAATTTTTTAATCCATGTATAGAATTAATAATACTAATTGTATATCAATAAAATATAATCCAAATTTTATAATAAAAAAATAAATCAATATATAAATATAAATTATAATTTTGACAATTAGTAATTGATGCCAAATGATATAATATTTTATCTATTATCATAGACATGTAATAGAAGAAGGTTCTAGAAGATTTTAGAAGATTTTACTTACTATAGAAGATTATAGAAGGTTCTATTTAGTCTTAGAAGGTTCTAGAAGGTTGCACTTAATCTTAGAAAGTTTAAAAAGATTCTATTTTATTTTATAAGATTCTAAAAGATCCTATTTGATCCTAGAATATTTTAAAAGATTATTAATGATTCTAAGAAGGCTTTAGTAGTCTTATTAGATTCTAACACAATTTTGGAAGGTCATAGAAGATTCTAAAGAATCTTAGATGATCATAGAAGGATCTTAGGCTTAATTTACTTCTAAGCATCAAGAAAACTCTTCAAGGAGCTTTCTTGTATATAATATATATATATGAATTAAAGTTGAAGGAATCCTAAGTCTTGACAATGCAATTCTTATGGCTTAGCTTGGACCTTTTGGTCTTATTCTTGTGTCTTATCATAGCTTCTTGCTTATAGTATAAAGTGAACCTCTTCTATTTTAGTTCTTTGAATTTTTGGAGTCTTGTTTTACTTGAATAGTGTATCTATAAGACTTTGTTGACATTAACATAACACAATATTGGAGCTTGATATTTTTGGATAGAAAGTAGATTATCTCTCTTTTAAAGCTTATAAATTATTTTCTTCTAAACCAATATTATTCTTAATCTTTTTGTATCTATTTTTTCTTATTTTATTTCTATGGCAAGAAGTAAAAGATTTAATATGATGGATTTTAAAGAAACCAAAATGGATTTAATTATAAATGCTCTTGAAATATTGAGAGTCAAGATCAAGACCTTATTTAAGTAAAATGAAGAACTTTATTTGACCATACATAATAGCCACAAAGTAGAATCACCTTAGCCGCTATTACAAATAATTTAATGAATTCCACCACCAAGGTTTACGTTACTAGAAGATGTATGTATTTGAAACAACAATTCAATGTTAAGGCAAAAGAACCAAGAACTAACCTTTTAAAGAAGTTTGATAGAACTTGTTTAGAGGTTTCATGGCTTTATAAATCAAGTATGACTTATTACTTAACTCCAACCTCAGTGGTATTCCACTAAAGTATCTTATGTTAATTTGGTTGGAACCTTATTCTCAAGTCAAGCTTTGTCTTGATTTATTCTATTATTTGAAAAAAATTCTCCCATATTATATAACTTTGAAATATTTTTAGTGGCATTTGTAGAAGCTTTTAGAAAATATAATAAGATTTGTTCTACCACAACTAAAATCCAAGTCCTTTGACAAAAAATCTATTCAACATTTGTTTATACTTTGAAATTTAATAATTAATATGTGATATCAATTGAGGTGAAGACGCATTGTTGTGTTGTCGTTTGGCTACCATGTAAAAATAATATATATATATATATATTTAATATATAATTTATTACATAGCTAAATGAGAGCCATATTAGTGGATTTTAATTAGTTATAAAATATACTTAGATTACTATTTTGAAAAAAATTTATTTAAAAAGACTATTGTTGAGATTTTTATTACTTTATTTTTTTTAATAGTAACTTTTGAAGTTGGTTTTATATTAATAATAACTTTTATATATTTTGAGTCACCTTTGATAGACATTGGTGATCATTGAAATCTTGTTTATTTCTTTTATTTGATATTTAAAACACATATTATATACATTCTATTAGAAAAAAGATTAAAAAGAGATTTTTAATATCAAAAAGAGTAATTAGGCCATTTATGTGGATGAATGGAGATGGATGATAGAAATCTCTATTCATATTGGCTAAAATTCATATCCAATGGGCTTCAAGGAGGCTACCTGAGGCCTTATTAGGAATTAGGATTTTTTTTTCAAAGTCATTTGAATATCAAAGATTAGGATCAATAAGTATAGATTTTTGGCTATAGTTTTGGTGCAAAAATTAAATGATTTGGAGTTTTTATAAATAAGATATGAACACTCAAACTTAAAGTGTTGAATTTGTATCTACTGTCACTATTTAGAGTATAACTTGTATATACAAAAAATAATAAAGGATTGGCAACTAGGGTTGGAAAAAACACTTTTTTGGCTATACTTTATATATATATGGCCTGATGAATTTTAAATTAATATAAAAGAAATATTGAGAGTTGAAATCAGTACTTGCAATCTAAGGCTAATAAGTGACCTACTTAATTAGTGGTTGTGTTTTGAGCTATATCTTAAATAATTTGACAAGGTTTTGTCTCAAAATTTTTAAAAGTATGTGTTTTTATAATACATAATTATATACAAATTTTTTGTAGGATTAAAATTTTTGATTTTAGGAATATGAAGAAAATAATGCTTAGATGTCTATAAATTAGGATTTTAAGCATCTGCTAGGATTTTTGAGATATCATATAATTAAAAATAAATCTACAATTAAAATTTATTAAAATCAAGCTTAAGAATATAAGCTATATTTTAAAGAAATTTAATAAAAATTAAATAGTTGGATTAAAAATTATTACATTCTAAAATTTAAGAAGAAATTAATCTTTTGCGGGTGAATAAGGTATTGAAGGGTTTTATTATAATTTGAGCATTTTCTGCAAACTAAAGGGATTTTTGAGAACTAAGACTGTATGGAAGTAAAAAAAAATAGATATATAGAATTATGCTAATATTTTTGATATAAAAATGAATTTAAAAAAAAAAAAAAAAAAAATTTTAGAAGTTATTGAGAATCAAACTTATAAAAAAATTAATTAGTTATGATTTGGCTTAAAAAAAGGTATTAAGGATTTTTTAGATGCCATAAAAAAAACTTTATATATAAACCTACTTAAATATAAGAGATTTTATTAGTACGATTTTTTTTTTTAATATTATTGTATTTAGTTGTTATTCTTATTAAGGACAAATAACTTATCAAAGCATGGCTAATAAGTTATAGATAAATTCTCTATAGTTAGGTATCCAATGTATTTTTAAATTAAAAATCATGTTATATGACAATATTTATAAGTTGATTTCATTGAAGATTATAAGATAATATAAAAGATCAATTATTATCTATATTTGATCTTCAAATTCTTAATAAAGTCATTTGTCAAATAATAAAATACAATAATTGGCTATTTCAACATCAACAAAAAAAATGTCCATTGCTTGCACCATAATTTTATACCAATTACTTGGAATCTTCTATATCTTCCAATCCTAGCAAAAATTTGGAAGTAGAAGATATGCAAATTGATGCACTTTGCTTTAAATCCTTTTTTAAGTAAGAGTAGAAGTATCAAAAAGAACACAACTTATATTTATATTATAGAAAACCTTGCCACAAGGTTCATAATTGCTACAAAAAGCATTGACATACATATTAAATGAAGGGTGTAGCCACATCACTAGATACTTTGTAGGAAAACATCAACATCCAACTATAATAAGAACTATGTAATTGAATTCTTTTAATTTATAAATTATGTATTATCATTTAATCCTTCTTATTGTTTTACCATACCAATATGTTTAGATGTCTAAAAACTCAAAATCCTTACTTTAGTAGATTTAAGAGAATTTTCTTATTTTATTGATTTAAATTTTTTCAAATCTATAAAATTTTTAGAATAAAAAAATCCAAGGCCATTTATATAGAAGTCATAGATGGTCAATTTTTATCTTCTAAAGATATACTCATAAAATTGATTCATTATAAGTAATATCAAAGAATCATAATAGTCAAGTTGTCTTTAATATCATTAAATCTCCATCTTATTTCAGCATTTGAGGACTTTCTTAACTTGAAGGATATAATCTCTATATAGATTGGATATCTTATAAAATAAAAATTTTAAAAATATTACAACCTATTATTATTAAATATGATCAAAAAAGATACCATATACCTTATAGATCTAAAATCATAAAACTTCTATTTATTAGAGCTAGAGCTTTTATAAGAGTAACCAAGAAGGACATTTCTTTTGTTATTTATGCAATTCCAACATCTGAAACAACAAGTACTCCAACAATTCTTCTAAAATAATATAAAAATTTTAAAGATATATTTAAAAAGAAAAATATAAATATCTTGTTACAACATCATCTATATGACTATATTATTGATTTTCAAGATGGCATACAATCACCTTTTGGTCCAATTTATTATCTATTACAAAATAAGCTTACAATATTAAAGAAATATATTAATGAGAATTTAATAAAAAAATTATTCAATATTCAAAATCTCTTATTAGAACACTTATATTTTTTGTAAAAAAACAAAGATGGATCTCTACAGATGTACGTCAATTATTGAGGCTTCAATAAAAAGAAGATAAAAAATTATTATCCTTTGCCATTGATATCTAAGCTCTTTGGCCAATCAAAATAAGATCTACACCAAAATAGATCTTTATAAAGCTTATTATCTAATATGCATTAAAAAAAGAGACAAATAGAAGAATGCTTTTTATATAAGATATGGATACTTTGAATACAATGTTATGTCTTTTGGCCTTACAAATGTGCCAGCCATTTTCCAATATTTGATAAAGAATATATTTTGTGAATTCTTTGATGACTTTGTTATATGCTTTATAGATGACATCTTGATTTATTCTAAGATTCCAAAAGAGTATGAACAACATGTCCATGTTGTTTCACAAAATTTATAAGATATTAAACTATATGCCAAATTAAAAAAATATATATTTCATTAATTCCAAGTGGAATTTTTTGGCTATATTATCTTAAATGAAAGCTTAATGATAGATCCAAAGAAGATTAAAACCATTAACAATTGGACAATTTTAAAAATAATATATAATATTTAATTCTTTCTTAAATTTGTAAACTTTTATAAGATCTTCATCAATAATTATTCTTAGATAGCCGCTTTGCTTACACAATTGACACACAAGGATAAGTTTAAATAGAAATCAAAAGTTGAAAAAAACCTTTGAATGTTTGAAAATAACATTCACCACAATCTTTGTCTTGATTCACATAGACTTTTTTAAGCTATTTTATATGAAAATTGATACCTTGGACTTTGCATTGGAAGTAGCCTTATCACAACCTGGAAGAAAAAGGAGACTAAATCCAGTTGCATTCTACTCCAAAAAATTCTTAATTATAAAAATTAAATACAAGATCTACAATAAATTTTTTTTTGCTATTATAGATTCTTTTCAATAATGGTACCATTTGCTTGAAGGCGCTTCACATCTAATAATTGTGTATACAAATTATAAGAACCTTGAATATTTTATGTTGGCTTGTATTTTAAATTATTGCCAAGCTTGTTAAAGCATATTTTTTTTTTATTTCAACTTTAACATTATACATCAATCCAATAAGCAACAAGGATTATCAAATACTTTATTAAAACAATCATATCTTATTCCAAATAAAAAATAAAAAATAACATACAACCAACATTAGATAAAATTCTTAAAATCCAAGAAATTTAGTATTTAAACTTTCATATCAATTTTAAAAGATTCTTTGTTTTTTGATTAGGTTCATGTAACCTTGACTACAAATTTTTTTATTTTTGATGTTAAATATTATTCTAGCAATATCAATAATGATTTGAATAAATTCAAGTTTAAAAATGGTCTCTTTTACTTTAAAAAATATCTATATATCCCAAAAAAACCATTGTATCTTTAATTCTCCAAATGCATCATGATTTTTTAGCTATAGGATATTTTAGATTCAACAAGACATTGGAATTCATTTCTAAGGATTTCTAATGGCCTTATATGTGAAAAACTGTCAAAACAGTTGTTTTCTCTTGTAACACATATTCTAGATCAAAAAATCCTAAACATCATCTATATGGATTTTTTCAATAGCTACCAATTTTAAAATAACCATGGTCTTCTATCTCCCTAGACTTCATCACAGATCTCTTATTATCAAATTTTTTTAATATAAGATATGTATCACGGACATACTTTAAGCTACTACTAGAACTTTCGATAGTCTTTTAGAACCTTCTATAGTTTTTTTAGAAACTTTTAGAATCTTCTAAAATCTTCTAGAATCTTCTTCAACCTTCCAAGACCTCCCGTAGACTTTTTAGAGTCTTCCAAAATCTTCCTCAAGCTTCTAGGATATTCTAAGATATTCTTAAAAGGTCCAATAGGACATAAGGCTTCATAGTATAAATAAGAGGCAAGACTGAGAAGCACCTCAGTCTTGCCAACACAAGTCTTGGAGTAATCCAGAGTGTTGCCTTGTTCTTGATATTAATCCAATTTCTTATTCTTGATCTAGTTTTTGTTCTTCTCCATCCAGTTCTTTGTTCTTAAAGCTATTTTGGTTCTCATTTCTTCTCCTTAATTCTTTGCTAACTTGCTAACTTGCATCCCTAACAGTTTGATAAGACTGACTTATATAAGCATATCAGAGCTTAGATCTCTTGATAGAGAGTGGATTATCCCTCTTCAAGATATTATTGCGTTCTAGAAGAGTGCGGACTACCCCCCTCTAGATTGATATGTTTACTTGTTGTAGTTGATTTTTCTTTGGAAAGAATGGATTACCCCTTTGTTCAGTTATATCACAACATTTTAGAGGTTGCGGATTACCCTCCTCTAAACTAACTATCTCAAAGTATTTCTTTTAGTATAAAAAATACTAACGGCTTATTGATTTTTTTTTTTTAAGATGGAAATAGATCAGGTTAATGGAGGTGCATCCTCACAAATAGAGAATAGAGTGGCAACACTTACAGATCTTCGAGCCCTATTAGATACAATACGAGAAGAAATGACATTCTTCCGCAATCTAAGAAAAGAATCGTAAATAGAGTAAGTATCTGAAGAAACTAAGCGAGAGATTCATAACTTACAATAAGAGATTATTCGATTAAGAGAAGCAAGCGATAAACAAGCTATGTACACAACTTCTCTAGAAGTTCCAAGGATTGTCATAAAAGAGCCAAAAGCTAGTATGCCTGATAAGTTTGATGGAACAAGATCCAATTTTTGAGAATTTGTAGAACAAGTGCAACTTTACTTATGACTATATCCATCTTGTTATCCAGATGGATTCACTCAAGTCGCTTTTGTGGGCATCTTTTTATAAGAAAGTGCTCGATCATGGTTTGTGCTACTATTGGAAAAGAATTTTCCGATTCTGTACAACTTAGAAGCTTTTATGGAGAAATTTATTGCTGTATTTGGAGACAGTGATCCAAAAAGAGTAGCAGAGAAGATCCAAAATCTACGACAAGGCCAACGTTCAACTGCAATTTATGCCGTAGAATTTCAACAACTTACTTGTGATCTTGATTGGAATGATAAGGCTTTTATGACTTGATTTTGTTATGGCCTAAAGGATGATGTAAAGAATTTATTGATCACGATGCCAAGACTTGAAAGCTTAGAGGAACTCATAGCTCAAGCTATTACTTGCCACAATCCCCTATTTGAACTACGACAAGAAAGGCGATTAATTTTCAGCAATACCTATCAAAGTACGACTGCTATATCTTCAAGAGTATTGGAAAAGCCATTAATATATCTTGAACCTATGCAAATTGATATGACTCAATTCAAGCCATTAACACTAGCAAAAAAGACTAGACGTTGGCAAGAAAATTTATGCCTATATTATGGAAGATCCAATCATAAGGCAGCAAATTGTCCAAATAATTCTAGAGAATTCAAGGCAGGAGGTAGAATATCTAAATTAAAAAGGTCAAAAAATGAAGACGTCTAGCCACAGTAGAGACCTTGCGGTTGAATACCCTCAAATCTAAAGTACCAAAAAAAGGTCTCTTTTTACTTCCAGATCCAAGATCTTGTTTTATATTTCTTGTATATATAAGAACCTTGAAACAAGAAATTTCTTCTAAAGCCCTTTTAGATATTGGAATCTTAGCATGCTTCATGGATAAGGATTTTGCAACCAGGCACAATCTACTACTTGTAAAGAAGACCCATCCTGCACTAGTTGAAGTCATTGATGGACGAAACCTTGCATCAGGAGATGTTGTCGAAGAAATCCAATTGTTAGAAGTGATATTAGAAGATCAAGTATCACAAATTGTTTTCAATATCATTAGATATCCGACAAATCCTATTGTCAATGGACTTCAATGATTTGAGCTACATAAATCTGATATTGATTGGAATACGCGGAAGATTTTTTCAAGATTCACATATCAAAAGAAGAAACGAGGTACTGTTCTATTTCTTAAAGCTAAAGCATTTATGTAAGCAGCAAAAAAAGCAGATGCATTTGCATTGTATGCTATGCCAATGAAAGATCAAACAGAGCAACTAAAGCAGAAAATTCCTAATCAATATCGCAACCTAGAAGACGTATTTGAAAAGAAAAAAGTAGACATATTATCCGAACATCGTCCTTATGATTGTGCAATCGAATTATAAGATGGAACTCAACGTCTATTTGGTCCCATTTACAATCTGTCACAAACAAAGCTTACAGCCTTACGAGAATATATTGATGAAAATCTAGCCAAGAATTTTATTCGACATTCAAAATCGCCTGTTGGAGCTCCTATATTATTTGTGAAAAAGAAGGATGGTTCCTTACGTATGTGTATTGACTATCAAGGTCTGAACAAGGTAACTATAAAAAATTGCTATCCATTACCATTAATCTCAAGACTATTGGAACAATTAGGACAAGCAAAGATTTTTACAAAGATTGATTTGAGAGGCGCCTACAACCTAGTCAGGATTAAAGAAGGAGATCAATGGAAGACAACATTCCGCACAAGGTATGGACATTTCGAGTACAATGTTATGACTTTTGGACTTACAAATGCACCTGTAGTCTTCCAACATATAATGAATGATATCTTACGAGAATACTAAGATGACTTTGTAGTCATCTACTTGGACGATATCTTGATCTTTTCTAAGAATGAAGAAGAGCATGAATATCATGTACGGAAGGTATTAAAGAAACTACGAGAAAGTGGATTATATGCCAAATTGGAAAAATATTCTTTCCACTAACCATCAGTGGAATTTTTGGGATATATTGCTTCAAAAAATGAGATTTCCATGGATCCAAAGAAGATTCGAACTGTTATAGAATAGAAACAATCGTTATCAATTAGAGATGTACAATGTTTCTTGAAATTTACAAATTTCTACAGAATCTTCATCAAAGATTATTCCAAGATTGCGGTTCCATTAACGCAACTTACAAGCAAAGACAAATTTATTTGAGATGATAAGACTGAAGAAGCATTTAAGAAGCTAAAAGAATCTTTCACCTCTGCTTCTATACTTGTCTACGTAGATCCAATAGAACTAATTATTTTGGAAACGGATGCCTCAGATTTTGCATTGGGATCTATACTCTGTCAAACTAGTAATGATGGTCAACTACATCCAATAGCATTCCGCTCTCAAAAATTTTCAATTGCAGAGATTAATTACAAGATCCATGACAAAGAATTATTAGCAATTGTTGATGCTTTTGAAGAATGGCGCCATTTGTTGAAAGGAGCTCAACACAAAATCATGATATATATCGACCACAAAAATTTGGGATATTTTATGAGTGTTCGAGTTCTAAATCGTCGACAAGTACGATGGAGCATGTCATTATCTCAATTTGATTCTGTAATTACATATCGTCTAGGAAAACTTCAAGAAAAACCAGATGCCTTTTCTCGATGATCATATCTTGTACCAAGAATAGGAGACATTATATTAGATCAACAAAAATCAATCATGTTGAAGCCGTCCAATTTACAATTAAAGATATCGACGATACAACTCTTAAGATGGAAATTGAGAAAGCAAAGAAGACAGATTCATTTATAAAAAACATCCAACAACGTTTAAAAAATGCACATGTAGAAGAAAATAATAATTTCAAATTAGAAGATGGATTGTTATACTTCAAGAATCTCCTATATGTTCCTCCAAGACCTACAAGACTTCAAATCCTTCAAGCTCGACAAGACCTTCCAATAGCTGGACACTTTGGCTTCAATAAGACCTTGGAATTGATATCAAGAGACTATTGGTGGCCTCAAATGTAGAAATTTGTGAAAGAATTCATCCAATCATGCAAAATTTGTGCGCAAACGAAGATTCCAAGACACCAACCATATGGACTTCTGCAATCCCTTCCAGATCCTAAGAGCCCATGGTAATCGTTATCTATGGACTTCATTACAGACCTCCTAATTTTGAATGGAAAAGATTCAATTTTTGTGGTGGTAGATCGTCTTACCAAGATGGCACACTTTATCCCTTACAACAAGACTATTTCCGGGGAGGAAACAGCCAAGCTTTTTATTGATAATATTTACCAAATACATGGCCTTCTAATTGATATTATTTCAGATCGAGGATCACAATTTGTATCAAACTTTTGGAGAGGATTATTTTGGCTTTTAAAGGTCAAGATCAACCTCTCATCTGCTTATCATCCTCAAACTGACGGTCAAATACAACGAGTGAATCAGATCTTGGAACAATATCTTCGTTGTAATATAAATTATTAACAAGATGATTGGACGGACTTTTTACCATTGTCAAGGACATACTTATTAGAACCTTCTAGAACATTCTAGAAGTTTCTTAGAACTCTCTACAACCTTCCAGAGCCTTCTAACATCTTCCTAGTTGGTAGAAGTTGCTTAAGAAGCTTCTTAGTTAGTAGAAGTTGCTTGAGAAACTCCCTAGTTGGTGGAAGCTGCTTGAGAAGCTTCCTAGTTGGTGGAAGTTGCTTGAGAAGCTTCCTAATTGGTGGAAGTTGCTTGAGAAGCTCTCTAGTTGATAGAAGCTGCTTGAAAAACTTCCTAAATAGGAGTATATATTGGAATTGAGGCTGAAGAGTTCTTCAGTCTCGACAACACATCTCTTGGAACTCTAGCTCACCTCTCTGGTGTTATTTTTGTATTCATTTGATTAATCCATTTCCTGCCAATTCTTCTTGAATTTCTTGTTTAGACTTCAAGTCTATTATTTGTGTCCGTGATAGTTTGTCGAGACTACTCTCACCTTAGATATCAAAGCTAGTTCTTTCTTGTTAGAGTATGGATTATCCCTCTTCTTGAAGGTACACTAGTATTTTAGAAATTGTAGATTACCCTCCTCTAAACTGATATCTTTTTGTCATAATATTGGGAGTCTTATTCTTCTTAGAGAGAGAGGATTACCCCTCTTCTTGAAGGTCTTAAGGCATTTTAGAGGTTGCGGGAGTACCCTCTTCTAAACCAATATTTCCTCCTTGTCGAAACAATTACTTCCTTTTTCTTAGAATGGTTGGAGGTCAAGACATTAATATGAGTGAAAGTTTGGAGTTCAAGATGGATGCCATTATAAATGCTCTTGCTATTTTTTCACAGAGAACTACGGTGATGGAAGGAGTCTTTGCAAGACTTATAATGATAGAGCATCCGGAATAGCTGTCACGGACATATACATAGTTATCTATATGATCAGATAGAACTAGATAAAAGAAGATAAAAGCAGGTTAATTCCATAATATCTTTAGAGAAACTTCCTAAAAACTTTATAGACGCTGCTTTGACTTTATAAGTGTCCATAGTAGACTTTTGGATTAGAAACTTGGTCAATAAGTTAGCCACATGTCGCACATGTTGGTAGCTTGAAGACCAAGCTAAATACGTGGCGAACATATAGGAAACTTGCCTTGCAAGTTTGACATGTGTCTTGCAACTTGGACACGTGTCTTGTAAATTGGATACGTGTTGGAGGTCCTATAGAACATCGCCACTTAGCTCTTAGATAGATAGTATAAATAGAGACAAGAGTGAAGCCTTCTTCACTCTTGTCAACTCCTCTCTTGTTTCCAATTTAGTTCAAGAGTCTCTAATTTTCTTGTCTTTTGGCATTAGCCATTCCAGTTCTTTTTTAATACATATATTTCTTTATATTTATTTTTTTGAGAGAGGTCTCACTTGTTTATTTGATTTCATCCAGTTATTGTCCTTGACAGATTGACAAGAGTACACATACAGTATCAGAGCTTTGTCTTTTCTTGATTAAGAGTGGATTACCCCTTTCTCTTGATAAGACATAAGCATATTAGAAGTTGTGGAGTACCCACTTCTAAACTGATATTGTTTCTAGAATTTTTTTTTCTTTTGAGTATGTGTTCCGTATTTCTTGAAGTAAGAGTAGACATCTTCCTTTCTATTATATTATCATAGCAGAGCTTGCGGAAATGAAGAGTGCAATGGCACAAATGTAAGAGCAAATGAGAGAACTAATGCTTGCAATGCATCAACTCAGTTTACCACCACAAGGAACATCAAGATTAGCAGGAAGTGAAGATGTAGAGATGGTTGGAGCTACATCAATATCTACACCAAACCATGCTATCTCACCGATGATGGAGCACCGTTCAAACATTAGAGAACCAAAAATCAGTTTGCTTGAGAAGTTTGATGGCACAAGATCTAAGTTTCGAGGATTCATCAATCAGGTACAACTGGTGATCAAACTTCAACCTCAGAGTTATCCTACGCAAGGATCTCAAGTTAGGTTTATTGGAACGTTACTTTCGGATCCTGCCTTATCGTGATTTTCATCTTTTCTTGAACGACGTGATCCAATATTGGATAATTTGGAGGCATTTTTTGCGGAATTTTGATCGATGTATGGAGAACATGATGCAATTCGTGTTGCAACCAACAAGATTCGCATCCTACGACAAGACAATCAATCAGTGTCATTATACGCTTCACAATTTCGACAACTAGCGACCGACATCAAGTGGGATGATGCTGCACTCATCAGTCAATTTTTTTATAGATTACAATATGAGCTTAAAAAGTTAATGCTCAATTTATCCGATCCTCAGACATTGAGTCAAGCAATTGATTTTGCTGTGAAGTGTGACAATCGACTTTTTGAGTTTTGATCCGAGAGTCGTACAAGAGAGCCTCAACGTTATTATTCAATGGCAACATTAACATCCTCATAAAACGTACATTTGGAAGTAGAAGACATGTAAATTGATGCGGTACGTTTTAAATCTCTTACTGAATAAGAAAAGATTTGTTGTCGTCAAGAAGGATTGTGTTTATATTGTGGAGAACCTAAGCACACTGCTCAACATTGTCCAAAGAAACGTTGCAACTACAAAATGAGGAGTACAGTTGTCAAAGAAGACAACATGTCAGAAAACGACCTGGTTCAAATGCATACAGGGACTGCGGTACCGGAACCCTCAAAAGACAATTCTCAAGAACCTTGCTTGCCGCCTTAACCCTCTCTCTTGCTGCACAAGGATCTCGTATATTTAGGGGACTAAAAATTACGTAGTCACTTTATTAGACTCAGGACCCTCAACATGTTTTCTAGATGAACAATTTGTTAAGAATCGTAAAATACCTTTAGTACAGAAACCTAAACCCGTACATGTAGAAGTCATAGATGGTCGTCCATTGTCCTCAAGAGATGTCACTCATGAAATCCGTCCTATAAAAGTAACAATAGATGGTCATAATAGCTATGTAACCTTTAATATAATTAAATCTCCGTCTAATCCAATTATTCTAGGTTTGTCATGGCTAGAAAAATATAATCCTCAAATAGATTGGAATTCTCGTAGACTTGACTTTTTCCAGGATATTATTAAACATCCTACCGATCCAATAAAAAGCTATAAGCTTGGTACAGTAAAACCTGTACTTATAGGTGCAAAAGCTTTTATACACGCAACAAAAGAAGGATCAACTTTTGCTATTTACGCAACATCCATTTCTGATAGTGGAAAGGCTTCAAGTGGCATTCTAAGCCAATACCAAGACTATCAAGATGTTTTTGAAAAGAAGAATGCTGATATTCTTCCGGAGCATCACCCATATAATTATTCGATTGATCTCAAAGAGGGATCTCAGCCTCCTTTTGGACCAATCTACAATTTATCACATAATGAGTTGGCTGAACTCAAGGAGTATATTGAAGAGAATCTGGCCAAGAACTTCATATGCCATTCCAAATCTCCTGTAGGAGCTCCAATTCTATTTGTGAAGAAAAAAGATGGATCATTACGAATGTGTGTGGATTATCGGGGACTTAACAAGATCACTATCAAGAACAGGTATCCACTACCTTTAATCTCTGGACTTCTTGATCAACTAAATCAAGCTAAGATTTATACAAAAATAGATCTACGAGGAGCATACAACTTGGTTCGCATTAAAGAAGGAGATGAATGGAAAACTACATTTTGAACAAGGTATGGACATTTCGAATATAATGTTATGCCTTTTGGACTCACAAATGCACCAGCTGTTTTCCAACATCTCATGAACGATGTTTTTCATGAATTCTTAGATGATTTTGTTGTCTGCTACCTAGACGACATTTTAATCTACTCTAAGAACGTAGAAGAGCACGAAACACATGTTCGTCATGTCTTACAAAAACTCAGAGAAACAGGATTGTATGCCAAGATGGAAAAGTGTGTATTTCACACTACTCAAGTTGACTTCTTAGGATATATCATCTCGAATGATGGCCTCATGATGGATCCTAAGAAAGTCCAAACAATCATGGATTGGAAGATTCCAAAAACAGTAAGGGATGTACAATGTTTTTTAGGATTTGCCAATTATTATCGAATCTTCATCAAGAACTTATCTCAAGTTGTAGCCCCACTTACACGTTTGACTTGTAAGGACAAGCTCGAGTAGAGTAAAGAAGCAGAAGCATCATTTGAAGCTTTGAAGATAGCTTTTACTTCTGCACCAATCTTATATCGCGTTGATTTTTCCAAGGCATTTTTTATGGAAATAGACGCATTTGACTTTGCTTTAGGCGTAGTATTGTTAGAAATGGGAACAGATGACAAACTCCATCCAGTAGCTTTCCATTCCAGGAAATTTTTGGCAGCAGAGATCAACTACGAAATCCACGATAAAGAACTTCTCGCAATTATGGATTCTTTTCAAGAATGGTGTCATTATCTAGAAGGCGCTTCTAGTCCAGTCACCGTGTATACGAATCAGAAGAACCTTGAGCATTTCATGTTAGCACGCATGTTGAATCGTCGTCAGGCTCGTTGGAACATGTCTCTATCAAGATTCGAGTTCATTATTACATATCGGCCAGGAAAACAACAAGGTCTATCCGATGCACTTTCTAGACGTTCTTATCTTGCACCAAAAGAAGGAGATGCAGCTTTTGATCAACAAAAAATGACTCTCTTGAAGCCGGAGCAATTTTATCTTCGGGCAACGAAATCAACATTAACTGTTGATTCAACTTTTTTCAAGCAAGTTCAGTTAAGTATGTCCTCAGATCCCCTTATTCATGAAATTAAGAATAATTCTTCTAAGTCTCATGATATTTCAAAGTTTGAGTTCAAGAAAAATCTACTCTATTTCGAAAGGTGCTTATATGTTCCAGAAGGTGAAGCACGATTACGTGTTCTTCAAGCTCATCATGACTTCCCGGCAGCAGGATATTTTGGATATAATAAGACTCTAGAGTTGATATCTAGAGATTTTTGGTGGCCTCAAATGTGGAAGGGAGTCAAAGATTTTGTAAAAACATGGGATGTTTGTTCAAGATCAAAAACTCCTCGCCACCGACCCTACGGACTTCTTCAGCCATTACCCATTCCAAAACAACCATGGTCTTTTGTGTCTATGGATTTTATCACGGATCTTCCAAACTCAGGTTCTTATGACTCTATATTCGTGATAGTAGATCATTTCACTAAGATGGCACATTTTATACCATGTAAAAAATCTATCACAGGCAAAGAAACAGCTAAGCTTTTCCTTGACAATATCTACCGCTATCATGGATTACCTAAGGATATTATATCGGATAGGGGAACTCAATTTGTATCGAGATTTTGGAGAATGCTTTTTAAGATTCTTAAGGTGGATATAAAGCTATCTTCAGCTTTCCATCCTCAAACTGATGGACAAACGGAGCGCGTAAATCAAGTCTTGGAACAGTATTTCAGATGTACCATCAACTATCAATAAGATGATTGGACAACTCTTTTATCATTGGCAGAGTTTGCTTATAATAATACGGTACATTCTTCTACACAACAAATACCTTTCTTTGCCAATTATGGTTACCATCCACGACTTGATACTTTTGACTATTCGAAAGTTGATAATCCTACGGCGAAAGACTTGGTAAATCATTTGTCAGAACTACATACAACAATGAAGGCACAATTAAAGGAAGCTCAAGAACGACAAAAGATAAATGCTGATGCGTATCAAAAGAAACAACCACAACTCAACGTAGGCGACAAGGTATGGCTACTTCGTCGCAATATCAAGACTACGCAACCTTGTGACAAGTTGGACTATCGTAAGCTTAGACCTTTTCGTATTTCTAAACAAATTAATCTAGTTGTATATCGATTACGCCTACCAGAGTCTATGAAGATCCACCCTGTATTCCACGTGTCTATTCTTGAACCATATAAGACAGTGAACATACCAAGAAGAAGACAAGTGCCACCTCCTCCTATAAAAGTGAATAATAATGATGAATTTGAAGTAGAAGAAGTCTTAGATTCAAGGCGACGCCAAAATAGGTTGGAATATCTTGTTTACTAGCACGGATACGATATTAGTGAGCGTACATGGGAACCAGCAAAAAATCTGGCGAATGCAGCGAGGAAGGTGGAGACCTTTCATCAACAACATCCATCGAAACCAAGATGAAGACTTTTCCTATAAAAGAAACAAGATGTAGGCAAGATAACATTCAACTTTCTATCTTTGTTTGTAGCTTCTTTGTATTTTGTGACGCTAAGGAGATGGAGAATCAACAGCCAGTGGATTTGACTCAAGAGCCTTCATTTGCTGACCTACCGGACGAGACATTGCGACTGTCATAACCCTCAAGACGACGCAACTGAGATGAAGATCTTCAAGAACGACATGTTCTTCCTCGAATAGATGGCGAGATACAACGTATTTGGTATTACGACCTTGGAAGAGATTCTTGATGTTTGGTGATTTTATTGGAGATAGGAACAACTCCTGACGATGTTCCAGATGTGACATTTGAAGGAAGTTATGAAGGTCACAACAATGATCAAATAACAGGGTGGTCTTCTCGCCTTGGAATGGGACACTATCGATGGCTGAGAGGACCCATCAATTACCTTCAAAGAGAACAAAGATCAGAATATGTGGCAAATACTATTCGTCGCATCTTAGACTTTCTACACATGTAATCACCGCTCCTCGTGGAACTCGTCCATTAAAGGGGGGGGTAATGTCATGGACATATACATAGTTACCTATATGATCAGATAGAACTAGATAAAAGAAGGTAAAAGTATGTTAATTCCATAATATCTTTAGAGAAACTTCCTAGAAACTTCATAGACGCTGCTTTGACTTTATAAGTGTCCATAGTAGACTTTTGGATTAGAAACTTGGTCAATAAGTTAGCCACATGTCGTACATGTTGGTAGCTTGAAGACCAAGCTAAATACGTGGCGAACATATAGGAAACTTGCCCTGCAAGTTCGACACGTGTCTTGCAACTTGGACACGTGTCTTGTAAATTGGATACATGTTGGAGGTCCTATAGAACGTCGCCACTTAGCTCTTAGGTAGATAGTATAAATAGAGACAAGAGTGAAGCCTTCTTCACTCTTGTCAACTCCTTTCTTGTTTCCAGTCTAGTTCAAGAGTCTCTAGTTTTCTTGTCTTTTGGCATTAGCCATTCCAGTTTCTTTTTAATACATATATTTTTTTATATTTATTTCTTTGAGAGAAGTCTCACTTGTTTATTTGATTTCATCCAGTTATTGTCCTTGACAATAGTACAACTTGGGCTTCATTAGCCTCGAGCTTTTGCACCAAAAGAAGTAGCTTTACTTCTGGTTCAACGAGAACCATTACTTCGACAACGAAAGAAACCTTGAATTAGCCTTCCAGACAAGTTTGATGGCACACGCTCTAAGTTTCGAGGTTTCATCAATCAAATCAAGTTAATAACAGCTCTACAACCCGTACGTTATCCAACGGAGGAATCACGCGTTGGATTGGTTGGAACTTTGCTTACGAATAGAGGAGCAAACCACGATAGAACTTTGCTTATCGGATTTCAGGCAATTGGCATGCAACATCAACTGGGATGAAGAAGCATTGATGAGTCAATTCTTTTGGGGTCTAAGGGACGACGTGAAGGATTTGTTGTTATCTTTTCCTGATCCACGAACACTAACAAAGCTTAATAGCTGTTAGCGCGATAACCACTTATTTTAACGTCACTCAAGACCAACGCCTGTATAAAAAACAATAATAAGCAGACAATTGTATTAGCAAGTAGTCAAATTACAAGCGGAGAGTAGAGGACATGCGATTGATGCAAGACGCGCCAAATCCTTTACCCGTGGGTTAAAAGAAGAATGTATGGAGAAAGATTTATGCTTTTACATGTGCGGAGAAGGCCATAGAGCTGAGAATTGTCCTAAGAAGCAAAATAGATGCATCATCAAGACTAAAGGTGCGTTTGTCCAAGAAAACAAGGATGCCCGGCCTCAATAGGAACCATACGGCTGGACAAATCAGTACTAGGTTCCTCTCTTTCTACTCAACTTGCCCGTTGTTTTACAATTCCTTTGTCTTTTGGCCCTCAAAAACTAAAAATCTTAGCCTTATTAGATTCATGAGCGTCTTCTTCTTTCTTAGACCAAGAATTCCGCTTAAATGTTATATAAAATCTGTTCAAGAAAAAATTCAAACCTGTTCACGTAGAAGTAATAGATGGACGACCTTTATTATTTGGTAGTGTCACCCATGAATCAGAACCTATAGAAGTGATGTTTAAAGACCACAGTAGTTATATTATTTTCAATATTATTAGCACCCCGTCAAATCCTATTATTCTTGGTCTTTCTTGGTTGGAAAAATATAATCCATCCATAGATTGGAGGTTGTGGAGGATAACATTTCCTATAGAACAACCTGAGGACAAGCCTGGAAGAAGATCCCAAACCAAAAAATCCTTGTTCATTGGAGCAAGAACATTTATAAGATTATACAAGCAAGGCACACCATTTGTCATTTATGCGGCTCTAATTAGTGGAGAATAGATTTCAATAGCAAGAATATTGGAACAGTATAAAGATTTTCAAGACGTGTTCTAAAAGAAAAATGGTGATATGCTACCAAAATATCGACCATATGATTGTGCCATAGAATTGTAAGAAGGAGCACAACCGCCTTTTGGCCTAATCTACAATCTATCGCAGACGAAGTTGGCTGAGTTGCAAAAATACATTGACGAGAACTTAGCCAAGAACTTCATTTGTCATTCAAAATCACTAGTTGGGGCACCGATCTTATTTGTGAAGAAGAAGGATGGCTCACTACGGATGTGAGTGGACTATCGAGGTCTCAACAAGGTGACAAAGAAGAATCGCTATCTATTACTTTTGATCTTTAGTCTTCTGGAACAACTTGGACGTGCAAAGATCTTTACAAAGATTGATCTAAGGAGAGCTTACAACCTTGAGCGAATCAAAGAAGAAGACAAATGGAAGACATCTTTTCATACAAGGTATGGTTATTTTGAATATAATGTCATGCCATTTGGCCTTACCAATGCTCCGGCGGTTTTTCAACACATGATGAATGATATTTTTTGAGAATATCTAGACGATTTTATTGTCATTTATTTGGATGATATCTTGATATTTTCTGACAATGAAGAAAAACATAAAAAGCACGTTCATTTGGTATTCAAAAAACTATGCAAGCAAGGATTCTACGCCAAGTTGGAGAAGTGCTTATTTCACCAAACTGAGATGGAGTTTTTAGGATTTATTGCGACTACGGAAGGCTTGAAGATGGATCCCAAAAAAGTAGAAGCAATTGTGTCCTAGGAAATTTCAAAGACGGTTAGAGACATACAATGTTTTCTTGGCTTTGCTAACTTCTATCGGATCTTCATCAAGAATTAATCTCAAGTTGCTATTCCATTCACTTGATTAACATGTAAGGATAAGCTGGAATGGAGATATCAAGGACATACTTGTTACATACCTTCTAGAACATTCTAGAAGTTTCTTAGAACTTTCTAGAATCTTCCAAAGCCTTCTAATATCTTTTTAGTGTCAAGGACATACTTGTTAGAACCTTCTAGAACATTCTATAAATTTCTTAGAACTCTCTAGAATCTTCCAGAGCCTTCTAATATCTTCCTAGTTAATAGAAGTTGCTTGAGAAGCTCCCTAGTTAGTAGAAGCTGCTTGAGAAGCTTCCTAGGTAGGAGTATATATTCGAGTCGAGGCTGAAGAGTTCTTCAATCTCGACAATACATCTCTTGGAGCTCTAGCTCACCTCTCTGGTGTTGTTTTTGTACTCATTTGATTAATCCAATTCCTGCTAGTTCTTCTTGAACTTCTTATTTAGACTTCAAGTCTATATTCTGTGTCCATGATATTAATCCAATTCCTGCCAATTCTTCTTGAACTTCTTGTTTAGACTTCAAGTCTATTATTTGTGTCCGTGACAGTTTGTCGAGACTACTCTCACCTTAGATATCAAAGCTAGTTCTTTCTTGTTAGAGTATGGATTATCCCTCTTCTTGAAGGTACACTAGTATTTTAGAAATTGTAGATTACCCTCCTCTAAACTGATATCTTTTTGTCATAATATTGGAGTCTTATTCTTCTTAGAGAGAGTGGATTACCCCTCTTCTTGAAGGTCTTAAGGCATTTTAGAGGTTGCGGAGTACCCTCTTCTAAACCAATATTTCCTCCTTGTCGAAACAATTACTTCCTTTTTCTTAGAATGGTTGGAGGTCAAGACATTAATATGAGTGAAAGTTTGGAGTTCAAGATGGATGCCATTATAAATGCTCTTGCTATTTTTTCATAGAGAATTACGGTGATGGAAGGAGTCTTTGCAAGACTTCATAATGATGGAGCATCCGGAATAGCACAACTTGGGCTTCATCAGCCTCAAGCTTCTATACCAAAAGAAGCAGCTTTACCTGTGGTTCAACAAGAACCATTACTTCCACAATGAAAGAAACCTCGAATTAGCCTTCCAGACAAGTTTGATGGCACACGCTCTAAGTTTCAAGGTTTCATCAATCAAATCAAGTTAATAACAGCTCTACAATCCGAATGTTATCCAACAAAGGAATCACGCGTTGGATTAGTTGGAACTTTGCTTACGGGATAAGCTCTATCATGGTTTGCTCTTCTATTTGAAAAAGGATCATCGATTTTGAACAACTTTGAGACTTTTTTGGAGGCATTTGCAGAAGTATTTGGCAAGCATGACAAGGCTCGATGGGTTACAACAAAAATTTGATTGCTATGACAAGAGACTCACTCTGCATCAGTCTATGCATCGGATTTCAGGCAATTGGCATGCGACATCAATTGGGATGAAGAAGCATTGATGAGCCAATTCTTTTGGGATCTAAGGGATGATGTGAAGGATTTGTTATTATCTCTTCCTGATCCATGAACGCTCAACAAAGCCATTAGCCAAGCTGTAAAGTGCGATAACCGCCTATTTCAACGTTGCCAAGATCAACGTTCTACACAATATACAAGTCATCACGGCGCAATTATATCAGCAAGTAGCCTAAATTTATAAGCGGAGACAGAAGCCATGCAGATTGATGTAGTATGTATCAAATTCCTTACTCCAGAAGAAAAGAAGCAGCGTATGGAGAAAGGTTTGTGCTTTTATTGCGGTGGAGAAGGCCATAGAGCTGAAAACTGTCCAAAGAAGTAAAATAGACAGAGCATCAAGAATAGAGGTACGTTTGTTCAGAAAAACGAGGATGCCCAGCCACAATAGGAACCATGCGGCTGGACAAATCAAAACCAAGTTCGTTTCTTTCTACTCAATCTACCCATTGTTTTACAATTCTTTTTTCTCTTGGTCCTCAAAAACTAAAAACCTTAGCCTTATTAGATTCAAGAGCATCTGCTTGTTTCTTAGACCAAGAATTTACTAAGCGTCACAAAATTCCCCTAGTACAAAAATTCAAACTTGTTTACGTAGAAGTAATAGATGGACGACCTTTATTATCTGGTAGTGTCACCGATGAATCAGAACCTATAGAAGTGACATTTAAAGACCACTGTAGTTATATTATTTTCAACATTTTTAGCACTCCATCAAATCCTATTATTCTTGGTCTTTCTTGGTTGGAAAAATATAATCCATCCATAGATTGGAGGTTGCGGAGGATAACATTTCCTATAGAACAACTTCAGGACAAGCCTGGAAGAAGATTCCAAACCAAATCCTTGTTCATTGGAGCAAGAACGTTTGTAAGATCGTGCAAGGAAGGCACACCATTGGTCATTTATGCGGCTCTAACTAGTGGAGAGCAGATTTCAATAGCAGGAATATGGGAACAATATAAAGATTTTCAAGACGTGTTCTAAAAGAAAAATGGTGATATGCTATCAAAATATCGACCATATGATTGTGCCATAGAATTGCAAGAAGGAGCACAACCACCTTTTGGCCTAATCTACAACCTATCGCAGATGGAGTTGGGTGAGTTGCGAAAATACATTGACGAGAATTTAGCCAAGAACTTCATTTGTCATTCAAAATTACTAGTTGGGGCACCAATCTTATTTGTGAAGAAGAAAGATGGCTCACTACGGATGTGCGTGGACTATCAAGGTCTTAACAAGGTGACAAAGAAGAATCGCTATCCATTACCTTTGATTTTTAGTCTTCTGGAACAACTTGGAAGTGCAAAGATCTTTACAAAGATTGATGTAAGGAGAGCTTACAATCTTGTGCGAATCAAAGAAGGAGACAAATAGAAGACAGCTTTTCATACAAGGTATGGTCATTTTGAATATAATGTCATGCCATTTGGCCTTACCAATGCTCCGGCGGTTTTTCAACACATGATGAATGATATTTTTTGAGAATATCTAGATGATTTTGTTGTCATTTATCTAGATGATATCTTTATATTTTTTGAGAATGAAAAAAAGCATGAAAAGCACGTTCGTTTGGTATTCAAAAAACTACGCGAGCGAGAATTCTACGCCAAGTTAGAGAAGTGCTTATTTCACCAAACTGAGATGGAGTTTTTAAGATTTGTTGTGACTACAGAAGGCTTGAAGATGGATCCCAAGAAGGTGGAAGTAATTATGTCTTGGGAAATTCCAAAGACGGTTAGAAACGTAGAATGTTTTCTCGGCTTTGCTAACTTCTACCGGATCTTCATCAAGAATTATTCTCAAATTGCTGCTCCACTCACTTGATTCACTCACTTGATTAAAGATAAGCTAGAATGGGGATCTCTAGCGACAAAAGCATTTCAAAATCTTAAAACGGCATTTACTACGGCTCCAATCTTGGTACACCCAAACTTTGCAAAGGCTTTCTATTTGGAAATTGATGCTTCGGATTTTTCTTTAGGAGCCGTACTTTCACAGATGGGCATCGATAATAAGCTTCATCCAGTTGCATTCTATTCATGGAAGTTTTCTGCTGCTGAGATCAACTACAAGATTCATGATAAAGAACTCCTTGTTATAGTGGATTCTTTCCAAGAGTGGCGTCACTTCCTCAAAGGAGCTGTGCATCCGGTGACCGTTGTCGCGTGGCATGAACTTCTATCTAGGAATATACTGGGTACCTAGCTGTAGAGAATTTTACTTAATATTTATTGGCTAAATTCTAATGAGTTATTTTTTCTTAATAAGAAAGATAAATATACACGATAATGTAAGAAAAAGGTTTTGTATGATTAAAACCTCTTATTTTTAAGTAGGTTTGTACATAAGTTTTCTCTATGATATGTAGAAAATCCTTAAAAACCTTTTAAAGACTCATCTATATATCAAAATCATATCATGACTCTATACATCCACCTTTTACACCTCCATAAAGTCTTGGCTCCCAAAAACACCTTTAGTATGTACAAAAGTCCAAATTTGCAACAAAACCCTTAAAAATATATTTTCCCGCAAAGGATGTTTTTCTTTCCAAACTTTAGAAAATCATATCTTCTGATCCAGCCGTTCAATTTTCTTCAAACTTTTAGGCAAGGTAGAATTCACTTTTCAGCTTTACCACAAAAAAATTCAACTGCAAATATACTTCCGATCAATTGATATCTCAAAATCTCTAGCAGGTGCTTAAAACCCTAGCTCAGAGACACCCGAGCACTATTTTCTCTATATCTCACAAAATCAAAATTCTAATGCCACAAAAACTTTGCACATAGTCTTGTGACATAAACATATATACTCCTAAAAATTTTGAATCAAAAATCTATCAAATTGACTAAGATATAGCTCAAAATATAACCGCTAGTTAAGCAGAATCACTTACTGCCTTTAGCTTACAAGCACTGACTTCAACTCGCAATATCTCCTTGATTCTAGCTTGGATTTTATCAAGCTGTACATGAAAAGTGTAGCCAAGAAAGTGCGCTTTCCAACTCTAGTCGCTGATCTTTGATTGCTCTCTGTATGCGCGAGATATACCCAAAAGAGTGACAGTAGATCCAAAATCGACACCCTAACTTTGAGCGCCTATAACTTCTTCAATTAAAGTCTAAATCATGCAAGATTTGCACCTAAACCATACCCAAAAACCTAAACCTGATGATCCTCACCTCTGATGTTCGACTCCTCTTGAAAAACAAACCCTAACTCCTAATAAACCCTCGGGCAGCCTCCTTGAAGCCCATTGGGCATGATTTTTGGCCAATTAGAATAGAGATTTTTATCATCTACCTCTATTCATCCACATGGATGGCCAAACTACCCTTTTTACACTAAAAACCCTTTTCTAATCCTTCTTCTTATAAGATTTACATACTTGGTGCTTTAAGCATCAAATAAAAGAAGTAAATAAGATCTTAAGGATCACCAACGTCTAACATAGGTGACTTAAGATATATACAAGTTACTATCAATATAAAATTAACTTCAAAAGTCACTACTAAAAAGAAAATAAGGTTGTATAAATCTTAATTATAATCCTTTTAATAGATCCTTTCTAAACTAGCAACCTAATCATATCTTATAACCAATAAAATCTATTGATATGACTTTCATTTAGTTAAGTAGTAAATTATACATTAAATATACATGTACAATTTTTTCACATAGTAGCCAAACCACAACACAACACCGTATATACGGATCACAAGAATCTGGAATATTTCATGTCTGCTTAGGTTCTAAATTGTCGTCAAGCTCGATGGAATATGTTGCTATCTAGATTTGACTTCGTTATTACTTATCGGCTTGAAAAGCAGCAAGGACTATCCGATGCCTTATCAAGAAGATCATATCTTACGCCGAAGATTGAAGAAGCAGCGCTTGATCAACAGTGTACGACATTATTAAAGCCAAAACAATGCAGGATTTGTGCTGCTATGGTGCCAATTGATGCTAACTTCCTCAACCAGGTACGTGTTGCAACCATTGAAGATCCAATAGTACTTGATATTAAGCAACGTATCAATGATGACAAGTTCAAGGTTGAAGGACATCTCTTATACTTTGAGGAGCGGCTGTATATCCCAAAAGGGCCAGCACGACTTCAAGTCCTTTAATCTCGTGTGTTATGCCCCAGTAGCCTGCGTTTTTGTTTGTGCCCCAATTTTGAAAAATGATGACAATATTTGTTGGTTCATTGAGGTCATCCTATCTAAGGTCATGATCATCTTGATCATCATCATTAAAGGTTATCCTAGTCTTGTGGGATTATGGATTTGGTGTCATGACTTTCGAGCTGCGGGACATTTGGGATTCAACAAGACCTTGGAACTTATTTCTCGAGATTTTTGGTGGCCCCAAATGTGGAAGGATGTGAAGGATTTTGTCCTCTCCTGTGACATTTGTTCAAGATCTAAGAACCCTCGACATCGCCCTTATGGACTTCTACAGCCATTGCCCATTCCGTGTCGTCCATGGTCTTCAGTTTCCATGGACTTTATTATAGATCTGTTGCCATCGAATTCATTTGACAGCATCTTTGTTGTGGTGGATCGACTTACAAAGATGGCACATTTTATTCCTTGCAAGAAGACATCGTCAAGCAAAGATACAACAAGGCTCTTCCTTGATAATATGTATCGATATCATGGTCTACCAAATGATATTGTGTCGGATCGAGGAACCCAATTTGTATCAAAGTTTTGGAGATCTTTTTTTAAAATATTGAAGGTGGACATCAAGCTTTCTTCGGCATTCCATCCTCAAACTGACGGCCAAACGAAACGGGTGAATCAAGTTTTAGAACAGTATTTACGATGCAGCATCAACTATCAGCAAGATGATTGGACTGCATATCTACCGCTAGCCGAGTTTGCATACAACAACACCCTTTATGGGTCGACTCAAAAAACACCATTCTTTTTCAACTATAGGTACCATCCAAAGCTTGATCTATTGAGTTCGTCAGCGAATAACGACTCAGTAGCTGAAGGATTGGTACAGCAACTATCGGAGCTTCAAACCACATTGAAGCTTCAATTGCAAATTGTCCAAGAGTCTTACAAAGCATCCGCGGATAAATTTCGGAATCAGGCACCTAATTTCAAGATTGGAGATAAAATATGGCTGCTTCAACGGAATATCAAGACCAAGCGGCCATGTGATAAGTTGGACTACCGGAGATTGGGACCATTTGTTATCCAGAAGCAGATCAATCCTGTAGCGTATCGCTTAGAGTTACCAACTGCTATGAAGATACACCCTGTCTTTCATGTTTCTCTGTTAGAGCCTTATTGGGAATCGTCTTTTCCTGGAAGAGTGCAATGTCCGCCACCTAGTATAGAAATTAAAAACAACAAAGAATATGAGGTAGAAAGGATACTAGATTCACGGCGAAGATGGAATAAATTAGAGTATTTTGTGCATTAGAGCGGCTATGATATTAATGAAAGAACATGGGAATCGACTGAAAATCTTGCCAATGCGTCACGAAACGTACAGGAATTCCATTGACGATATCCTAATAAATCAAAAGCTGGTTATTATCAAAGCATGAAGATGAAGCCTTCTTTGGAGAAATGAATAGAAAAGGGATCCACGTTGTATTAAAACATAACTTGTTGTATTTTGTAGTATCAAGATATCTAATATCAAGGTGTATTTAGATATGGCTAGTCAGAATGTAGATACTGTACTAGTAGTACCATTTCAACTGAGTAGCTCACGACGTTGACCTTGAGACGTAGAATTAGAAGAGCTAAGAAGACGTCAAAGAATACCAAGCAGCAAGTCACTTGTAATTGTCTTTGAAGTTGAACCAACTCATGCAAGTAGTGGCAAAGCCATATTTTCATATCGTTTCCACAATGAAGATACAAAAGTTCAAGCATGGTCTTAAGTAGAAGGTATTGGTCATTATCGGTGGCTACAAGGACCCATGAATCATCTGCCTCGTGAACGACAGCTGGAGTATATTGCAGAGACTATGCAGCAAATTTTTGATTTCCTACGTTTGTGAGTATACATCTCAAATGGCTTCTCGGAGACCTCGAAGCTAGAGGAGGAGGTGATGTCAAGGACATACTTGTTAGAATCTTCTAGAACATTCTAGAAGTTTCTTAGAACTCTTTAGAACCTTCCAGAGCCTTCTAATATCTTTTAGTGTCAAGGACATACTTGTTAGAACCTTTTAGAATATTCTAGAAGTTTCCTAGAACTCTCTAGAACCTTCCAGAGCCTTCTAATATCTTCCTAGTTAATAGAAGTTGCTTGAGAAGCTCCCTAGTTGGAGGAAGCTGCTTGAGAAGCTTCCTAGGTAGGAGTATATATTGGAGTCGAGGCTGAAGAGTTCTTCAATCTCGACAATACATCTCTTGGAGCTCTAGCTCACCTCTCTGGTGTTGTTTTTGTACTCATTTGATTAATCCAATTCCTGCTAGTTCTTCTTGAACTTCTTATTTAGACTTCAAGTCTATATTCTGTGTCCATGATATTAATCCAATTCCTGCCAATTCTTCTTGAACTTCTTGTTTAGACTTCAAGTCTATTATTTGTGTCCATGACAGGGGACCTCTAGCGGAAAAAATATTTCAAAATCTTAAAACAGCATTTACTACGGCTCCAATCTTGGTACATCCAAACTTTACAAAGGCTTTCCAATTGGAAAATTGATGCTTCGAATTTTGCTTTAGGAGCCATACTTTCACAGATGGGCATTGAAAATAAGCTTCATCCAATTACATTCTATTCACGGAAGTTTTTTGCAGCTGAGATCAACTACGAGATTCATGATAAGGATCTCCTTGCTATAGTGGATTCTTTCCAAGAGTGGTGTCACTTCCTCGAAGGAGTTGTGCATCCGGTGTCGGGTAGAGAGAATTCGCCTTGGGAAAACGCCGGGTTCCTAGCTGCTACTAGAACTAGCAGGGAACATGAGAGGAAGCCGTGCAAGTATGTTCTATACTTGCACAATATTTCTTCAAGCTTTCAAGTTATACTTGTATTATACTTGTACAAGCCTTATACAAATATAAAGTATAAATACTTGAATAATACTTATACAAATACTTATATAAACACTTATATAAATCTTTGGTATAATACTTGTACAAATACTTATACAAATATTATATAGAATACTTGTAGAATACTTGTAGAATACTTGTATAAATACAAGTATATATACTTATATAAAAGGTATAAGCAAAGTATGTATGTATTCAAGTATACCTCAAAATACAACCGCATATGAGGAATACAAGTTATACAACAAACTGAAACTAAATAAATCACTAAAAATTCATCCAAAGGTCGAATCAAGCGTGCTTATAACCTATGGAAAGCCAATAATCCATTGTAAAACATATCAAATTTTCACAAATAGATGACTTACCATTTAAAAGTTATGGCTAAAAGAAGTAGGCGCTAAAATTTCCAAGCAAATGCAAAGGCAGCAAAGCTCCTCTTCACTTCAGCCTTTGTTGTGATCACTTCCCTTCTCCAAATTGGACATGCAATAGCTTTTTAGAAAACTCACTCCATCATCTAGCTTGCCCTAAAATTTTGCATGCATGCCTCTCAAACTCCTGTTTTTGTAGCTAGTCGATTCTACTCTTCAAACCCTAGCAACAATTTTCCCTCTTTGACACTTCACGGCTCATAAAACTTTCATCAAAGCTCCAAATGTATTGATTTTTAATTTTGTGGAAAGCTTATACAAGCTTCTACAAGCACCTAAATTATCAAGAAGATTGAAGAGACTGTCCGACTTAGGTGGTTGAACAAAGTTTCTGCCCCTCTTCATCGGGTGGCAGCAAACCCTTTCCCACTCTCAAGCTCACAACTTTTTCTCTCCAACTCCAAATGCTACAAGAGATGTCTCGATAGAAAGCTAGTACAATTTTCCACACTCTCTATAAATTTTACTAAGAAAGAATTGAAATCAAACTTGCGGTGGCAGCTCGAAGTTTCTGCCCCTCTTCGTCGGGTGGCAGCAAACCTCACTCTACTAAAACAAGCATAACCTTTTGTTCACAACTCCAATACAAGCAAGTGAGTAGGTTCTAGAATCCTCACAACTTGAAGAACACACCCACCAATTTTCACTACAAACACTTCTATCTCCTCGGAGCTATCTCTCTCCAAAGTTCACCACTCAAAAACTCCTTTTCTCTCTCGGTCTAACAAGAGGAGTATATCTCCCTTTCTTTCCATATTAGACTATGAGATGTCCACATGGGCAGCCAAATCCTATTGGATGGGCCTTATTCACCCCATGCTCTTCTTTCTTATCCCTCACAAGGTCCAATCTACTTCAAAAGTCAACAAGAAAGGTAAAACAACCTTTACTTTTCTTCTAATTACAAAAGAGTCTATTCTAGGATATAAATAAGGTAGGAACAAAACAAATAGCCATCTTAATTCACTAACTAAGTGGCTATAATAAATCCTCTCTTTATAATATCTTCTAAAATAACCTCTAGCACTCACACATATACTAACAATAGATACAAGATTTTTAATATTTTTATATACTGCACGTAAATGCAGTACGATATCGGTGACCGTATATACGGATCATAAGAATCTGGAATATTTCAGGTCTACTCGGGTTCTAAACCGTCGTCAAGCTCGATGGAATATGTCGCTATTCAGATTTGACTTTATTATTACTTATTAACCTGGAAAGCAGCAAGGACTATCCGATGCCTTATCAAGAAGATCATATCTTGCGCCAAAGGTTGGAGAAGTAGCGCTTGATCAATAGTGTATGACATTATTAAAGCCAGAGCAATTGAAGATTTATACTACTGTGGTGCCAATTGATGCTGACTTCCTCAACGAGGTATGTGCTGCGACCATTGAAGATTCAATAGTCCTTGATATCAAGCAGCATATCAATGATGATAAGTTCAAGATTGAAGGACATCTCTTATACTTTGAGAAGCGGCTGTATATCCCAAAAGGGCCAGCATAACTTTGAGTCCTTCAATCTCGTCACGACTTTCCAACTGCGAGATATTTCGGATTCAACAAAACCTTGGAATTCATTTCCCGAGATTTCTGGTGGCTCCAAATGTGGAAGGATGTGAAGGATTTTGTCCTCTCTTGTGACATTTGTTCAAGATCGAAGAACCCTTGACATCGCCCTTATGGACTTCTACAACCATTGCCCATTCCGTATCATCCATGGTCTTTAATTTCTATAGACTTTATTACAGATCTGCTGCCATTGAATTCATTTGACAACATCTTTGTTGTGGTGGATCAACTTACAAAGATGGCACATTTTATCCCTTGCAAGAAGACATTGTCAAGCAAAGACAGAGCAAGGCTCTTCTTTGATAATGTGTATTGATATCATGGTGTACCAAATAATATCGTGTCGGATCGAGGAACCTAATTTATATCAAAGTTTTGGAAATCTTTTTTTAAAATATTGAAGGTGGACATCAAGCTTTCTTCGGTATTCCATCCTCAAATTGACGACCAAACGGAACGGGTGAATCAAGTTTTGGAAGAGTATTTACGATGCAGCATCAATTATCAACAAGATGATTGGACTGCATATCTACCACTAGCCGAGTTTGCATACAACAACACCCTTTATGGGTCGACTCAAAAAATACCATTCTTTTTCAACTATAGGTACCATCCAAAGCTTGATCTATTGAGTTCGTCAGCAAATAACAACTCAGTAGCTGAAGGATTGGTACAGCAGCTATCGGAGCTTCAAACCACATTGAAGCTTCAATTGCAAATTATCCAAGAGTCTTATAAAGCATCCGCGGATAAATTTCGGAATCAGGCACCTAATTTCAAGATTAGATATAAAATATGGCTGCTTTGACGGAATATCTAGACCAAGCGGCCATGTGATAAGTTGGACTACCGGAAATTGGGACCATTTGTTATCCAGAAGCAGAGTAATCTTGTGGCGTACCGCTTAGAGTTACCAGCTACTATGAAGGTACACCCTGTCTTTCATATTTCTTTGTTAGAGCCTTATCGGAAATCATCTTTTCTTGGAAGAGTGCAATGCCTACCACCTAGTATAGAAATTGAAAACAACGAAGACTATGAGGTAGAAAGGATACTAGATTCACGGCAAAGATGGAATAAATTAGAGTACTTTGTGCATTGGAGCGGCTATGATATTAATGAAAGAACAAGGGAATTGGCCAAAAATCTTGCCAATGCGTCGCGAAAGGTACGGAAATTCCATTGATGATATCCTAATAAATCAAAAGTTGGTCATTAACGAAGCATGAAGATGAAGCCTTCTTTGGAGAAATGAATAGAAAAGAGATCCAAGTCTTATCAAAACATAACTTATTGTATTTTGTAATATCAAGATATCTAATATCAAGGTGTATTTAGATATGACTAGTGAGAATGTAGATAATGTACTAGTGGTACCATCTCAATCAAATAGCTCACGACGTTGACCTCGAGATGAAGAATTAGAAGACCCAAGAAGATGTCAAAGAATACCAAGCAGCAGGTCACTTGTAATTATCTTTGAAGTTGAACTAGCTTATGCAAGTAGTGGCAAAGTAATATTTTTAGGTCGTTTCCACAATGAAGATACAAAAGTTTAAGCATGGTCTCAAGTGGAAGGTATTGGTCATTATCGGTGGCTACAAGGATCCATGAATCATTTGTCTCGTGAATGACAGCTGGAATATATTGCAGAGACTATGCGACAAATTTTTGATTTCCTACATTTGTGAGTATATATCTCAAATGGCTTCTCGGAGACCTCGAAGCTAGAGGAGGAGGTGATGTCAAGGACATACTTATTAAAACCTTCTAGAATATTCTAGGAGTTTCCTAGAACTCTCTACAACCTTCCAGAGCCTTCTAACATCTTCCTACTTAGTAGAAGTTGCTTAAGAAGCTTCTTAGTTAGTAGAAGTTGCTTGAGAAGCTCCCTAATTGGTGGAAGTTACTTGAGAAGCTTCCTAGTTGGTGAAAGTTGCTTAAGAAGCTCTCTAGTTGGTGAAAGCTGCTTGAGCAACTTCCTAGATAGGAGTATATATTGGAATTGAGGCTGAAGAGTTCTTCAGTCTCGACAACACATCTCTTGGAGCTCTAGCTCACCTCTCTAGTGTTGTTTTTGTACTCATCTGATTAATCTAGTTTCTGTCGGTTCTTCTTGAATTTCTTCTTTAGACTTTAAGTCTATATTTTGTGTCCGTGATAACCATTGGCTGAGGTTGCATACAATAACTCCGAACATTCTGCAACAAAATAAACTCCATTCTTCCCAAACTATGGATACCACCTTAGAGCAGATCCATTCTAAATTGAAGATGTGGGAAGCCCTGGTGCAGAGAATCAAGCTACTTATTTAAAAACCATCTATGAAGAACTGAAATTCCAATTACAAATAGCCCAAGATCGATATAAAGACTATGTAGACATTCATCACAAGAACCAACCAAATTTCAAAGTAGGAGATTGTGTCTGGTTACTTCGACAAAATATACAAACAAGTCGACCATCACAAAAATTAGACTATCAAAGACTTGGACCTTTTACAATTCAACACCAAATAAATCTAGTAAGTTTTTGTCTCGAACTACTAAGTAGTATACACATTTATCCAATCTTTCATGTCTTACTTTTAGAAACCTATTATAAATCAAATATTGCTGGAAGAACTATTCTACCACCAGCTCCAATTGAAGTCAATCAAGAAATTGAATACAAGGTGGATGAAATATTGGATTCACGTATAAGACACGGACGATTAGAATATTTCATCCATTAGAAGGGCTATGGAGTTAGTGAAAGAACATGGGAACCTTTAGATAATCTTAAGAATGCACTTAAGAAGGTTTGCCAATTCCATCAACAATATCCAAAAAAAACCTAGATTCAATGGTCATTAAAGATTTCATAGACAATAGCATTTCTTGGCTTTTTAATGGCACTTCTTATCAACAACAAAAGACCAATATAAAAAGGGGAGAGCCACGCCAAGACCTGCACTTGTATTTTCTTAGGATATAATAGATCTTGCTAGAAGTTTATTAGTTATCATGTCAAATCTTCGTGTTTCAAGGGAATCGCAGGAACAAGAGTCAGAAGACTTTTCTGGCATACAAGCAGCTGGAGAATCATTGCAACTTTCACAATCTGCTAGGCTTGAAGAACATAGACAAGATGAAGAAGGAATATCCCAATATCAAGTAAGGCCACGCTTAGAGTCTTTGGAGATACGACCTCATCACAAAAATCTTGATTCAAATGCCCGTCCTTTGGTAATACTCCTCGAAGTTGGAAGGGTGATTCTAGATGGACCAAAAATTATTTTTGGAAGATGTTTTAAAGATCATAACAAAGAATAAATTCTTCGATGGAATGTTGGTCTAACAAAGGTTATATCTAGAAGTCATCAACACCATCTCAAGGGTCATGTTGAACTAATAACCAACAAACAAAAGACGGAATATGTTGCTTCTCTATTCCGACAAATTCTAAAATTTTTATGCATATGATTTGATTATCAAATTGCTTTGGCTCCTCGTGAAACTCATCGCTAGAAGGAAAGATGATGTCTTGGACATACTTTAAGCCACTACTAAAACTTTTGATAGTCTTTTAGAACCTTCTATAGCTTTTTAGAATCTTTTAGAATCTTTTAAAACCTTTTAGAATCTTCCTCAATCTTCGAAGATCTCCCGTAGACTTTTTAGAGTCTTCCAAAATCTTTCTCAAATTTTTAGAATATTCTAAGATATTCTTAGAACCTTCTAGAATCTTCTTCAAATTTCTAAGACCTCCCGTAGACTTTTTAGAGTCTTCCAAAATCTTCTTCAAGATTCTAAGATATTCTAAGATATTCTTAGAAGGTCCAATAGGACATAAGGCCTCATAGTATAAATAAGAGGCAAGACTGAGGAGCACCTCAGTCTTGCCAACACGAGTCTTGGAATAATCTAGAGTGTTGCCTTCTTCTTGATATTAATCTAGTTTCTTATTCTTGATCTAGTTCTTGTTCTTGTCCATCCAATTCTTTGTTCTTGAAGTTATTCTGGTTCTGATTTCTTCTCCTTAATTCTTTGCTAACCTGATAACTTGTATCCTTGACAATATATAATTGTCTACGAATTTATCAAGATAGTCTATTTTATCTCCTATGAAATGACCATTATTAATAAAAAAATAGTCAAATTATTTATTGATAATATTTATTGATACTATGGATTATCAAATGATATTATATCAAATTGAAGATCGCAATTTGTGTGTAAGTTTTGGAAGTTACTTTTGAAATTCTTTGAATAGATATTAAGCTTTTTTCATCATTTTATTTATAAACCAATAGCTAAATGGAGCTAGGCAACCAAATTCTAGATCAATACTTAAGATGTATCATTAATTACCAACAAAATAATTGAATATCTTACTCATGTCTAGCCAAATTTGCTTACAATAATATAATTAATATATCTATTCAATAAATTCTATTTTATTCTAATAATAGGTACTATCTAAAATTAGATATAATATATATTAATAAATTTAAAAATCCAATGGAAAATGACTTTGCAAATCAAATAGCTAATATCCAAGCTACTTTGAAACTTCAACTGGAAGAAGCTCAAACACGCTCCAAAGAGTCAATTGACATGTAGAAGAAGGAACAACCTCTATTTTAAGTTGGCAATAAAGTATGATTGCTTTGATATAATATAAAGATTACTTGGCCATCTAACAAGTGGGACTATCAAAGATTGAAATCATTTTCTATTAAAAAATAAATTAACTTTATTGCTTATTGATTGGAACTACCAACATCTATAAAGATACATCATATTTTCTACACATCTCTTTTAAAATCTTATAGAGAATTAAGTATATCAAAAAGAATACAACCACCATTGCCTTATATTAAAGTTAATAGCTATAAAAAATTTGAGATGGAAGAAGTATTTAATTTAAGTTAAGGCAATGACAACTGGAATACTTTGTACATTGGCATGGTTATAATATTAATAAGCGCATATGAGAGCTAGCTTTAAACTTAATTAATGCATAGTAAAAGATAGAAGAATTTCATTGATGATATCTTTATAGACCTAAAGTGACAACATGTGTTAGGCAATACATGTATTTAATATATCCAAATATGATGTATTTTAGACTTTGCAATTTTTTTGTAGGAGAAGTAGAAGCAATCTTAAAAATTTTAGAGCTCAACCTTCATATACATTTAAACTAACAAAACTAAAAGTAGTTCCATTCTACCTTAAGATTGCAACTTTGCTTTGATTTAGTTTACATAGTGAAATATAGATAGTCAAGAGGATAGTAACATGTTAATTAGGCCATCTCAATTGAGCATTTTATGTTGTCAACTTTGAGATGAAGAATTGCCTAAATCAAAAAGACGTTGAAGAATATTCAACAGCTGCTTTATAATAATTATCATCAAAATAGAACATGCCCATAAATAACAATTTGAAGTAAATTTTGAAGGACATTTTTATAACAAAGAGATAGAAGTTCAAGCTTGGTCTATAATAAAAGATATTTGTCACTATTGTTGGTTGCAAGGACCAATGAGCCTTCTAACTTGCAAAAGATTACTTTAGTATATAGCAAATATTATGCAATATACCTTTGACTTCTTTTAATTTTGATTAAGTTTGATTCTAGCTCTTTTTGTAGAATTTAAATCTTAAAGGAGAAGGTGATGTCATGGACATATAATGGAAGAAGATTCTAGAAGATTTTAGAAGATTCTATTTAGTCTTTGAAGGCTTTAGAAGATTCTTGATGATTTCAAAAAAGCCTTAGTAGGTCCTATAAGTTTTTAAGAAGATTTTAGAAGGTCTTAGAAGGTTCTAAGGATTCTTGAAAGGTCATAGAAGGATCTTACGCTTGCTTCACCTCCAAGCATCAAAGAAATTCTTCAAGGAGCTTTCTTGCACCTATTATATATAAGAGTTAAGATTGAAGGGATCCTCAATCTTGACAACTCAATTCTTATGGCTTAACTTGGACCTTATATTCTTATTCTTATACCTTGTCGTAGCTCCTTGCTTATGATATAAAATAAACTTCTTTTATTTTAGTTCTTTGAACTTTTGAAATCTTGTTGTATTTGAATGGTGTGTCTATAATACCTATTAATTAATTTTTTTATAATTTATAATATAATATAAAAAAATTATATCTTATTTTTTTAATCCTTAAGTATTATATCAAATAATTGATTTTGCTATCAAAAGTAATTATTGATTTTTTAAATTTTTATTAAAAAAATTATATAATATTACATCATTATTTTTATATTTTTATAATAAATAAAGATATATAATTAAATATAAAAAATATACAAATTTATGTTGTATAATTTGAATTTCTTACAATATGGAAAAAAAAATTAACACCAATAAATTAGATTATATTTATATTACAAATAAATAAAATATTATTGAATTAAGAGAGCTTTTTTAAAAAAAACATAGATTTTTTGCTGCAATTAGTTTAGACAAGATGTATTGAATATTTTATCAGCATTAGATTCTAATTTTTATATTATTTTAATAAGATATATCTTTATATAAGTTCTTTATTTCTAAACATCATATATATATATATATATATATATATAAATCTTTAAAATATATCATATCACTTCTTTATAATACCATCATACACAATCTCTAAATTTGTCAATTTGGGCACATAGATTTGTTAAACCACATGTTGGTTTTCCAATTTTGTAGTTTTTAGATTCCTAAAGATTTAGAGCTCTGTATCTTCTAAATACTTTTTTATTTTTTAATATAAATTTATTTAGGATCCAAAATATTTTATAATTTTATTTTTAATTTATTAAAATTTGATGCCTTTGTTTATTTTATTAAAAATAAAAATTTCTAAGTATTATAAGATGTTATAAATATATAAAGTTAAATTTGTAGATATAAAAATTAAAGATGATAAAGCTTTATTATTTGGAGACATTATCTATGCAATCCTATCAATAAAAAAATTTATAAGAATTTATAAAATCCTAATAATATTTAATCTTCTACCAATTTTATTATTTTAAATTTATTGTGGTTAAAAAAGTATAATCTTTAGATAAATTGAGTACCTTATAGTTTTGAATTTATTCTTGATTTATTTGAAAAAATACTAAAAAAAAATCTTAGATCTAAAAAAATCAAATTTCTATTTGTTAGATCAAGGTTATTTATATAAGCCATAAGAAAAGATATCTATTTATCATCTATGTGACACCATGATAAATATATATTATAGGATCTTTGTATATTTATTTTTATTAAAAAAATTTAAATAATTATAAATTAAAAAATTCTTATTTAATTTTTTTTTAAACTAAAATTAATAACATTTATAATAATTAATTTTTTATTTTATTTATTAAATAATATTATTATCTAAAAGATTCTTTTAATCTAATATTATTTTGTATTAATTATAAAAATTTCAAGTATTTCATGTTAATATGTATCTTGAATGTTTTTAAATTGCTTGCCAAATTAATCTTTGCATTAAAAATGGAAAAATTGAATGGTAGGGATGGTGGAATAACTAGCTACATAGTATTTATAAACTAAGATTTTGTGTCCTTGTCTTGTAGAAAGCCTATAAGTGCGGCCCAAGCTACATTGTAGAATTGTATTCCTATTTTGTTAAGATATGTCTTAGTATTAATAATCATGTCAAAATTTGATTTTATTTTTTTATTTTTTTGTTGCAGCAATAGTATTATATGTTAAAACAATGTGGACTAGAATTAATATCCTTTGGACAAATCTAATGTGCAAGGGTGTTGGAGCTTCTAAAATACACTTATACCTTTCCATAGATCTCACAGACAAAACTAAGATATTGGCAATCTACGACCTATACAAACTTAAAAACCATCCTCATTCTACAAAATCTTTTTTAAATAAGTTATTGCCCAATAACCTCTTGAGAAATTACGTAGGTTTATTAATTTATATTGAGCTTTGAGAAGTTGTGATAAATGAAGAGATTATATGTAATGAAGTTACAAAAATATGTTAAAATATAATTACAACTGATACGACTAATACGAAGTATTGGTTTGTGCACCTCTTTGATTACTTTTTTATATTTCCTTCTTTTTTGGATACAATTTGATAATTCTACAACCAAATTTCAATTCATGGAAACCATTCTATGGCTTCCTTATTCAAACATCAATTTTTATATAGGTATAGACGGTATCTCTTCATTATAGCATGTTTTATTAGAAGAAGATCTAATGATTTTAAACTTAAGCTATAGAAAAAAGACCTTGAACTTATCATGGAAGGTGAAATTTACCTTAGAAAGAACTTAGATTGTAAGTATTTGTATCTTAAGATATCTTCCAAAAAAAACATGCAACATATACTTATCAAATCTCTCTACAAATCCAATCTCAGCATATGCATATTTTAATCTTAAGATTCAAATTTTGATCTTCAAGTGATTTAAAATCTAGATGGTTTTTTATACATGAGGTCTTTTAAAATTTTGACATAGATAGCTTTAAAAGAAATTCTAGAGGAAATTCTTTCTATAGCACCAAAGATAGCCATTGGCTTTGATAAGGTACTTGAACTTGGCTCGGACAATGCTAACTCACTCAAACTAAGATTTTATATTGCCATAGATTCAAAAGTATGATAGAAGCTTAAAATTAAAATAAAGAATATAGTGACTAAGGCAATAAATTTTATTTTTGTTGATTATTTGAATTTACCTATAAAATAACAATTTCATATGGACATTGATCACAAAATAAAAGATTATATTGCCTTAGCAAAAACTAAAGCTAGACAAAAAAAATATTATATTATGCACAAACACATTATGCAATCAAGTGAAAATTAATAATTCAAAGACCGATCAAAGAAAATATTTTATATATACCATATAAATTATCATGCTATTTGTATGGTTGACAACAACTAACAATAGATATATATTTGTTCCACACTAAACAAGTTGTAGTCATTACTATATTATCATTATATCTATATGGCTTGTGACAATAAGCCACAACTATTTTATGTACCATGTGGCTTAAACAACATATTTCAATGACACATACTTATTACATATAATTGAAATATAATCCACAATTATAATATCAATATGAAATGACTAAATGAATAAGATACAATCATCATACTAATATATAAACAAAAAAGATGCATCATAAGGAATAAAATATCTAAGACTTCAACTATACATAAAATATAATAAGTGGATTAAGAATATATCTTATATTAAATAATTAAAGTAAAAATATACTTTTATAAGTACAAACATGCTCTAAACTATTAAAATTAAGTCAAACATAATTCCACTTTTGAAAAGTGAATACAAGTCCAATAAAGCTAAAAGTACTACAATTCTAAGAACTCTATATTATGTCAAAGACATGAACTAAAAAAAGATGCATAATCTAATGAAAATTGTATCAAAGAAAAGTCACAAAATAAGAATAATAAAGTATGTATATTCAAAGGGAAATTGGAATAGCTATTGCCAAAGACTAGAAATATGAAGACTCTTGAAACTAGACTAGGATTAAGAAAGGAGTTGACAAGAGTGAAGAAGGCTTCACTCTTGTCTCTATTTATACTATCTATCTAAGAACTACGTGGCGATATTCTATAGGACCTCCTACATGTGTCTAATTTGCAAGACATGTATCAAGCTTGTACGACAAGTTTCTTACATGTACACCACGTGCTTGGCTTGTTCCGCAAGCTACCAACATGTGCGACACATGGCTAGCTTGTTCCACAAGTTACCAACATGTGTGCCATGTGGCTAGCTTGTTCCACAAGTTACCAACATGTGTGCCATGTGGCTAGCTTGTTGACCAAGTTTCTAACCTACCAATCACCTATAAACATGTATAAAGGTGATTCAGCGTCTATGAAGCTTCTAGAAAGCTTTCCTATCCGATATTAACAAATCAACTTATTTTATCTATTTTTATTGATCTATATTAATTAGGTAATTATTGGAATAAATCTTATGTCCGTGATATTATTCTTCCTTCTAGGGATGAATTCTACGAAGAGCGGTGATTACATGTTGAGAAAGTCTAAGATACGTTGAATTGTGCTTATCACATACTGTTGTTCTCGTTTGTCTCACTTACTCTACTTACGCTACCCAGAGTAAATCCATAAAAGGAGATTCAAACACAGGGAAAGACTATTTGTATTGAGTTAAACTGTTAGAGTCACACAACTAACTACCTTTTGATTACACTAAAACATCCCAATTTTGTTACAATATCTCCCTTATACTACCAATAACTCTGTTAATAATAAAATATCATAAGCAATAATCCAACTCAAGTATTTACTACTTCTTCTCTTCTCCTTCTTTATGACAACAATATGTAATACTATGATATCTCAAAATATAGTATAATTATCCTATACTCCAAACACAAGAATACTCCGAAATTGACTATCACTCCTAATAAATCACTCTACATAATTCAAACTCTACGGACTTCTTCTCATGGGTCATCCTTGATTCAATACTCAATGTATTATAGTTTTCTCACATTCATACTCATTCTTCACAAAACATCTCTAATTCTCCACTTCCAGTTTTCCACTTATATTTCTCCACTGATATTTTAGCATATCAGTACATCCTCAATCTTTTATTATAAATCAATTCTTTCCTTCATTACTTCATTACAAGACTGCACTTTACAATATTCAGCACTTATCTAATATCCTTCTTTAAAAAATTAACAAGAGGTAGCACCAAGCTTATCTCGGCTCAGCACTATCACAGTCTAGCCCTTATTCCTACTGTCCGAATCAATTTATACTTATCCCAATCGATATTAACCGCTACACAACCGACGATAACCACTTTTCTTAACTTCTTCATCCATGCTGCCTTCTAAACTAGCCATTCATTGGCTTCTTGCCTACTCTTAACCCTACAAACTATGTATTGTAAATCCTAAAATTCCTATCCAGTCTACATAGCCCCACTCCTAACTGTGCAGCGTCCTCGCAAACACAAAATTGATAAAACTTTGTTATGAGGCTGACTTGTGAGATTGTGATATTCCTGGATTCGTAGAAGGTTCCTCTGCGTCTGGCTCTAATGGTACGTTTTCATCCTCCTCCGATAAATCCACATGATTAATCTTCAACTGCGTTGATAAATCTTCATTATCCGCTCCTAATTTCCAAACTTCAGCCTCCAATTGTAGAATTCTAGCATCTTTCACCTCTAATTGGCGTCTTTGTTGCTTCATCTTCTCCTCCAACTCACTAATATTCAAAACTGGGAGAGTAGATTCCAATGGCCAAACAACATTGGCCAAATTGCCCTCCAATTTTCCCACGTCATTTTTCAAGGCACCAATTTTTGTCTACAGCTTCTCCGTTCCAATTCGGTATTGGTCTCCCAATTCCACCTTTTCTTATTCCAATTTTACTACTTTATCACGTTCTACTTGCAATTGACACTTCAACGCTTCACGTTCCAAATCCCATATCCTGCGGTTCTCTATTAATTCTTGCTTTTGACCGTTTAGGATTCTTTGTATGCGATCTTTTTTATTTGACCAATTTTTCTTTTTCTTTGCTAATTTCCACTCCAATGCCAACTTGGACTTTGTCTTTGCCCTAATCAGGTGCCCCTATTCCACAATTCGGTGGCCTTTTTCCATTCGGTGGCCTTTTTCCTTCCGGCTAGACTCTAATTATTGTCTTAGATTCCCTTCTAGCTGGCTCACGGTAAGCTACAATTGGGAAATTTGTCCCAATATTACTTCCGTGAGGTTCCCTTCTACTAATATCGTGGTGTTCAAAACTGGAGCCTCAACCACCCTCTCTATCACTGCACAAATTGAAGCCCGCCCTGGTGTAGTCTCTGGGATAGCCTCTTGTTCCCGCGATCTACTAGATTCTCCAATTTCGTGCACCACTACCTTTGGGCCAACTGGTGAACTCCGCATACCCTGTTGCGGCATTGAAGAAGGCACGCTCTTCTCCCCTGTTAGTTGACTTAACGTGTGCGCAATCACGGAGTGCACATAGTTAGAGCATAGCAAAGAAGCGAATTTACCTGTTTTTTGCTTGGCTCCTATTTCTGCATGGATACGGGTTGCTACAAAGGCTGTCCAATTAAAGACCATGCCTTCCAATATTTCAATCGCAGCAAACAACAAGCGCTTGGACATGTACGTGGTATGCAAGTGTCGTATTACATGTTGTCTCGGTTGGAAATGCACCTGGCACTTGGCTGTAAAAGGTAAAGTACTGTTTGCAAATACTCAAGAAATCCTAATAGGTTTCATCCATATATATGGAATATAATTTGAGCTTCAAATCAAAAGTGTTTGAAAACACTCCTCTTAGTAAAATCAATCTTACATATACCCCAATTACCTTATTTCCTTTATAATTAAGCAATTTTTATTTTTGTTTATATGTTCTAATTCTAATTAGTGAGCTTCAACAAGCTATAATTTTTAATCAAACCGTCCACTTAGTGTGAAATTTTGCACACACTTGCTGGTATAAGCCTTTTACATGCTCAGAAAAACTTAGTCCAATCCAACTTACAAATTGCAAGAAAACGCCCAAAAAGCACACTAATGACGCTCGGCCGCCAACTTGAAGATTGATGCAGAAACTCCAATGGTGATTTCTCCTTCTTTCACCGTTAACTTCAGCTAAAACTTAGTGTGTAACTCAACCTACAAGTCTTCTATAAGCATATCAAAAATTACATTGATCCAACTAGTGCATCTTTAGTTATTACAGAAATCCTATCCAACCCTAAACTGCCAACTTCTGACAACCTTTTGTATCAAAACTCAAATATCTCTTGATTGCATTTCTAGATTAATACAAAACTTTGTATATGCTTAGCACACCCAACAATCCAGACAATATCAAATTTTGAACCATAGATGCTTCACAGATTTTACGAATCACTCAACAATGCAAGCCATCATTGTCTTATATTAAAACCCAAATCACCAATACAAACCCTGACTTTGAATAGTGATTGCTAAGTCCTTTAAAACCCTATGGTTGCAAGCTAAATGCCCCTAGAACCCCTTCCAAGCTAGCTATCCAATCCTAATCGCCGATCTTCAAATGTCCCCTTCCCTTGCCTTCGGCAGTCATTTTTGTCCCTAGAGGTCCGATTTCGACCGTGTCTCATATCCAGTCTTTTCTTGAGTATCAATTCAACTAAATTTAAGGATTTTTAAGTTAAATCCTATTTTCAACTTAATCCTAATATCAACCATAATAACTATTTTCCTTTTCTATCCTATTCTAATTAACTTATGGCTTTTCAAAATCAGTAAAAGAGTTTGTATAGCCTAGAAGAAAGCTTTAACAACTAATTTTTATCTGTTAGCTATTAAAACAAGAAAATAATCTAAGAGGCTTCCATAACCTTTTTCTTAAGTATCTTAAGTTTCTATTGAACTAAGATAATCAAGTATTAAATATAAATTGCTCTTATCTATACCTTTCACTATATAAACGTGCTGCAACACGACACTAGTTCAAGCCTAGCTGCTTCTGAACAAATCGCATCCACTCCGCAAGCTCTAGAGTAAGTGCCTCTGCCACTTTCCAACCTTGATTTTTCTCAAAGAATGCCATGTCCCCTTTGAAGTAACTTCCCGGTCTGAAGTCACTGGACACTTCGACGCCTACCGCTAACTCACCTATTGGTAAATATAATACCTTCTGTAAGGTACTCTCATCGATCCCAATTATTCTCCCTTTTACTACACTTGAGCCATCCTCTAGGTTATAATTTCCTATGTACTTTGCAACTAATTCTATATCAATTGGAGGCAAATTATCCGATCCTCGCAAAAACATGTACATCTGTGCATTTCTAAAATCCCTCTGTCTTTGTAAGGACCAATACATTTCCAACTTAATGGGCTCCATATTGGTGACTACTATTAGGGACGGCGATTGCAAGTTACTCTTGCTTTGAATGTTTCGGACATTCTTCTCTTTGTTCCCAGCTCTCTTCGACCTCTCCATCAACATTATATAATGTTGACTACGTACTACTCCCTCGGAGTAATCGTTACTCTCTGACTGCAGAGAACTCTACATTCCAATAAGCATACATTCGAACGACCAAACTCAAAACAGAATGCTAATCAAAAACTCCCACTAAGTGCCCCGCTCCTAACCTTTTTACTCTGGGTCTAAAGCAACAATCCTTAATCTAGTGTACCAGATCGTCACTTCCAATTTGCCTGACTAGGCCGTATTAGGACCCAAACTGACCATCAGCCATCTTTCTAGCCATCATGCACCTTCATTAAAGGTAAGCTATCATGAACAGGTACACCCTCTTCCTTCCAATTTTGAAAACCCGTCCCGGGTTTACGTAAAATAAAGACGTAAACGGTTGCCATTAACTCGGGTGGTAAATTGAGTACCCATAAAATCTTCTAATTAAACTGAACCATTAGAAAAGACTTCAATTACTCGATAAGGTCCATGCCAATGGACTTGGAATTTCTCCGAAAAATGGTGAAAGCGACTATTATAAAGAAGCACTAGATCATTGGACATGAAAGATTTAAGATGTAATTTACTATCATAATAACTCTTACGGCGGCGTTGTGTAGCTTCCATAGTGAAAAAGGCCGTAGCCCTAACTTCAACCAATTTATCCAATTGTGCTAACCGATGTTGGAGGAATTCCTTGTCACCAAGATGTTCATCCAATGCAATTTGTAAACTCGGAACTTCCAATTCAATTGGTAATATTGCCTCTTATCCGTACACCAATTGGAAAGGGGTGGAATTGGTAGTCACTTTATATGCAGTACGATACGCCCACAAGGCTGCGAACAATTTTGTATCCCAGTCCGTTCCCACACCAGTTACTGTTTTCATTAAAATTTTATACAAAATACCGTTGGTCTTTTCAGTCTGCCCATTGGCCCGAGGGTGATATGGGATTATCTTCCGATGCTTGATCATGTATTTATCTGTCAAAGCTGCAATTGTAGAATTAATAAAATGGGTTCCACGATCACTAACCAATTCTTAGAGACACCCAAATCGAGTGATAATATTCTCATATAAAAACGTGGCTACAGTATCGACATTATCAATTTTTGTTGCCATCGCCACCGCCCATTTTGTCACGTACTCTATGGCTACCAAAATATATCTTTTCTGCCCATTACGCGATGTTGGTGCGATTGGTCCTACAAAATCAATACCCCATTTTTCAAACGGTGCTTATGCTAAAATTGGTACCAACAACATGGCAGAAGTTCATGTAGGTCTACCAATACGCTGACAAGGATCACAACGTCGGACGTATTGGTGTGCATCTGAGAACATTGTTGGCCACCAATATCCAGCCATTAAAGCTTTGTGGGCAATGCTGTCACTGACAAAATGCCCTACACAACTATCCAAATGACATCCTTCCAATATAGTACGTACTTCACTTTGAAAAATACAACAACGTAGAATTTCATCTCTCCCTTGCTTATACAAGGCGTCTCCAATCATCGTATATAAAGCACTTTTCAAAATCAAGCGTTTCTTAAGTTTCTCACTATATGTAGATGGAAATGTCTGAAATGTCAAATACTGGATCAATTTATTATATTCAGGGGTGATTACATCGACGGCAAATAATTCCACATGAGGAAGTTCATCATTGATAGGTTTGTTACTGAATATATTGGACAATCGAGATAAATGATCTGCATTGGCATGTTTCTTTCTTGGTCAAACATTAATAATAAAATTAAATTCTTGAAGGAGTAACACTCATCGAGCAATGTGTCCACTCAATTGAGGTTTATTAATCATATACTTAAGAGCATCATGATCGACATGAAATACAAATGGGTAACCAAGCAAGTAATGCCAAAATTTTTGGACAAAATAAATCATGCCCAAGGCTTCCCATTCAATCGTAGTATAATTTTGTTCCGCAGCAACAAATTATTGACTAGCATAATAGATGGGATGATCTAAATCCTTTTCATCTTTTTGGCTTAACACGGATCCAATAGCAACATTCGAGGCATCAACATAAACCTAGAAGGGTTTTGTCCAACAAGGTGCAACAAGTACTGGTGTCGACACCAATTTTCGTTTTAACTCCTCAAACGTAATTGTTCATTCCTCAGTCCAAATTGGACTAGATCCATTCGATGGCAATTTCTTTAACAGATTCGTTAACAGTTGACATATTTCTGCAAATAAATGAATGAATCGCCTACAATAGCTGACATGGCCAATAAAATCCCGAACACCAGACACTATTATTGGCTTTGGTAAAGCCAATATCCAAATAACTTTATCTGGATCAATAGCGATATCAGTCGCAAAAACGATGTGTTCTAAAAGCTTCCCCAATGGTACGCCAAATTGACATTTCTCAAAATTCAAAGATATCCCATATTTATCACATTGGTCCAAACAATTACCAAGACGTTTCAAATGATTCGCTGTTGTACTGAATGTACAAAAATCATCTAAAAATATCTCCATTGACAATCGTAAATAGTCCTGAAAGGCTTGCGTCATTATCCTTTGAAATGTGGCCGGGGCATTACATAACCCAAATGGCATCACTTTATAAGCAAATGTGCCCCAATTTGTAGTAAAAGTAGTCTTCAACTGGTCCTCTTCTGCAATTTTTATTTGATTATAAATCAAGAATCTGTCCAAAAAAGAATAATATTCATGCCCAGCTACTGCGTCCAGTATACTATCTGTAAAAGGTAAAGGAAAATAATCTTTCTTGGTAGCCGTATTTAATTTATGGAAGTCCTGACAGATACAAATTTTTCCATTTTTCTTCGGCACTATCACAATTGGTGAAACCCATTCACTATACGGGACTGGATATATGAAGCCCACGTCTAATAATTTATTTACTTCCTCCTTGACCATGAGAGAATATTTTGGATTAAGACGGTGTTGTCTTTGACGAACTGGTGTAGCATCTTCTTCTAAGATAATCCGATGCTCACAAACTTCGACAGGAATATCTTTTAAATCCGCATACGACTAAGCAAAAGTAGATTTATGATTTAGAAAGAATTCTTTCCAATTTCTCAGCTCTATATCCGTAATACCGGTGTATACTTTGATATTCTGGGATATTTCATTGGTACCCAAATTAATGGATTAGCACACAGGTTCCTCATTAATCTCCGGATTGATTTGCCTCTCCGATTTTGAACCGTTCATATGGGCCGGCAAATTGGACTTATCCAATTTTGGTTCCAATGTACCAACTTCATTTACTGCACAATTATTCACCCAATCCGCAATGACATCGTCGGAATTCACTCCATCCTCCTGATCTAAAAAATATTCCCCTGGACCTCCATATTGGTGTAACACGTCTGGCTTCTGCATGTGAGTTGGGTCCTTATCAACTTGCATCGCATTATTAATTTTGTCATACTCTGCCTCAAATTGGCCCACATCTTTAGATGTTGCTTTTGTGCCCCTAATTTACGACTCCCCATGATATTGAACTGGATACATGTGTAAAACAATCTTGTCATTACTTTCTCTAATAGTTAACGTTCCACAGCCCCAATTGTTCCTAGCTTTGGCTTGATATAGCCATAGCCGAACTAATAGTATTGGATATGATAAAGTGGAACTCTGTGATCGAAAAATAATATAATCAATTTTATACGTAATTCCCGTGATTATGGTATTAATACTGCGTAAGATACTCATTGGTTTTATCCTACTATGATCTGCCATTCTCAATACCAATGTCGTGGGTACTAATTGTTTTAAATCCAACTCCTCCATTGTATCGGGGTTCATTAAGTTCACACTAGAGCCACCATCCACTTGAACTCGAGGAATGAAAACACCATCAATTGATATATCGATAGTTGGTGCTCCCCGATCAGAATTCAAACTAACCTCATGAATTTTTTTATTACGAACTCTACGTCATATTAACGAGGAATTCAATGTAGAACGATATTCTGGTGCAACTGCTAACAATTGCTTCATTATAATAGAAGGTTTAATTTCATCCAAATCTTTCATAATATCATATGGTTTCATATTGGCAATGATTCTCAAGGCCCTTTTCTTTTTCATGGGTTTTAATTTGACTCCTTGAGATAATTTTCTTACGGAATTTGGAACTAGAACTGCTGAATGAACTTTGTCATAAATCTTTTCCATGAGAGGATCTTTTAATGGATAAGGTGGCTCTTGAAACTTTGAAGATGTTGGTACTGGTTTTAGTTGCACCAATATCTTGGGGCTAAGGACATCCTCAAGTTGCATAGCTGAATTGGATCCATTTATTGGTAATACCTTTGATACTGGTGTTAGATTTGGAGTATCATTCAGTGGATTACATTGGTCCGCAAGTGGTACTTCCAATTGTTGAATTGGATCTTTTTCCTTTGTCTAGGCCCGAGTAAATACTGCATGGACGCATTCCACCCGATTTACCTGAGAATCTTGTGGTACTCGATTATTGTCCTCCATCTTATTTTGCAACTGGATACGCTGATCTCGGTTATTAACATTAAACGGAGCATTGCACTGCTGATAAATATGTCCAGATTGCTTACAATTTCCACATACTAGAGCATAATCATCATTGGCTCTAGGATTGGGATATTCACTAGCATAGTGTCCTAGCTGCCTGCATCGATAGTATCGAAGTGATCTTCTTCCTCCTCCATCTGGAATATGGGATGTCTCGATTGGTATATACCGGCTAGGCTTGTTCCAGGTTTGATGGATAAAGGATCCCGGCCGACTAGGTGGTATTATAGGATCTGAAATTGGATTCTGAATAGGTAGATATTGGGATTGTCCTTGCTGATTTTGCACAAAACCTTGAAAATTGGAATCACCTTCTTGGTTATACTCATAATTTTGAAAATTATAGAAATTTCTATTTTGTTTTATAGGACGATTTTTGTTCCAACCAAACCTATTTCCTATCTGAACTTGATTAACATCCCACGAAGTTGGTTGAATCATGGTCTGATTTCCTAACTATTGTTGCCTTCTTAAATTCTAACAATTGGTGGTTACATACTTACCTCCACAAAATGTACATTGCATAGTCATTTGGGGTGGTGAAGGGCACTCCGTTACTAAATGGCCTTGCCCCTTACAATTACTGCACCAAATATTGGGATGCATATTAGTCAGTTTATGCCTCTTTTCCTTATCCTTTGCCAGATTAACAACCAACTCGTCCATCTTCTTTGTCAAAGTTAACAACAAAGTTTCATTTGGATCCTTTGATATTAGTTTGTTAGAAAACTCTTTTATAGATATTGGTTTTTGATATGGGGAGTATGGAGAATACGGGACTGTAGTTGTTGGTGGTACAGCCTGCAATGGAACATCATTCACTATCCCTTGCGAATTGACACTAAGATTTGCACCGTAGTCAATTGTCCTTGGGTAACTGTTCACTGTTTCATTCCAGGTTGGTATTTGATACCCTCCTTGAGATGGAATCAGTGCGGCTCCTGTAGTTAAGAATTTATCATAATGATATTCTTCCCATATCTTAGCTCGGTCAAGTGACGCCGCCACAGTCGCAAGTTGGGCCTCCTTTACAAACATCTTGAATTCTAGTGGATATAGTCCGTTAATCAATATGGACATAACAAATGAGTCCGACATTTGATTATTTGGCCATTTACGAAGGATGTCTGCTACTCGGCCATAATATGACTGCACCGCTTCTCCCGGTACCATTTTGCTATTTATTAATCTTTCTCTAAGACGTTCTTCAAATCCTATTGGTTGAAAATGAGTCAAAAATATATTTTTCAATGCCTCCCAATTAGAAAATTGTCCCGCGCGTTGGCGATTATACCATTCAAATGCCATATCTTTCAAGGTTGCTGGCAGCCATCTTAACCAAATATCTTCAGTTCTACCATTATTGGCTATACATGCGGTCAGAAATTGAGACAAGTGTTGTTCTGGGTTGGCTCCTGGCAGATCCCTAAAGGTAGGTAATGGAGCTACGTTAGTTGTGCGATCACCCACCATACCCATTTGTACCGCAATCGGTACCGCTAGACCCCCCGCCACCATTGAAGGTGACAATGTTTCACTTACTTCCTTGTTAAAATAATTGCTGCCTCCCTCAATTGTTTTTTTCGGCCTCCGCAATTTGGTATTATTATCTGCAAATAATTTTATCGGTTGAAGTTGAGGTGAAAACGACGGATTTTGGAATACACTATATTGGCCCTTACTGGCAAGCGATACATTCCCTACTAAAGAACTAGCCTTGCTAGAATTGGTTATATCCGCTATTGAGAAAGTATCCAATGGAGTATCCAATTCTTTTGTACTCCGTTATCTTTCTGTTAATGGGCTCAAAAGATACACTGGGCTATTCGCGGAGTTATCCGCGAGTGCTTTTGACAACTTCTTTAACGATATATATGTCTGAAATATTAAAGATCTTTCGTGTTCTTGATATGCTCGGATATGCCGACAGGCATGCAACCACGATTTAATCCAACTCTGTCGACGCTTCCTTTTTAACTTCCGTTCTTGCTCATCTTGCAATAGATTTCTTATTTGTGCTCTCTCTTGTCTTCCTTTTGACTGACGTATTTTTCTCAGAGCAATGTTCTCATTCTTATTAACATAATCTTTCATCATCTATTATTGACATTGCTTTCCATCACTATTGTAACTACTTATTCAGCAGTTAATTCCTAACATTCAATACTATTATCAATCCCCGGCAGCGGCGCCAAAATATTGTTCTCATTTGTCTTACTTATTCTATCAACGCTACCCAGAGTAAATCCATAAAGGGGGATTCAAACACAGGGAAAGACTATTTGCATTGAGTTAAACTGTTAGAGTCACACAACTAACTACCTTCTGATTACACTAAAACATCCCAATTTTGTTACAATATCTCCCTTATATTACCAATAACTCTGTTAATAATAAAATATCATAAGCAATAATCCAACTCAAGTATTTACTACTTCTTCTCTTCTCCTTCTTTATGACAACAATATGTAATACTATGATATCTCAAAATATAGTATAATTATCCTATACTCCAAACACAAGAATACTCCGAAATTGACTATCACTCCTAATAAATCACTTCACATAATTCAAACTCTACGGACTTCTTCTCATGGGTCATCCTTGATTCAATACTCAATGTATTATAGTTTTCTCACATTCATACTCATTCTTCACAAAACATCTCTAATTCTCCACTTCCAGTTTTCCACTTATATTTCTCCACCGATATTTTAGCATATCAGTACATCCTCAATCTTTTATTATAAATCAATTCTTTCCTTCATTACTTCATTACAAGACTGCACTTTACAATATTCAGCACTTATCTAATATCCTTCTTTAAAAAATTAACAAGAGGTAGCACCAAGCTTATCTCGGCTCAGCACTATCACAGTCTAGCCCTTATTCCTACTGTCCGAATCAATTTATACTTATCCCAATCGATATTAACCGCTACACAACCGACGATAACCACTTTTCTTAACTTCTTCATCCATGCTGCCTTCTAAACTGGCCATTCATCAGCTTGCTGCCTATTCTTAACCCTATAAACTATGTATTGTAAATCCTAAAATTCCTACCCATTCTACACATACTCTGATCTTTATTTCCTTCAAAGGTAGTTGATAGGTCCTTTCAGCCATCAATAATGTCCCATACAAGGACAAGAGGACCACCCTATTATTTGATCATTGTTGAGGCCTTCATACCTCCTTTCAAAAAAAATATTTGAAACACCATCAGGAGTAGTTTCTACTTCTAAAAGTATCACCTAACATCGAGAGTCTCTTACAAGGTTATGATATCCAACATGTTGTATTTTGCCATCAATCCAAGGAAGGACATGTTGTTCTTGAGGGTCTTCATCTCTATTCCATCATCTTGAAGGTTGTCATAGTCATAATGTCTCATCTAGTAAATCAACAAATAATGGCTCTTGAGCTGAATTTGCTAGTTATTGATCTTCCATCTCTTTAGCACAAACAAATCTAAAGAAATAACAAACAATGATACAAGGTACAATGAAACCTCTATAGAACCTGCTTTGCTTTATAGCAAAGATTTTTTTGATTCTTTATCTTGATTTTGATGGATGTTGTCAATGAAATGCATTGACTTTTATTGATGCATTTGATAGATTCTTAGATGGCTCCCATGTGCGTTTACTAATATCGTATCCGTGTTAATGCACAAGATATTCCAGTTGATTTTGGCGCCACTTTGAATTTAAAATATCTTCAATCTTGAATTCTTTATTATTATTCACTTCTATAAAAGGCGGTGGCATTTATCTTCTTCTTTGTATATCCACTGTCTTGTATGGCTTGAGTAGTGACACATGGAATACAAGATGGATCTTCATGGACTCCGGTAGGTATAATCGATATGCAACTAGATTGATTTGTTCAAAAATAAAAAAAAGATCCAAGCCTACGATAGTCCAACTTATCACAAGGACGAGTAGTCTTCATATTGCGACGAAGTAACTATACCTTATCTCCCACATTGAATTGTGGTTGTTCCTTATGATACGCATCTGTATTTATTTTTTGTCATTCTTGAGCTTCTTTTAATTGTACCTTTATTATTGCATGTAGCTCTGACAAATAATTTGCCAAATCTTCTACCGCTGGATTATCAACTTTTAAAAAATCAAAAACATCAAGTCATGGATAGTAACCATAATTGGCAAAAAAAGGTGTTTATTGCGTAGAAGAATATATTATATTATTATAAGCAAACTCTGCTAATGACAAAAGAGCTATCCAATCATCTCGTTGGTAGTTGATGGTACATCTTAAGTACTGCTCCAAGCCTTGGTTTACATGCTCTATTTGTCCCTTAGTTTGAAGATGAAAAGCTGAAGATAGCTTTATGTCTACTTTTAAGATCTTGAAAAGGGTTCTCCAAAATCTTGACACAAATTGAGTTCCCCTATCGAATATAATATCCTTAGATAATCCATGATAGCGATAGATAATATCAATGAAAAGCTTAGCTGTTTCTTCACCAATGATAGATTTTGTGTATGGCACAAACTGTGCCATCTTGGTGAACCGATCTAATATCACAAATATAGAATCATAAGATCTTGAGCTTGGAAGATCTATGATAAAATCCATAGAAACAGAAAACCATAGTTGTTCTGGAATAGGTAATGGCTGAAGAAGTCCAAAAGATTGATGACGAGGAGTTTTTGATCTTGAGCAGATATCACATGATTGTATAAAGTCTTTGACTCCCTTCCACATTTGAGGCCACCAAAAATCTCTTGATATAAGTTTCAAAGTCTTATTGTATCCAAAATGTCATGCCGCTAGAAAATCATGACGTGCTTAAAGAACACGTAAACAAGCTTCTCCTTCTGGAACATATAGGCGTCCTTCAAAATATAGTAGATTATTCTTGAATTCAAATTTAGAAGGATAATGAGACTTAGAAGAATTATTCTTGATATCATGAACAAGAGGATCTAAGGACATACTTGACTAAATTTTTTTGAAAATAATTTAATCAATAATCAATATTGATTTCATTGCTTGAAGATGAAATTGCTCCAATTTCAAGAGGATTGTTCTTTATTGCTCAAAATCTACATCTCTTTCTTTTGGTGCAAAATAAGAACGTCTAGAAAGGACATTGAACAAATCTTATTGTTTTCTTGGCTGATAAGTGATAATGAACTCAAATCTTAACAAAGATATATTCCAACAAGCTTGACAACGATTCAACACACGTGCCGATATGAAATACTTGAGGTTCTTGTGATCCATATACACAACGATTGGATTGGAAGTGCCTTCTAGATAATGACACCATTCTTGAAAGGAATTTAGGATGGCAAGAAGTTCTTTGTCATGGATCTCATAATTGATCTTGGCTATTGAGAATTTTTTTGAATGAAAAGCTATTGGATGAAGTTTATCATCTATTCCCATTTGTGACAAAATTGCACCTAAGGCAAAGTTTGATGCGTCTATTTCCATAAAAATACCTTGAAAAAGTCAACACGATACAAGATTGGTATAAAAACAAACAATATCTTTAGAACTTCAAATACTGCTTCCGCTTCTTAATTCTATTAGAATTTGTCTTTACAGGTCAAACGTGTAAGTGGAACTGCAACTTGAGAGAAGTTTTTGATAAAGATCCGATAATAATTGACAAATCTCAAAAAGTATTGGACATCTCTTACCGTCTTTGGAATCTTCCAATTTATGATTATTTGGACTTTCTTAGAATCCATCATGAGACCAACATTTGAAATGATGTATCTTAAGAAATCAACTTGAATAGTATAAAATACACACTTTTCCATCTTGGCATACAATCCCGCATCTCTAAGTTTTTGTAATACTTGACAAACATATACTTTATATTCTTCTATATTCTTAGAATAAATCAAAATATCGTCTAGGTAGCAGATGACAAAATTATCTAGGAATTCTCAAAAAATATCATTCATGAGATGTTGAAAAGCAGTTGGTGCATTTGTAAGTCCAAAAGGCATGACATTATATTCAAAATGTTCGTACTTGGTTCAAAATGCAGTTTTCCATTCATTTCTTTTTTTGATGCATACTAGATTGTATGCTCCTCTTAGATCTATTTTTGTGTAGATCTTAGCTTGATTCAACTAGACAAGGAGTCTTGATATCAAAAATAATGGATATCTGTTCTTGATTATAATCTTATTGAATCCTCAATAGTCAATACATATCCACAACGATCCATCATTTTTCTTCACAAATAGAATTGGAACTCCTGCTAAAGATTTAGAATAGCATATGAAATTCTTGGCCAAATTCTTGTTAATAAACATCAACTCATCTTGTGATAAACTGTAGATTGGTCCAAATAGTGGTTGAGTTCCATCCTTGAGGTCAATTGAACAATCATATGGATAATGCTTTGGAAGAATATCTGCATTTTTTTTCTCAAAAATATCTTGATTATCTTCATACTAACTTCAAATGCTACTTGAAGTCTTTCCATCGTTGGAAATAGGTATAGCATAAATAACAAAAGATGATCCTTCTTTTGCAGCATGCAAGAAAGCTATTGCACCTACAAACGCAGATTTAATTCTACTAGAGTTATGATTTTTTACTTGATTAACTATATTGTTAGCTATACTTTTAGAAAAGTTAAGAGTACGAGAAATCCGATCTATGATAGACCTAAAAAGGTTGTATTTTTTTAACTATGATAGACCTAGAATGACTGGAATAGAAAAAGATCTAATTCTGTTGAAAATTACACAACTATTATGGCCATTTACTACTACATCTTGAGGAAGTGTTTCACGAGTAATATCTCCAGAAGATAAAGGACGACCATCTATGACTTCTACGTGTAGGGTGTCATATTACATTTACGTGCAGTATATAAAAATATTAAATATCTTGTATCTATTGTTAATATATGTGTGGGTGCTAGAGGTTTTTTTAGAAGATATTATAAGGAGAGGATTTATTATAGCCACTTAGTTAGTGAATTAAGATGGCTATTTGTTTTGTTCCTACCTTATTTATATCCTAGAATAGACTCTTTTGTAATTAGAAGAAAAATAAAGGTTGTTTTACCTTTCTTGTTGACTTTTGAGATAGAATGGACCTTGTGAGGGATAAGAAAGAAGAGCATGGGGTGAATAAGGCCCATCCAATAGGATTTGGCTGCCCATGTGAGCGTCTCATAGTCTAATATGGAAAGAAAGGGAGATATACTCCTCTTGATAGACTGAGAGGAGAGGCAGTTTTGAATAGTGAAATTTGGAGAGAGATAGCTCCATGGATATAAAAGCATTTGTAATGAAAATTGGTAGGTGTGTTCTTCAAGTTGTGAGGATTCTAGAACCTACTCACTTGCTTGTTTTAGAATTGTGAGCAAAACATTATGCTTGTTTTAGTAGAGTAGAGTTTGCTGCCACCGGACGAAGAGGGGCAGAAACTTCGAGCTGCTACTGCAAGTTTGATTTCGACTCTTTCTTAGTGAAATTTATAGCAAGTGTAGAAAATTGTGTTAGCTTTCTATCAAGACATCTTTTGTAGAATTTGGAGTTGGAAAGCAAAAGTTGTGAGCTTGAGAGTGGGAAAGGGTTTGCTGCCACCCGATGAAGAGGGGTAGAGAATTTGTTCAACCACCCAAATCGGACAGTCTCTTTAATCTTTTTGATATTTTAGGTGCTTATAGTAGCTTAATAAAGCTTTCTACAAAAACAAAAATCAATACATTTGGAGCTTTGATGAAAGTTTTATGACCCGTGAAGTGTCAAAGAGGGCAAATTGTTGCTAGGGTTTGAAGAGTAGAATCAACTAGCTACAAAATCTGGAGTTTGAGAGGCATGCATGCGAAATTTTAGAATAAGTTAGATGATAGAGTGAGCTTTCTAAAAAGCTATTGCATGTCCAATTTGGAGAAGGGAAGTGATCACAACAAAGGCTGAAGTGAAGAGGATCTTTGCTGCCTTTACATTTGCTTGGAAATTTTAGCGCCTACTTCTTTTAGCCATAACTTTTAAATGGTAAGTCATCTATTTGTGAAAATTTGATATGTTTTATAATGGATTATTGGCTTTGCATTGGCTATAAGAAAGCTTGATTTGACCTTTGGATGAATTTTTAGTGATTTATTTAATTTCAGCTTATTGTATAACTTGTATTCCTCATATGCGGTTGTATTTTGAGGTATACTTGAATACATACACACTTTGCTTATACCTTTTATACAAGTATATATACTTATATTTATATCAAGTATTTATATAAGTATTTTATAAGTATTATACATAATATTTATATAAATATTTATATAAGTATTATACTAAGGATTATATAAGTATTATATAAGTATTATACAAGTATTTGTATAAGTATTATACAAGTATTTGTATAAGTATTATTCAAGTATTTATATTTTATATTTGTACAAGACTTGTACAAGTATAATATAAGTATAATTTGAAAGCTTGAACAAATATTGTGCAAGTATAGAAGATACTTGCACGGCTTCCTCTCATGTTCCCTGCTAGTTCTAGTAGCAGCTAGGAACCCGGTGTTTTCCCAAGGCAAATTCTCTCTACCCGACAACGGGTTTAGATTTTTGTACTAACTGTATTCTATGGCTTTTAACAAATTTTTCATCTAAAAAATAAGTTGAGGCTCCCGAATCTATTAAGGTAGAGGCTTTGTAATTATTAGGTCCTAAACACACATCTATTATAAAACAAGGAGATGGTTGTGAAGAGAGGATAGGACCTTCATTAGAAATTGTACAAGATCCCAGCCACACGGTCTTTATTGTGGCTGGACAAACTCGTTTTTTGACATATTGTCTTCTTTGACAATTGTACTCCATATCTTATGGTTGCATCGTTTCTTTGGACAATTTTAAGCAGTGTGTTTAGGCTCTCCACAATATAAGCATAATCTTTCTTGACGATGTCAAGTCTTTTCTTGTTCAGTAAGCGGCTTGAAACGTATAGTATCAATTTATATGTCCTTGATTTTTGAAGATACATATTTAAAAAAATATTGGTGTTGCGACTGAATTATAATAACATTGAGGTTCCCTTGTACAACTTTCAGATCAAAATTTAAAAAGTTGATTATCACACTTCACCACAAAATTGATTGCTTGACTCAATATTTAAGAATCAGGTAAGTTTAGCATCAATTTCTATACTTCATATTGTAATCCGTAGAGAAATTGACTGATAAGTGTAGCATCGTCCCACTTGATATCGATTGCTAGTTGTCAAAATTGTAAAGCATATAATGTCACTGATTGATTGCCTTGTTGTAAGATATGAATCTTGTTGGTTACAACATGAGTTGCATCATGTTCTCCATACATAGATTGCAATTTTGCTAAAAAAAACTTTAAATTATCTAATATTGGATCACATCATTCAAGAAAAGATGAAAACCAAGATAAGGCAGAACCTGAAAGTAGTGTACCAATAAACCTAACTTGCGAGCCTGGAGTTGGAAAACTTTGCGGTTGTAATTCAATCACTAATTGAACTTGGTTGATGAATCCTCAAAACTTGGATCTTGTGCCATCAAACTTCTCAAGTAGACCAATTTTTGATTCTCTGATCTTTGGACAATGTTCCAATGGAAGAAGAATTATATGGCTTAGTATAGATGTTGAAGCAGCTCCAACCATATCTATATCTTCATTGTTTGGTAGCCTTGTTGCTCCTTGTGGAGGTACAGTGAATTGATGAATTGCAAGCATTAATTCTCTCATTTGCTCTTACATTTGTGCCATTACACTCTTCATTTCAACAAGCTCTGCCATGATAACACTTCAAAAAAATATCTAACAGTACTCGAGACAAGTAGAAGAGAGAACAAAGAAAATACTAAAAATAATATATGTTTAGAAGAGGATAATCCGCAACTTCTAATATGCTTGTATCTTATCAAAAAAAAAGGGGTAATCCACTCTTAATCAAGATAAAACAAAGCTCTGATATTATAAGTGTACTCTTATCAATTTGTCAAGGACAGGAACTAGAAAAAGATGCATAATCTAATGAAAACTGTATCAAAAAAAAGTCACAAAATAAGAATAAGAAAGTATATATATTCAAAGGGAAACTGGAATGGCTATTGCCAAAGACTAGAAACATGAAGATTCTTGAAACTAGACTAGGATCAGGAAAAGAGTTGACAAGAGTGAAGAAGGCTTCACTCTTGCCTCTATTTATATTATCTATCTAAGAGTTACATGGCGGTATTCTATAGGACCTCCTACACGTGTCTAATTTACAAAACACGTGTCAAACTTGCACGATAAGTTTCCCACATATGCGCCACGTGCTTGGCTTGTTCCGCAAGCTACCAACATGTGCGACACATGGTTAGCTTCTTGACCAAATTTCTAACCTACCAATCACCTATAGACATGTATAAAGGTGATTTAGCATCTATGAAGCTTCTAAGAAGCTTTCCTATCTGATATTATCAAATCAACTTATTTTACCTACTTCTATTGATTTATATTAATTAGATAATTAGTGGAGTAAATCTTATGTCTATGACATATTAAGAGGTTCAATTTGAAAAAAAATAAGCTATTAATATTCATAAGAAGTTTAAACACAAAAAAGATGCCTCTTAAAGTATCAAAAGACACCACCATATATTACGAATACACCACTCAAATAGAACAAAATTCCAAAAGTTTAAAAAATTGAAGCAGAAGTTCTTTTTATATAACAACCAAGGAGTAATAATAAGATATAAAAATAAGACCAAAAGATTCAAATTAAGCCACAAGGATTGCATTATTAAGATTAAAGATCTCCTTAGTCTCAATTCTAATATATATTAAGTGCAAAGAAGCTTCTTGATGAGTTTTCTAAATAATTGGAAGTGAATTAAGCCTAAGATTCTTCTTCAATAACTTCTTAAAAAATCTAAGCTTCCAAGAACCTTCCACAACCATCTAAGATCTCTTAGGATCTACTAGAGTCTTTTTAAAACCTTTTAGCATCATCTAGGATCAAATAAAATCTTCTAGAATCAAATATAATCTTCTAGAATCAAATAAAATCTTTTAAAATCTTTTAGAATCAAATATAATCTTCTAAAATCAAGAAAAATAATCTAGAATCTTCTAGAATCTTCTTCTAATGTATATCCATGACATCACCTCCTCCTATAGCTCCAAATTATACTAGAATGGATAGAGTCAAACTTAATCAAAATTAAAAGAAGTCAAAGGTATATTGCATAATATTTGCTACATACTAAAGTAATCTTTTGCAAGTTAGAAGGCTCATTGGTCCTTGCAACCAACAATAGTGACAAATGTCTTTTATTATAGACCAAGCTTGAACTTCTATCTCTTTGTTATAAAAATGTCCTTCAAAATTTACTTCAAATTGTTATTTGTGGGCATGTTCTACTTTGATGATAATTATTAAAAAGCAGCTGTTGGATATTCTTCAACGTCTTTTTGATTTAGGCAATTCTTCATCTCAAAGTTGACAACATAAAATGCTCAATTGAGATGGCCTAATTAACATGTTACTATCCTCTTGACTATCTATATTTCACTATGTAAACTAAATCAAAGCAAAGTTGCAATCTTAAGGTAGAATGGAACTACTTTTAGTTTTGTTAGTTTAAATGTATATGAAGGTTGAGCTCTAAAATTTTTAAGATTGCTTCTACTTCTCCTACAAAAAAATTGCAAAGTCTAAAATACATCATATTTGGATATATTAAATACATGTATTGCCTAACACATGTTGTCACTTTAGGTCTATAAAGATATCATCAATGAAATTCTTCTATCTTTTACTATGCATTAATTAAGTTTAAAGCTAGCTCTCATATGCGCTTATTAATATTATAACCATGCCAATGTACAAAGTATTCCAGTTGTCATTGCCTTAACTTAAATTAAATACTTCTTCCATCTCAAATTTTTTATAGCTATTAACTTTAATATAAGGCAATGGTGGTTGTATTCTTTTTGATATACTTAATTCTCTATAAGATTTTAAAAGAGATGTGTAGAAAATATGATGTATCTTTATAGATGTTGGTAGTTCCAATCAATAAGCAATAAAGTTAATTTATTTTTTAATAGAAAATGATTTCAATCTTTGATAGTCCCACTTGTTAGATGGCCAAGTAATCTTTATATTATATCAAAGCAATCATACTTTATTGCCAACTTAAAATAGAGGTTGTTCCTTCTTCTACATGTCAATTGACTCTTTGGAGCGTGTTTGAGCTTCTTCCAGTTGAAGTTTCAAAGTAGCTTGGATATTAGCTATTTGATTTGCAAAGTCATTTTCCATTGGATTTTTAAATTTATTAATATATATTATATCTAATTTTAGATAGTACCTATTATTAGAATAAAATAGAATTTATTGAATAGATATATTAATTATATTATTGTAAGCAAATTTGGCTAGACATGAGTAAGATATTCAATTATTTTGTTGGTAATTAATGATACATCTTAAGTATTGATCTAGAATTTGGTTGCCTAGCTCCATTTAGCTATTGGTTTATAAATAAAATGATGAAAAAAGCTTAATATCTATTCAAAGAATTTCAAAAGTAACTTCCAAAACTTACACACAAATTGCGATCTTCAATTTGATATAATATCATTTAATAATCCATACTATCAATAAATATTATCAATAAATAATTTGACTATTTTTTTATTAATAATGGTCATTTCATAGGAGATAAAATATACTATCTTGATAAATTAGTTGACAATTACATATCTTATATTAAAAAAATTTGATAATAAGAGATCTGTGATGAAGTCTAGGGAGATAGAAGACCATGGTTATTTTAAAATTGGTAGCTATTGAAAAAATCCATATAGATGATGTTTAGAATTTTTTGATCTAGAATATGTGTTACAAGAGAAAACAACTGTTTTGACAGTTTTTCACATATAAGGCCATTAGAAATCCTTAGAAATGAATTCCAATGTCTTGTTGAATCTAAAATATCCTATAGCTAAAAAATCATGATGCATTTGGAGAATTAAAGATACAATGGTTTTTTTGGGATATATAGATATTTTTTAAAGTAAAAGAGACCATTTTTAAACTTGAATTTATTCAAATCATTATTGATATTGCTAGAATAATATTTAACATCAAAAATAAAAAAATTTGTAGTCAAGGTTACATGAACCTAATCAAAAAACAAAGAATCTTTTAAAATTGATATGAAAGTTTAAATACTAAATTTCTTGGATTTTAAGAATTTTATCTAATGTTGGTTGTATGTTATTTTTTATTTTTTATTTGGAATAAGATATGATTGTTTTAATAAAGTATTTGATAATCCTTGTTGCTTATTGGATTGATGTATAATGTTAAAGTTGAAATAAAAAAAAAATATGCTTTAACAAGCTTGGCAATAATTTAAAATACAAGCCAACATAAAATATTCAAGGTTCTTATAATTTGTATACACAATTATTAGATGTGAAGCGCCTTCAAGCAAATGATACCATTATTGAAAAGAATCTATAATAGCAAAAAAATTCTTATTGTAGATCTTGTATTTAATTTTTATAATTAAGAATTTTTTGGAGTAGAATGCAACTGGATTTAGTCTCCTTTTTCTTCCAGGTTGTAATAAGGCTACTTCCAATGCAAAGTCCAAGGTATCAATTTTCATATAAAATAGCTTAAAAAAGTCTATGTGAATCAAGACAAAGATTGTGGTGAATGTTATTTTCAAACATTCAAAGGTTTTTTTCAACTTTTGATTTCTATTTGAACTTATCCTTGTGTGTCAATTGTGTAAGCAAAGTGGCTATCTAAGAATAATTATTGATGAAGATCTTATAAAAGTTTACAAATTTAAAAGAGAATCAAATATTATATATTATTTTTAAAATTGTCCAATTGTTAATGGTTTTAATCTTCTTTGGATCTATCATTAAGCCTTCATTTAAGATAATATAGCCAAAAAATTCTACTTGGAATTAATGAAATATATATTTTTCTAATTTGGCATATAGTTTAATATCTCATAAACTTTGTGAAACAACATGGATATGTTGTTCATACTCTTTTGGAATCTTAGAATAAATCAAGATGTCATCTATAAAGCATATAACAAAGTCATCAAAGAATTCACAAAATACATTCTTTATCAAATATTGGAAAATGGTTGGCACATTTGTAAGGCCAAAAGACATAACATTGTATTCAAAGTATCCATATCTTGTATAAAAAGCACTCTTCCATTTGTCTCCTTTTTTAATGCATATTAGATAATAAGCTTTATAAAGATCTATTTTGGTGTAGATTTTATTTTGATTGGCCAAAGAGCTTAGATATCAATGGCAAAGGATAATAATTTTTTTATCTTCACCGTATTCAAACAATAAAAGTGAATTTATTTTTAATAAAGAATTGAATTAAATATAAAATTTTAAAAATATATTGTAATAATATTAAACTTTTATAGTTAAATAAATTTATATATAGGATTTTTTTTGATATTTAAGAATTATTTAATTTTTTTTTTTTACAAAATCATAACTAATGAATTATTTGTTAGTTAGATTTTTAATAATTTTAAAAAAAATCCATAATGTCCTTTCAAAGCCTTATCTTTATATCAAAATTTTATTATAGCTTCACATATCTATCTTTTTTACCTCTATAAAGTCTTAGCTCTTACAAAATCCCTTTAATATTAACGAGATGCTTAAATTGTAATAAAAATCTTTCAACATCTTATTCACTTAGGAATGATTTTTTTTGTTATTCTTCTTAAATTTTAAATTCTAATATCTCTTAATTCAGCTATTTAATTTTTATTAAATTTATTAAATATATAGTTTTATACTATTAAGCTTTATCATAAGAAAAATCAATTATACACTTACTTTCAATTGTTTGATATCTCAAAAATCCGAGCAGTTGCTCAAAATCATAGTTTGTAGATATTCGAGCACTATTTTCTTCATGTATCAAAAATCCAAAATTCAAATTCCACCAAAATTTGTGTGTAGCTTTGTAATATAAAAATACATATTTCTAAAAAATTTGAGATAAAATTTTATCAATTTTCTTGACATATAGTTCAAAATACAACTACTAATTAAGCAATGTTATATTACATATCATCTTATATGAGAATACACTAGACACTTGGTTGTAGAAGATACACTTATATATTGCAACTAATCAAAAATCTAACAATTCTAATATAATCCTAAATAAATTCTAATTGAATTTTAATCAAATCTTAAATAAATCCTAACAAAATCCTAATCAAATCTTAATCAAATTCTAATCAAATCCTAGTGAAATCTTAACATCCTAATAAAATCCTAATACCTTAATAGAATTCTAATGAAACTCTAATATCCTAATTTTGCATAGCTCTCATAAAGTCATTACAAATCCAAAAACCTTGATATCAATGCTCAAAGAAGCCCTATTGAGTCTGTTCTCAAATTCCAAATTTTTTATCAACAAAAAAAAAAAAAAAAAAAAAAAAAAAAACCATCTATTGTAGGTATACAATTTTGTACCTTAGGATTTGGTTTTAATCTTGGTTCATAATTGACCCTCCCCAAGTATCAATCTAAGGTTTTTTTAGATAATTTTTGTTAAAAATTACCCTTTATTTTGATCTTAAGATGCTTATAGTAGTATTTTTATTAATCTACCTTATTTTATCTTATTTATAATCCTATAAAGTAAATAGAAGTCTTTTTTATAAAAAAGTAGCATTAATATTAAATATTTTTATTACCTTTCTTTTTTCTTTTTCTTTTTTTTTTATATATTTTTTTATCTATATTTTTTAAAATAATTTTATAACTTAGTCTTCAATTAAGCTTTCCTATAATATATGTCTTGTTTTGCTTTTTCATCCTATAGCTGTATTATAACATGATAGCGAGTTACTTACTATTCTTAAATTATATGTGCTGATTTCAACTTCCAATATCTCTATCTCAATTTAAAATTCATTAAACCATATATGTATAATTTAGTCAAAAAAATGTTCTCTCCAATTCTAGTTGCTGATTGTTCATTCTTTTTTGTGCATATGCGTTAAGTCCTAAAAATTGACAATAGGTACAAAATCAACACCTTGATTTTAAGCGCCTATATTTCTTTTATAAAAATTCTAAATTATATAATTTTTGAATCAAAACTTTATCCAAAAATAAAAATTTGCTAATCCTAACCTTTAATGTTCAAATGACCTCAAAAAAAAAAAAAAAAAACTCCAATTTCTAATAAGATCTTAGACAATTTCTTTAAAATCCATTAGGCATAACTTCTGGCCAATTAGAATAGAAATTTCCATCATCTATCTCCATTCATCTATATGGATGGCCTTACTATTCTTTTAGATACTAAGATTCCTTTCTAATCATTTTTCTAATAAGATTTATATAATATGTACCTTAAACACCAAATAAAATAATCAAAATAAGATTTCAAAGATCACTAATATCTAACAAAGATGATTCAAAATATATAAAAGTTATTATCAATATAAAATCAACTTCAAAAGTCACCATCATAAAAAAAATGAGATTGCATAAATCTCAATAATAGCCCTTTTAAACACATTCTTTCCAAAATAATCATCTAACCACATTTTGTAGGCAACTAAAATTCACTCACATGGCTTTCATCAACTGCGTAGTAAATTTTATATATATATATATATATATATATATTTATTATTTTTATATAATAATCAAATTATAATATGACAATGATAGTCAATGTACATCTATTGAGATCAATTTTTTTTCTTTATAAAGAATATAAATACACTAATAGAGATTTTGAATGTCAAATAAAGTTCTTTGCTAAATTCTTGTCAATATATTCTGTCAATATAATAAGTTGGTCCTTAATTAGATACAAAGATAATTGTGCGCCATCTTCAAAATCAATAATATAGTCATATAAATAATATTCTAGCAAGGTATCTGTATTCTTCTTTTCAACACATTTTTAAAATCTTTGTATCCTTTTAGAAGAGTTGTAATATTTCAAAAAAAATTATTTTATGAGATATCCAATCTATATGATGGTTATATCTTTTAAGTCAAGAAAGTTCAAAAATAATAAAATTAGATGGAAATTTAATAATATTAAATATAATTTGATTATTATGATTTTGTAATATTACTTCTAATGGATTGGTTTTATGAGTAACATCTCTAAAGAATAAGAATTGAACATCTATGACCTCTACATGAACAACCTTGGATTTTTTAACTATAAGAATTTTTTGGAGTCTTAAAAATTTTAAGTCAATAAAGTAAACAAAGGCTCTTAAATCTACAAAAGCAATGGTTTTGAGTTTTTGAGCACTTAAACATATTGGTATGAAAAATCAACAAGAAAGATTACATGATAATATAGGACTTTTTTTAATTTGTGGAGTAAAAGAATTTAGCCGCATGGTCCCTATTGTAGCTAGATACCTTTGTTTTCTTACAAAGTATCTAATAATGTGGTGACATTCTTTATTTGATATATATGTTGATGTTTTTTGTAGAAATTATTAGCTTTGTGGCTAGATTCTTTATATTACAAACACAAGTCAGGTTCTTTTTTACTCTTGTGATAGTAACTAAGGTAGTTCTATACTTTGACCATTATATATGGTCATATAAAATTCTTCATTTTGCTTAGACAAGGTCTTAGTCTTAACTTTCCATGCTTCAAGAGCATTTATAATTGAATCAAATTTGGCTTCTTTGGAATTTGCTATATAAAAATAAAATAAAAAGAAACAAATACAAAAAATTAAGAACAATATGGATCTAAAAGAGGGTAATCTGCAACCTCTTGGATACTATAGTACCTCCAATAAGAAGATTAATCTACTTTTTATCCAAAAAGACCAAGCTCCAATATTGTACTATGTCAATTTTTATAAACTATTACGGACATACCACTCAAGTAAAATAAGACTCCAAAAGTTCAAATTGAAACAGAAGAGGTTTATTTTTTATTACAAGCAAGGATCTATAAGAATAGAAGGCCTAAGTTAAGCCACAAGGATTGTATTGTCAAGATTGAAGATCCTCTTAGCTTCAATTTTCATATATATTAGATGCAAGAAAGCTCCTTAAAGAGTTTCCTTGATGCTTAGAGGTGGAGCAACCTTAAGATCCTTCTTTAGTAATCTCCTAACTTTCTATATAATTTACCTAATCGAAGATTGTTGTTAGATTTATAAGATTTAAAAAATAAAAAAATAAAAAATAAAAAAAATTAATTAATTGATATGAAAGTCTTTTGACTTCTAATAAGAAAAAATTATTTTTAAATGATTTATTGTCCTTACTTGACAAACTTGTTAAATATTCTTAGATTTAATTTTTATTTTTATTTTTATTTTAAAAGATCTTTTATCTTAAATTATTACATATAAAAAGCTCAACTTGTTTTGAATATATCCTCCACATCTTATATTAAAAAACCATGTTTATCATCTATTATTGATAAAAATCCAAAATTTTATTTATTATGGATCAAAATAAAAGATACAATTTGTGTGCTTAGTGCATTTCTTTATTCTTCTTAATCACCTAGGCAACTTCCAAAGACTTTGAGCACTTAGAAGCATATTAAAATCTTCACTCTTATATTGAAATTTACAATCTCATTCTAAAACCTTAATTCTCTAAATTCTATATCTTCAAATCATCTTGTTTAGCCACCTTGCAAGCAATAAGAAGCATTTGGAATTACAACTTGAAGAAACCCTTGTTAGCTAGGATTTAACAGCCACCACCATTTTTTCAATTTTTCTAATCTAACTCCTTTCTAATTCTTCTAATCATCAATTTAAAGACTAGCTCCAACAAACAAAATATGAATTTAAAAAAAAAAAAAAAAAAAAAAAAATTGAACTAGAATTAAAACATTAATACTACAATTACATCAACATAATGCTACTCTTAAAAAAACTTCAAACATACATAAATATCTAAGTTTTAGCTATCAACCAACTACATAATATGAACTTGGGACAAAAACTATGACAAGGTGAAAAAGTAGAAAAAATTATATGATTCCATCATATGGAATATGACAAAGCATGTTGACCCAAAACATTAAAGTTAATTTTTTATTTAAAATAAAAATAAAATAAAATAAAATAACCAAAAAACAAAACAAAACAAAAACAAAAATATTTTTTCAAAAAGTTAAGAAAATGTAATGTGCATCTCATAAATTAGGAACGATAAGTAAAGACACATCCAGAAGGTGGGATTGCACTCCTCACATTTATATTTCTTATAAACTTCACTTTTACAAAACCCAATAAGTAACAAGGGAATACACCCCCTCCTGTTTCAAAAAGAAAAAAAAGAAAAAAAAACCTATGTAGTCATCTGATTCTTGTGGTAAATAGGTTGATGAGCTCCGACACTGTGTCAGGGCCAGGGCCCAGTTGCAAGTCCCTGGCCCCCGAAAGAATTGAATAGATTCACAAAGTGACAGAAAATCCAGTGGACAAGCTGGCTCTGACCGGTTGCAGAGCAACTTTCTGCATTCATATCCCTCCATCATGACACTAAGGTGATTAAGTAACGCTCATCACTTTCTATGCACCCAACAGCAACCAGGACGGACAGACTGAATCGAAAGGACATAAAAAATAAATAAATAAACAAAAGTGAATCGAGTCTGCACTCTCAACAAGTTACTGTTGAACAAAAAAATAATAACTAAAGCAGTTGTTATCAGAATATTTGCACCTACCCAAAAGTAATATACAACCCACGATGCCGCTAGCTCTTTTAAGAAGCAACATCAATTCTCCAAGCTTCATAAGTAATACTCCGAATGGAACGTGTGCATGCTAACATGTGGGTGTTGTAGCTATGAAGAATGTTAAGTATCAACAAATTTAGTGTGAGATGGGAGGAAGCCGCACAAAGGAATGCGGTGGGTCTTTAACCTCCCATCATCAGAAAGCGCCTTCCAACCCGAACTCATAAACTAAACGCTTTTGTGTTGAGCAAAAGGGCTGGTACTTGGGATTTATGGTCTCTTTAATGCTGGAAAGGATTGGATTCGAGACTCGAAATAATAGAATGCCTTAAGAGAACTTGACTAGACTACAGTTGTCCAGTAGGAAGTTGCTTCACACGAATCTATCTAAAGGATGCGTAATATGGAGCACTGGCGTAAACAGTGGCATGCAACGAAACCTACAAAATAGGTACTAATTGAAATGAACTGATTCTCCTCGAAGAGAACGCCTGTACACAAACTCTGCCGACAGCCTGCAAAACCAGGTCAGGTTGTTGTCCATCCTCCAGACTGCACAAATAAACCCTAGTGTCATGAGGACTCTCCTCCTTCACCTTGTTGCCGAGCGAGATAATTTTCCCTACGCTGTTTCTGCAAACAAATAATTCCTGAAAATGTTATTCAAATTCAAACGCTAGAAATGAAGCCTTGAAATCTTCACCATATTCATCATCACCTCAATCATGCAACACAATGACATGGACACTCAATCGTTCCACAACAATTTAGAAAATTACAAAACTAAGACAAAATCCCATGCCAAAACAGTTCTAAAAGATAATCATGACCGTAAATTCCTAACAAAAGTCTTCCCAAAAGCTGACCAATTATGTCAAGATTCCACATCCTTGTCCTTCTAATAACCAGAACTTCATAACTTGATCTGAAAGACTTGATTTACCCATTCATCGATCACAAGCCCTTCCATAACCATGGTGCCCTTGGAGTTCATTTCCGCTGCAGGCTTCGTGCCAGCTGCTTCAGCTGCTTCAGCTTCTGCCAGACGCTTTTGTAACCTATCCAATTCCTCCTATTCCAAATTTGATCACAAAGATTTCACTAAGCTGAATGCATACAACAATATCGTTGATACATTCAACAGGCATAATACATAAGTTCAACCCCAAATACTAAATCTCTAAAGTAAGGTCCTTGGAGCATTAATTCCAAACATATCATTTATTATTTAATTCTTCTCACTCTAAAGTTACCCTATGATTTAACATTAGTTAGGTGCATTGCCAAGAAGAAGCGCCATCCAACTACATTGTGTATGAAGCCAGAAATTGCAAGATTGTAGTCATGAAATCGTTATTCGAGTCCTAGGGTAAGGAAAGTTAAATTTTTCAAAGCGTTAACTGCGGCATAATTCCTACATCTTTCCTAACCTCACACATCAACTGGCAGGAGGCTTTAATTGAGAAGCACTCACTGGAGATGCTTTATGTGGATCAATAAAGACCACTTGAAGGATGCGCTCCACAGTAACCAGTTCCTTTTCATCCTCAAACTGCAACTCATGACCAGCAGATAAGAAACCAGTTTTGTGCTGAGAGAAAAATCTTTGATGCAAAATGACAACAGAACAAGAAGGAAACCATGACAGTTTCAGTCCAGACGCCGAGATCCCTCCCATCTGCTCAGTGCTCACTTCACTACTATGTAATGAACAATTCTACAATAAAGCGCATGACGAATATGCCGATTCCATATTACTCACCTACATTTAAAGTCCACATAGATTACATTTAACTCGACACATGCAAGCTGATGAGTTGAAGCGAAAGATTCTCACCAATTCTGGAGTGTAGTCAATCCCTGGCTGCACAGCCAAGCTGACGATTTTGAATTTGTCCTTGGTCTTTTTTTCTTGTGGACGTTCTTTTCCAGGCTGTTCTAAAAACTTCACAACTGCAGCATAAATTGGAACCACGTTAAAGCTATTACATACTCATCAAACGTGAGACAACGTAAGTTCTACGTTCCCATTTGTATATGGCGCATTCACAAGAAACTAGTTGTACATCAATGTCATGAACTGTACCTGTTGCGATGATGGTCGCGTTTGGCGCAAGTACACCACTAGGTGGGCGCATGAAGCAGCTTTTTGGAGCTGTGGTTTGAAACTGCACAAATCACCGATTATGCGTGACTGAGCTTCTTCAGCTGAATGTATCATCTAAAACTTCCAATAATTCTGATGAATCTTAAAATGTTGAATGCGACCAGGCTTTACCACCAATGTTCGATTAGAGATAACCAAGTGCATATATCCCCTACGTGTGAGCTCATGTTAATGTAAAGAAAAAGACAATCTAGTTCACGGACTAATTTATCAATGTATACCTTTCACTGTCGGCAATTTGAATTCCAAGAGCGAGCGAGAGAGAGGGAGAATATCCTCACCTTAAAAGCAACGTGCGTGCGACTTACATTCTTGATCTTGATTGCGCTTGAAACTTGTTTTCCAGGTTCGTCTATTAAGAATTACAAATGAATTACTTATTTTAAGATGAGATGATAACTCACCATCACAATAAAAAATTCCATTCCAAAACAATGGATCAGCTGGCTCATGCATAGAAAGAAAAGGACGGTCTACGTTTTTTGTTGACGATAACTACTGACAAACTACTTAAACAATTCCCTGTCAGTGATGAATTAAGAAAACAGCGTGTTGAACAGCCAGCTTAACATAGAGAATCAAATTCCTTATACGAATAAATTGAGCTAGTTTCACGTCGGAAAAAAGGCTTGGAGATAATGCACATTGAACACAGCATCCTCAGGATCAAGCACTAAACAGCAACGGCATTCTACCAGATAGTCACTTGAGCAGAGTTACAGAAAGTGAGACTTGCCCTTCTAAATTGCATTGTTTTATATCCTTTGATAACGAAGACTTAACTAGAATACAAAATTCTATGTAAATATTCAAGCTCTTCGGTGTTATGTGCTACATTTGCCAATCTCCTCTTCATCAGAATTTTCAGGGATGTAGGTTTACATTTACGGATCGGCAATCTCCAGTAAATTAGTTCTTTGAAAGAAGCGGGGCACAACGACAAGCGAATATCGTTATCCACTACACTAATCACCCAAATCTATGGAAAGCACCTTCGGCTAAGATGTTGTCCCCTAACAGTCCCATCCATTTTGAACTAAAATGAGTCAAAGAGAGAGTGGGACAAGAATTCAACACAGGGAATCCATTGAGGTGAGGCTCAACATGTGCCGAAACAGGAAATGAACATGTGTTAACTTCGTCTGCAAACTTACATAGAAAGTGTAATTTCTTATCAGGGTCAAGCCGTAGCCGTTTCCGGCTAATCATAAACGCCCTTGCAAGGGTCGACACTGAGGAGGTGCTAGCTCTGGCGTTCTCTTGGTTCTGGATAAAAGCACTCTTCTGCATTTCCGCCTGTTTTTGCTGTTCCCACGGCAATCTCAACTTCCATGCTTGAGGCGACCGCTTCTTCTCCGGAGCCTCCATATCCTGAGGAGACATGCTCATTTTCCTCCAGGTCTAACCAACCTACTTGCACCTCCGCTTAAAACTCCACTCACTCACTACCACACCTCGGTAATTTCATACCAGAAACATGTAGCCCCGCACTTCACCTGTCCTATACTTATTGTTTTTAAATGTTCCCCACTAACATATCCTCCACCATCTCCTACCCTTTCCAACTCGCCACAATCGCTCCTCTCTCTCCTCTCCCACCCTCCCTTTTCCAAATTGCAGTCATGAAGCTCCTCCCCTCTCCGACTCGCATCCGAACTACCGCTCATAGGCAACGAACAACCACCAAATTACCACTTATCTCCGCCTTGAAGAAGGAAAAAAAAAAAAAAAAAAAAAAAAAAAAAACCTCCACTCCGATAATCCCATGGTCCAACTAAACTAAGCTGCGGAAATCATGCCCTAGACCTCCGATAATCCCACGCTGACGACAGCAACTAGCGATCATGATGACGACTACGACGATGATGAACACTCAATGAGCGACCTGGTATCAGCAAAAGACACCTGCCTGTGTAAGACGAGGCTTCACATGTCAACCATCATGCGCGTAGAACTCGAGCCGGTCCAATTGAATGCGACCTTGCGAAACAAAACGCAGAGCTAGGTGAGTAGCGCTCATCGAAGGAAAGGATCCGTGGCTATGGCGGGACCTCAGGGGGGCACCTGGTCTTTCTTTTCTTTCGTTCATCCAGCGGCAGTCACATGAAGGGCATCGCCACGGCATGGCAGGGGGCTCCACCCTTTTCCCATCGAACACTCCGCTGCAGCATTGCCCCCCGCGCCCGCCCCTTCAGATATGCTGGCCACGGGTCGGGCAGGGGCAAATCCCAGCTCGGGTCAAGACGAATCCCGGCCGGGGATTGCCAGCTTGCGAAGCTTTGCACCCTGATGTGACTCTTCAACGGCGCCCATTTCCTCCCTCTTAAATTATCCTCTGTCTCTCCATATTTGTATAAATAAATAGAGGGTTTATGAATACCTCATGATGAACAACACAAGGTCGCATGAATTAGGGCCAGGTCTAAGTTTAATGATGGCAATGATAGGGCAATGTTATTCTTAAACCTCATTGTGGAATTTATATACATTAATGACTTATGCGAGGTTTGAGTTTTTCAACTCCTTTTGCATTCACATCTGTTTTTTTAATGAAGTCCTTTCTTTGAAGTTGGGCTCATAAGTCTTCACTGAGAAAGGAAAAAAAGTCTTAGAGTTTGACTTTGTAAGCAGAGTATGAAAATAAAGTATGATTGTGGGATGGAAGAATGCCACAACTATTCTTCAAGCACTGTAGATGATAAGATCAATGATACAACATCATTGCTGAGGTTGCTTTGGAAGGGTGCACCGTGGAAGCAACTGAGAAAGCCCCCTCATTCATAGTTTTGTTGAATTTGACTAATGTTTTGTTGGCCTTTTTTTAATATTGTCTTGAGTGGCAAGTACTTTAAGTCCTTTGCTTCCTGTGTAGGAGAGGTGCTGTAGAATTCCATAAAGTGGGTATTTGCCATTGGTGATCAATAGAATCTACTGTAATGCCCATATCATTGAACTTCTTTTTCCACTCTCTTTTTTCTCCTTTCTTGTTTCTTACTCTTTTTTCAATGTTGTGTGTAATTCTAGAGGGTGATTTTTAAAATAAAATATCATCTTTTGAGAGATAACTGCTCAAATCTATTAGTTTGAAGTGGTAAAAGAATATGAACACATTATTTTTCCTTATCCACTTTGTTTAACAGTCACAATGGAATGCTAAATGATGTTTGTTTTGAACCTGATTTTCTTTAACAACTGTGCATTGTGATTATTTATGAGTAGACATGAGATGTTAGTGTTGATTTTAATTGTATCAATTACTTCCACTTTGTGCTTTTTTGCTAGATTTTTAAATTTTTGTTTTACTTATAAATATATCAGCATGTGTTGAATTTTTTATGTTTCATTATGAAGTTATTACATTACATGCATCATCTGATTTTACTATGCTCTCTTATATCTATTTATAATTCAATATAATGTATAAAAAAACATAAACAAAAAACAAAACAAAAACAAAAACACAAGATAGGTTGGTAAATGTGTTGTATAAAATTTGCATACATTTTTTATGCAAGAATGATAAAAACAAAACTTAGATGGAAATTTTATATGAAATGAGACTGTCAGAATGCCAAGTTTAAGTATTCTATAACCTATTATCTCAATAAAGGAGAATCATTTCATGATGTGGATAGATGAGAAAATGACTATATTTATATATATATATGTATATAATAAAATTTAATGTTATGCAAAACAATGTTAACTGTGTTTTTGAAGTTACACAAATTTATTAATAATAAATATAATACTACACACGTGAAATTGGCACCAAAAAAATATTTCCTTGTGAATACATACATACATACATACATGCATGCACAAAATCCATATCAAATTGCACTAAACAAACTATTGATAAACTAATAAATGAGAATCAATGGAACAAAACATGTGGTTGTGCCATCATGCACATGATAACACAGAACATAAAAAAAGATCTTAAGTTATAGTTTCAACAACATATTTCATGGATAAATGCAATTTCTATACTATCAATCTCAAATATAGTCATCTGCAATTAATATTCATGGCTACTTTCTGGCTAGAGTTCTAGGCAACTTGTAGAGGCGAAATCTTTCATAACAAATTTACAGATTAATTAGACTAATTGTTTACATGGGCTAATTATACATCAAGAGTAAAGTTAACTTTTCATTGTATTTTTTGAACAAGATTATGACATAAATTTATTTTTCAGTTTACAATTCTATTAGTTTTGATTTTTCAATAGAGTTGCATTTGAAAGTTCACCATTAAATTGAGTTTAAATAAAGCAGCATGGTTTCAATTGTAGTCTAGTTTTGCTAAGTTTTAAAAGAAGCATGCGACACAACTCCTTTGTACCACACTAACCTCTTTTCAGTGATCTTATCCATATTATGAACTTTTTTTTGTCACAGTTGTTTGAATTTCATTTTAATTGCACATTGCTTTTTTTTATATCAAAAAACACATACAGAATTCTTTCACAAGTTTCAATATTCTATGTCTATCAAAAAATTTGAAAAATTCATGGCTAAATCTTACAAGTATATTACAAATGCAATTAATTTCTGGGCAATGAAAGCATATTTTACAGTACTCTTTACTCACTGTATTATATGTTCTATCAAATAGGATGCAAACTTTTCAGTATCTTTTAGTAAATTAAATTTTGACAGTTATAGTCATTTTAAATAAAATTGTGTTAAAATTATAACATTTTCTTTAAAATGAATTATAGTATTTGTTCATATTCAGAGCACTGTTTGGGGAATCCAACACTTATACTGTTATAAGCATTTTACTGTTTAGCACATAAAATGAAGCATATATTAAATACTCTATTGAGGTTCATAACTGTGTGATGCTAATCACAACTAATTCTATTCATAGTTTTTATTTTATGTATATGTGTGTGTATATATATATATATATATATATATAATTATTCTACATCAAAAGAATCTTCAATAGACATCATTAAACTAATTAATTATAATTACTTAATATACTTATCCATAGAACTTTTTAGAGGAAAGGGGTAACCACTTTTTTTTTAATACTCTAAAATTGACTATTATTAATCATTGTTACTAAAATTGACTCTACAATTCACATCCTTTCAACAATTGCATTAGAAAATTAGAAAATCGTCTTTATTTATAAGTTTTAAATAGATTTTTATTTTTTTAATACATTGATCTACACTACCACTCAAATTATGTTTCAGTTAATTGTCAACATTCAATAAACATTATAATGTTTTTCTGAAGCAGGTATGCAGCAAGATCTGAGTTTTACTTTGTGTTAGTTTTGATGACATGAAAGCATGTTCCACAAGCATTTATCAATTCTATTTACTTTTGAATCAAGCTTCCAGAAAATGTACTACTATTTCACACTGTTACATTGGAATAATAAAATTTCATCAATACTTGAATTTTTTCTACTCCCTCAAATGATTCTTTAGTACGTATATATAATCTTTAAAAACATTTACTAACATTTGAAATAATCTAATACCAATTATAACAAATCATTACAAAATAAAGTGTTCAAACAAACTACAAACTATTAAAAAAGTAGTCTTTGACATGACAAAAAGAAAAAGAAGAAGAAGAAGAAGAAGAAGTTTTGATTAAATGTATAAGATATTAAAAAGAAATGTCATTTAACATTAGATTTATTTAAGTTTTAAAATATCAATATTGTTCAAATTTTTATTTAATCAATAATATCAAGTATAAGATTATGCAGAAATCTCAAAAAAAAAAAAAAAAAAAAAAAAAAAAAAGTTCTTAAACTGAAAATGAAGTGTTAATTTAATTTTCAAATAAATAGTTTATCAACTAAAACCAATGTAAAGAATGAAAAACAATAATACACATGTATAACTTTTTGAAATATATTTTGACATCATTTTGATAAGTAATGGCTATAAAATATTTGTATAATAATACTGATGTTTTAATATATATTAAAAAAAATTCATTAGATTTTATTTGTCTTCTTAATATTTTTAATAATTAATCAAATTCCATCATACATATTGGCATATGCATATTTATATAAATCTTTAAATAAGTGTAATTTTGTATTATGATAAACTTCAAAATTAATATAAAATCATTAAACAAGATACTATACAAGAGTTTGATATACATTATGTGCAATTTTACTTTTTAACTACATGAAAGAATGTGTCATATGTAAAGCATGGCATACAAATACATTGTACTTTTAACTTGAAGAGATCTTTAAAACTGCCATATTAACACTTGTATTCTCTTTTTATAATATTCAGTCATTGAATTCCTTTTAAATAAATAGTTTCATACAAAATTTAACACAAAAATACATGTATATATTTGGATATTATGCTCAAAACCTAAGTTCTTCTTAAGATTTTTTTTTATTTTAATTGCACTTGTTAATACATACAGTAATGTCTTTTTTTAAATTAGATATAAATGTGATTATCTTTTATTTATTTTTGTCATGTTTTTTGATATAGTTATGAAGTTCAATATTGCATATCCAAAATCATGTGCAATGCCCACAAAAACACTTATACAAATATTGTTTTACTTATATACTTTATTTTAAGTACCAAACTGTCAAAGTATCAAACAAATACATTATATATATATATATATATATATATCCATTTTTATTTAGAATAAAACATTAATTTTTTTTATATTTTTATGGTAGTGATTTAAGTCATAAGTTGTAAAGAAAAAGAAATTATAAAAACTCAAAGAATCGATGCAATTAAGTTTTTTTTTTTTTTTTTTTTTTTTTTTAACTGATATTTTTACTTTTAACCAGATAATGCAATGAGGCGTTTTTCAATCAGTGTTGAGGAATCAATGTAATGAGCAAGTTTCAGGAGTGGAAAAGACAAACAGAGAAAAACATAGTTGAAAAGGCATGGAGGAGTGATATTTATGATTTAATATTAATGAGGGTATTTATTGTGTTTAAACTCGTGAGGCATGCAGTGATGGCGGCGTTCCACCGCAAGGAAATCTGAGGGGATTTGCTAACTGGCTTGGGGTGCTACGTCACCACCCAGGAGGGTGAGACGTCCACGCTGGCCTCCCCTCCCTCCTCTTAAATGATGGCCTCGTACCCGCCACCCTGTCCCTCTCCATCCTACGTGGCCATCGTGTCCATCTCTCCCTATTTGGAAACGTTTCCGCCTCTTCATCCTCATGGGTGCATACCCGCCTCTTTCATCGGAAGATGCCCACCTCGTTCAGTTGATACCCTATAATTCCGATATATACCCGCCCATAGGTTTCTCTTTGTACTGTTCTGTTCTCTCTCTAAGCTTTGACCAGGTATCTGAGTTTCGTAAATTTCCATGGATTCATTTCAAGGAGAACAATTATGCAAACACACTTTGAAATCCTGGTGGTGATAATATTTTTACTTTTTTTCATTGAAATATTAAGTAACTGTAATAAATATTTTTCATTCAGAAGTTTAATTTTGAAAAAAATATTAAAGTGAATGAAAGTCTTGTGCTATTGAAAAACATCTTAATTTTGGAATAATTGTTCTGGTAGGAATCTATTACATTTTAATCATGGTTACATTGTAGTATAGTTATTGGTTGATTTGAGGAATAAAGACACTGCCCATGACATGGTGTGTTTAAGATGATATGGTTACAGTAAAGATTTTTAACATGTTATATTAAGGCAGTAGATGTTTCAAATCTATTAATTCAATGAAGCGAGATAATTTACAAAATCAATATATGTATATGTCTATATAAGAAATATATAATAACATATTAAAAAAACGTCGAAAGTTGTACAGAAAATAATTAAACTATAGAAACTAGTTAGACAGTGATGTTTGTGACAGAAATTAGTAGAAAATCAAATCTAAGATCAATTTGAAACCTAATCAGTTATTATAATTCATTCATTACGAAAAAAATTCATTAATTAATGCCTTAAATTTGGGACGTGATTGCAATTCCCCATTGATTGATTTATTTTGAAAATCTTACTCAAAAAAATTGACATTGGAATTTTCATATCTGTGACCTATTATTTGTAGTCAGATGGAAAAAATTATAAGAATAATCATGAGATGAAGATCATGCTGTGAATATTTTAGAACGCTAATCAAATACAAAGGAGTATTTCTTTACTCGTAAACAAGTTTGTTTCTATGGAAGTAATTATCAGCTTCTTTCCTAATTGCTGAATAGTGTTTACATCTATTTTTATAAAATTGCTATTAGCTTCAAATTTACAAGAAGATAAAGATCAAATTCTTCTAGGATAATGCTATTAAAAAAAATACCTAACTACCTATGACTGTTTTCTGCTGTCACATTTTACTTAAAGAAACACAGAGTGTGAAACTTTAGTGATATATCTTTTGGCATTATTAACCCTTTTTTATCACAAAATCATGTATAAATATTAAACTATAAATATAATAATCATTACATGAAAAATGTAAAAGATATTTTTGTTCTATTTTAAAAATTGATATGAGGTTTAATTTAACAACATTCAAGTGAAAAATTTTATATAAAAAAAAATCAAGCTTCAGTTGCAAATTTATGTGTTCTAAAAAAAATTTTATTTTACATCTTCATGTTAAAAAATAAAATAAAATAAAATAAAAATCGAAATATTAGAATTGATCCTAAAATCGTTATATTTCATAATCTCAAAAAACTATAATATGCATACACAACCAAAAAACTAGAGGTAAGGACTTACGTTCATAACAACTTTGTAGACTTTAAACCATAAAGGTAACAAGAATATCCTTTGCTAAATTCTTAAAATTATTTAGAATATAAATTTTAGAATAATATTTTTAACATAAAAATTACTGACAAAATCATCTGAATAAGGGATGTTTTTGACAATAAAACAAGCCTGGTCCAAATATAAAAAGGATGTTCTACACACTTTTTTCCTAAAATTAACTATGCAATGCCATTTTTATTTAATCTCAAGTAGTATAAAATAGCTCTCTTAGAAATACATAGCTCTTAGAATGATATGAACTATTTTCTGAAGCTTTTTATTATTCTGTTTAATTTATTTAATTTGTATATTAAATAAAATTATAAATTTTAGTATATTATATATCATATATATATATTTAAAAATATATTTCTATTTTAAAAATTAATTAAATAGTATTAATTATAATGATATTTTCTGGAAATATTTGTGATAAGATTTTATATTAAAATTTAATTTAATAATGATATTTTCAACATAGATAAAAAAAATCAGCATATATATATATATATATATATATATACACACACACATATACTTAAAAAGATGTTGTATTGGATCATGCTGATATCAAACTTAAAAGAAAATAATTTTAGGTTTACATTAATTTTTTAAAATACATTTTCGATAAATGGTATATATAAATGTATAGTTTATTGATAAGAGAAAATACATTCTACTAACTATTAATAAATTATTCTTTAAAATTTGATGTTTAGCATATTGAAATAAATAAATATTTGAAATAAAAACTAATCTATTTGTAATATGTACTACAATTGATCAAAATTCATTTTTAGTACATATAAAACTTATGAACAATATCATGGATATATATATATATATATATATGAATGCATTAAACCTACAAAATAAAGATATCATTTAATTAATTAATTTTTTTGATGTCATGTGATAATTTTAGATTTAAAGCTCAGCACTTTGAACAATAATGTTTTTGACAACAATTTAAACTACAAATTTTATAGAATAGCCAAATCATGATACAACACCTACTTAACTTCTTTACTATATATTTTTGTTGGTATAATTATAATTTTAAGTGTTACATATTTTTAGAATTAAATAAATATACTTTTTTGGGTTAATTGTGTCACTTTACTTTGTAGACCAAATTTGTTATACATTTTTATTTATACAAACACTTTCTTTCTTTATTATTTCTTTTTAGTACAGTTTTAATTTCTTTAATTTCTTTATTTCTTTATTTTTTTTCTCGTCTTTGAATGTAAATCATTAACTTATGGCTTATTGCAAACAAAAAAAAAAAAAAAAAAAAAAGAACCTATAAAAAGTTTTATTTCAAAAATAAGTATTGAACCACCATTCGAAAAAAAAATTAAAAATATTAATGGGCACTAAAGATTCTGGTGAGCCATGCAGTGTTATTCTTGTAAAATGTTCCAATCTGGTTAGACTTTGTGTCAGGCCATATTTTACATTTCTGGGTTCATTTAATAAATTATTAATGCAATAATTAAAAAGAAAAGAAAAATTTTAATTTCAATTTATTATACATATATAAATGTAATAATTTATGATAATAATAATAACAATAATAATAAGAATAAAGTATTACCATCATCAAGATACACAATGTGCAAGAGAGGGAAAAAAAAAGAAAAAAAAGAAATGAAAAGAAAAAATACTCCACAGATGTATGATTTCTTTCTAAAGTTTCACTTTAATAAAACAAACCTTTCAAAACACAGTAAATAGTTAAATAAAATTTAAAGTTAAATATAAAAGCCATATTCATTTTGCTTAGTGCCACAATCATTCACACATGTGGAACTCATTAAATAGAACACACTTTATAGTACATTGTTGAGACCAATACTCTATATGTTTTAAGATGTTTTTTTTGTGCTTCGCATGTTGCTTTCATTCACCTAATGCAATATCATTATTAATTCTTACCGCATTGCTTTCTTTGTAAGCTAGCAACTATGAAAGCATCTTAACTATATTGGCCAAATACAAAACAATGCCAAACAAAGTTAACTCAAATACACAAGGTTGATAAGAGAAATCCAAAATATACAACTCCATAAGAACTTGAAAGCACACTTGGGTGGTAAGGATAGATTACTTAACTCTGCAAGAAATTCAGTGTTTAAGAGAAGCATTCGTGTGTAAATCCGTTCCAAAATCACTGTTGCATATGCTGCACTGAAGAATGATAAAGTGTGCAGTGATTCATGTAACATGCATTCAAGGATATGCTTATTAGTAATATGCAGAGTTACATGTGACAAACTTCATAGTAGAAGAAAAATTTGAAAATCCTTCCAAATACAGATATGTAATAGTCTTCATGGAGGGCACTTCAACTAGGAGATGTGATGATGTTAATCTTCAAGAGCGCCAAATATCCGCATCCATTAAATTTTGATTTTTCTGTAGGGACTAAAGCAGCCAGTATTATATATAGATGGTAACCTAACTATCCACATTATTAAGACTAAATATTCAAATCTTTAAAAACCTGACATCTAGAAACTATGATTTATAAATTGATCAAAATGTTCAGGTGCAAAATGTGAGCAACTTAATTACATACGCGTTGAAACAACATTCTAAAGATACTCCCTCCGTTAGCTACAGCATGAATCTCCCTCTCAGTTGCAACTCCTAGAGGGTTTTCCAATAGCCAACCCTCCGAGTCGCACACATTAGATCCAGGTGGGTGCACACGAGAAAAATTTATATTTTCATCAAATTGGTCTCGCATATCCTTGGCCACTTCTTCCACGTCTGATTGGAGAAATATCTGCTCACGACAACTCAATGACGGTTACTGACCAACCAAAAACAATTGATACAGGTTGATCGATCGATCGATCGATTATGACAATGTGGATTCCAACGGTGCCCACATCCATTTTAGACCTGAAGCTATTTATGACAAGACTATCTTTATGAAAAGGCTATGAAGATTTGAGCATTCTTGGCTCACCTGGCCACCAGTTGGAAGATGCTTTTCAAGAGCATCAACCAAAGACTTCTGTACAATCCGTCTTTTCTGGTGCCTCTTCTTGAAATGTGGGTCTGGGCACTGCAAACCAAAAGAGGAAATAATATCATGATGTAAGATTTAAAATGCGTTTCTCAACTTTGCGAATTGACACAACTGTTTGATTCAGAAGCCTCTTCAAACCAACTTGCTGCCGTAGAAATACGACTACAATCCATTAGACACCGTGTGATTGTCAAGTGGAATCCCAGTGTGGGTGCTGATGACAGCTTGAAGCTTACTAGTATTGTAACAAGCCTGACTGGTCCAGGGTATTTCAACAATATTGCATCCAGAGCAAGAGTTGCATTCGCAACCATGAAATGTCTGCAACCAAGACAAAGACAAACCTATGGAATATGAGGACAAGAAGAATCTCAAACAAAGAGTGACGCATTGGCCCTAATCTAGAAAATAAGTTCATGGTTTCTTGTAACTATGCGCAAATCCTAACTTAATGATAACAATATGATATCAAAACCCTAACGAGTTGTCCTATCTATTGATGACCTGATATATCATCAAAGAAACAATCCACAAGGTATAGATAACATAGAAAAGCCCAGCTTACATGTTTGTAAGATTAAGCTCCTCAGCCCATATTCTTGAGCGTTGCAACAGCTGCATAACAAAATATTGATGACTAGAATAGGATGCGTCAAGTTCCAACAAATACCAACCAGGGTAATATCTAGGTGACATTTAACAGACTCGCACATTGAAGATAACTGCTTGTCACACAATCTAGGAAGGACAGTGACAACTCGCAACAGCATGCACAAGCTTCGTCTACGGGCAACAACAGCATTCTTTCACTTTCAAAGAGCTAACTCTAGTGTAAAGTGACTTAATGAGTATGTTAATTAGTATTCAATGTGATCTACACAAACCTTATCACGTATATCTATGCCCAAGAAATTGCAAGATCCCATGCTTCTTTTGGCCAAAACCATCAAGAGCCTACCACTTCCTGCAAAGATGTCAGAAACTAGTATGCACAAACAAATATCCTTTCAGCATGTAGACGTTCGAAAGAGAAGACAGCAACAAACAGAAAAAGCACATTGTAAATAAGAGTGTGGTCATCAAAATCTTGTACACGTCTTTTCCACGTGATGCATGGAAAACTTCAGTGCACAAATTTGTAGAAAATCTTGGAAGGAGCCAACATACCACAGCCGATATCTATATGAAGAGGTAACGTTGGGTCCGCAAACTCAGTTTCCCATGCAGGAGGAATCATAGGAGCCTGTAAAGAGTACCCATTCGTCGTTGTTAAACAAAGAATAGCAATTTGCCGCTGGTATCGTCAAAGAGTTCATGACGGCCTTCTATGTAAAGTAATGAAAATCCTATCGTTTCAGAAGCACGAACTAACACAACCACCGTTACACACATGAGAAGTATATGTAAAACACAATAATTGCACAAGGAATCTTGATTTTCGATCACTTGAAAATATCAACATGAGAGCTAAATTTAATCACCCAAACCAAAGGAAGGTGCCCTTTTATGCAATCAGTCATGAGAGTTCCATGCGAACCGTAAGAGAAGCCTTGAATGGATTGACATGCTGGCGCACCCTCACCCCTAGCCCGACCTGCGTAGGTCAAAATACTCAAGTCACTTTAATCGTATAAATCTTACAACGCGCACAAAGAATCACAACCAAACTCCGCTTCCGACAAAATGCACATCAATCACCACTCAATCATATAGGATTTCCATTATCAGAAGTACTAAATATTCACAATAAACAGTGCTAGAGAATATCCCTCAGGTACACTATTAGAGGGAGCCAGCATACAACCACACGAACACTACCAGAGCAGCTCATATTGATGTGAAAATTCATCTCGTAAATTATTATTTTTTAAATACACAAGAAAAGGAAACTCCACAGAAAAGATGTTAAAGGAAGTGGTAGAAACCTGGTTCTCAATTGAATCTAGTTCAAGCTCCGCATACTCTTGGGCCACTAACTTTGCAGCATCCACTAAACTTACAGCGTCCCCAAACTTGGCATCGTCTCCTAACTTCACATTGGCGCAAAATCGCACCCGGCTAAGAGGGGATGAAAATTGGCGTATACGTAAGGAAGGCAATAGACCTCTTCTAGCAGCAGTGCCCAACAAAGTGGTGCGCATCATTGCTACAGATTGCGAGACACCCACCTTAAATTCCTCGCAAAATCAATATTCCCCCAACTTCAATTCCTATCAGAGCCCATCGCCCCCATTCTGCAAGCCCCTTCCCAGTCTCTCCATCCAAGGAACTCTCCTAACCTTCAACAGCAGCTGAAAGTTCTCAGCTTCTCAAATCCTGCCAACGCATCCAACTAGCAGCGCACGACAATCCATATCCTCGAATAAACAACTCCACTCAATCACATCACATCACATCAAAATGTGGATTGCATAAGCAGAAATCCCTCTGTCGCTCTCTCGCCAACCTTGTCCAAAACCCAGAACCCATGAAGCATGTCAGAGAACCGGGGAAAATAACTGGGTGATAACCATTTGAATGATACCCGGGGACTCCAGGCAAACAAACCATGCTCAAGACTTTCGTCTTTCCTCTTGAAACCCTAGATCAATTCCCCACATATTGAGGGTTTAGGATCTCAGTTATATGGCGTGTCGAATGTGCAGCCCATAAGTCATTGTAAGAATGCCACTCTCATGTTCATTGAGGTGTGCTGCTCGGTGTAGTGTAGATTATTGTTACCTTTATTTCGGATTTTAAGAACTGCGTAAATGTAATCACGAGTGTTAAAATGACAGAAATTTCCTATGCTACGATCTTCGTTCTGAGCTCTATTCATTCAGTTCAACGTTTTTCAAATACTAGTTACTTCTTGATGTGTATTGCCATTGCACATTCATAGGTCATCGTTAGTGGAGGTGGTGCCAGTGGCTTTCTTCTGAAGTTGGCCCTGCTGCTTCTGGCGGTGCTGCAGCAACTGTAGCTGGGGGGAAGGAAGTGGTGGAAGAGAAGGGGTAGAGTGATGATGACATAGAATTGTCTCTCTTTCACTAGACCTAGCATCCCTTTCGTTTCCCTCAATACATGGCATAGTCAAAAAGCAAATTGGAATTTATACTCGCTCCATGGTTTGCTCATACTATGTAAATTATCACATAAATGCCGTGATTGGGTCCGGACAAAAGTTTGCAAATAGTTGGATGCCTTGCTCGATGAACTGTAAATACTGCAAGACCTATTAAACAAAAATGAGGTAATTAGATGTTTTTTCTCGTTACTAATTATCATACTCTGGTGTCGGGTTTTTAGGCTGCTTCTACCATTCCAGGCGACGTCTTTGTTCGGCAGTTACGTACTGCACACACTTGACCATTCGGTGCGCGATAGAATGTGCGGTCTGTGCATATGTTATTTGGATAACCTCTGCTTTCATGATGTCTGCAACACAAGCTTCATTTACAAATGAAATTAAAACAAAATTTCTGTATGCGAATTGTCATGATCAAATATATCCCCAATATTTGGAAGGCAATGTGTGATGTTTTATCAAATGTGCGAGATTCATATTTTGCTTCGCTGCACATCGACGACTTCACTTGCCGATACCTAAACGACGCTTATATGCTTGGTACGAGACAACACTCGCAGCTGAGAATGTGAGGCTTTCTGTCAACGAAACTATATAATTTTCGTACAATGGATTTTCCCGACTGAAGATGTTCTAAACCTAATGACGACCTTCATGTTCGGGGATATTGATGGGGGGTGCTGACAAAAGTGAAGTCCAATTCTAGAATCCAAAACTGTGAAGAGATCTAAAACAACTGTACTATCGTCCGGCAAGGCATGAAAAATTCAAGGCCATGAGGCCGCAGCACTGCTCTTAGTAAAGGCAGCCTACCCACCTAACAAATAGTTTTCTCAGCGGACTCGTCGACGTTCTCAGCCGAAGCCATAGCTGAAGCCAGGCTGGGTTCGAATGCCTCCTCCATACGTTCCTGGTAAGCCCTACGACGCTCACGGCGCTCCCTGAAAAACTCTCGCATCCTCACGCGCCTGCTGTTGGGGTTCTCCACCTTCTCTTCTGCTGGGTAAACGCTGATCTGCAGATGTCACCGCATTCATACACCACTTACGGTCAGACAGTGATATAAGGGTTGATTAGGGCAGTATCCGACGAAGGTCATGCCGGAAGCCGGAACAACGACAAATGCAGTGCACTAAAACGGAGTAACCAGAGCAATTCAAGCTTCTCGTGAGCCCATTCCACATTGCGTCACAGGCCATTCGATTCCGGAAAGGGGGAGGGGGAGAGGCAGAGAGCAAGATAGAAAAAGAACTGCTTAGCAATGCTAACCCACATGTGAATTGGGAACAGTCAGCCACGCACCTTCTTCCTGTCAGGTCCGAATTTCTCGAATTTCACAAGCCCATCAATCAACGAATAGATGGTGAAATCCTTTCCAATTCCAACATTCTTGCCGGGGTGGAACTGCACACAACCAGAGACGACCCACCAGATGAAATTCAATCCCCTTACTCTCAATACCACCCACTCAAACTCCTCCGAAACTCTCCCAACGCATCGTCTCATCACCACATTCCAAACACCCGCATTCTCACCTTCGTCCCTCGCTGGCGGACGATGATAGCACCCGGCTGCGCGAGCTGATCACCATAAATCTTCACACCGAGCATCTTGGGCTTGGAGTCACGCCCATTCTTGGTACTACCCGACCCCTTCTTGTGCGCGGCCTCGATGACAAGTCCAGCTGCGTTGTGCGATGACACGGAGGTCTCCGCGGTTGTGCTAACGCGAGACTCCCCAGCGAAGAGGGAGGAGGCGGAGCTGGAGGAGACCGAGAGGCCCGAGAAGAGGGTGGAGAGCGACGCCATGGATGCCCGTGTGGTCGTGGCGATGCAAATACAAGTCGCCGGCTTCGCAAATCAGCTGAAATCATAAGCAGACAGCGCCCTCGCACGAAAGGAAAGGGGATAAGGTGATCCTGGCTTGGCCTGAGATCCGCATTCACTCCCGGGTCAGGGTATAAACCTACTTGAGGTTCATGGACGATGAGCCCCACACACTTGTGGTTCGAATCCTCCCAGCGCTTGTAGCCTGCAGTGCCACGTAGAGTGTGGTTGCTCTTCATCCAACAAGGAGCAGAAAGGAGGAGGCGGAGGAGGGGATAAATAACGAAGACCCCAATTCAACTCCAAACTGTCTCTTTAACATGACCTCGCTTTGGACACATATTCATCCTTGGGAATATTTGTTGTTGGCTGTACAAAAATGCCTCATTCTTTATTTGTTTGTTTACTCTTACACATTTTTATGTAGCATACATCTTTCATTCTTTCATTCTTTACTACATGTGTCTGTTATGTTGGTTACGTTGATTAGATGTTGATTTGTTGTATATGTTGGTAATGACATTGAGTCTATCATATTCTTTATATTTGTTTGTTTGTTTGTTTGTACATACATACATGCATGAGGTCTAATTTGAAGGATCAGTTGCCAATTTATTAAAAATTATAATTTCGTGGTTGAAGAGAGTTTTTTTTGTTCTCCTTGTAATACTTAAATTCAAATGGTTTCTTTTATAAAAACAATTATAACTAGGTAGTTTAATAAAATATCACAAATACAAAGGTTTTCATAAAGTCCATAAAATTTTTGTTATGCTTTGAATGAGTGTTCTTGTATTGTTAAAAAATGGCATACAACAGGAGGTACTTTGTTAAATCTAGTCTAAAGTAGGTGAGAAGCTGACTATCCAATTTGGTATGAGGATACTTTCTAAGTATTCCACCAAAAATATTGTGGCAATTCCACTTCTAGCCTAATAAGACTCTTCATTTCTTATATTTTCTTCCTTTATCCCTATTTTCTTGTTAACCACCTTTGACAAACAGACCTTATAATCTGCATGTTCCTTTGGTATGGACAAAAAATATTCCAAAATATCTTGCAAGAGAGTGAAAATTTCAGTGAGGAAAACCTGACTTCACATAATCTATCAGTATGTAGACCCACGTAAATTTCATTAGCAAAATAATCATCCCTATCTATATGTATATATATATATATATATATATACACATACATACATTTACTAATTATTATTATCTTTTGAAAGAAATAAACATATAGATGAACAAAGAAATATTAGTAACAATAATGAATGAATCAGGCAGTGATTAAACTGAGTTGTTTCAACAAAATACTACACAGACTCTATCTTTACATATACATACATACATCAAACTTCCTCCTAGGAGCAGAACGAGTCTTGTAGGTATTCAACACGAGAGCTGCAGTTTGTGGATGGATCTCCAGGGAATGACCCAAGCTTCACACAATTCATGCCCTCATTGGAAAACTCGCCCAAAATGGCCGAATGCCAACAACACCACACCACCCTCCTCCCGAGTTTAACCCCCAGTTTGACCCCCAGTTTGACCCCGAGATCTGCCGGACAGTGACTGGGACAAGGCAGATCGACAGGTGGGGCATTCTTTTGTGCTGCACTGATCTCATCAAGAGTCCTCGTCGCCGCTCGCCTTGTCTCCCCGATTGCACAATACCCCTCAGACTCGATTGCACATCTACAGCTGCAGTCATTGCTTTTCGATGCCGTGAGATCTTCGTCGATCAGTCCCCTCGAAGTTGGCGTATGCGGAGGTCCCTAGGTGTTCGCCCAGGGCTTGCTTGTCATGCTTGCCGCCACCTAGCAGCTGATTTCTTCACGAGGTCTGCAGCATTAGCATTCTCAGGTGAAGCGGGTGGAGGGAAGAAGTGGTGCAGTCATGGGGATCGAGCTCCATCGCAAGGTGTCTAAGTTGCAGGGCCTGTCGGGGGTGCGAGCTCAGTATCAGCCTCGGGTTCCGCCCGCGTTGAAGGTGACTCTCGCAGTGCGTTTGGACTGGTTTTAGGAATTGGAGGAGTGGATGTGGTGAGGTGTGGGTGGTTTGTTGAGGTTAGTTGATGGCCATGTTTTGGCTGGCACTGAAACGGGGATTGAGGTTATCATGCGGCGGAGTTACTGATGGAGGTCCTTTTTCGGTGTTACTGGAGATGGTTGTGGAGGGAGCAGACGTGCTTGTATTAGGCACTGCGAACCGACAGGGATAGGTTCATGGTTTGTATGGTTGTTGCGAGTTTGCTGCTTTGACGTGGAATTAGAATGTTGTGTCCCAATTGAAGAGTGCATGTGTATACACTTATTTGTCGCCGTTTTCCTGCATGCTTCAGTGCTTATGTCGTGATGTTAGGCTTGCGGTGTCGTAAGCTAGCAGGGTCAATCCTTGTCTTGATGCTAGCGCCTCTCATGAATCCATTTGGGAGGCATTGCAACGTGGTTACTTAATTGGTGGGTGGGTCCGCTGCAGGGTGGCAGTGTGAAGGTCTCTGTGGGGGATGCCTCCGCGACAGCTGAACTATCCGACCGCCTTGCCGTGAGCCAAGCATATCCACACACGTATGGTCAACCTCTCGTGCAATTGATGTCCGCTGCGGGCCCTAACGCTACAACAGCAAAGCATTCACCTCTCAGGTACCCAAACCTTCATTCTGTTATTACACTTGTGCTTAGCATGCACCCTGACATGACAGAGGAATCCGTGTAATTGATGGATTTTTCCGCCGTTTTTATGAGTGTGTTAAATTTGAAACTTCTCCTATAAACCTGTCAATGGGTCCCGATTCGCTGCAGAAGGCCGACACGAAACGAGAGCTCTAACTCGGATCTTCTTTGTGCTAGCAGGATTGGTGTCGCTTTTTGTGGGCGACAGTCGCCCGGAGGTCACAACGTCATTACAGGATTGTTTGATGCCCTGAAGAGCCAAAACGCTAACAGTATTCTGATTGGCTTCATTGGTATGCGTCTGACTGAGGTTTAATCACCAGGCATCTCCTATATGCAGGCATTCTATCTTGTTGTTTGACTTATCTACATTTCATGGCTGCTGAGTATTGTTGAAGAATGGCGGGTCATTGCCTGTTTTTTCACCTTCTTCCACCCACTATTCCCCGTGCTCTGCTTGAGTGTTGTTTTTCTCTTTTATTGTTGCGTCGTCAATGAACTTCAAACTGGCTGTGGTTAACTGTTGAATGTAATTTTACTTGTTATGCGCAAATTATTTGGAATTTCCTTTATGTGTACCATGAAAACAGGGTAAAACGAACCCTCGGATTTGGAAACGTGCGTTTATACAAAGCTTGAATTTTCATACTAGATAGAAGGGGCACCCATTATTTCCATTTTCTTCACAGAATGAGATACTTGAACATATTATATGTTGATCACATGTCAATACTTATTATTATTTTCGTTTTTACATCAAGATCAAGATGAATATCCTGATTGGATGCTCTTGCGAATGGATCACATGAAAACTAGTTTCTTAATGATGGTTTGTCGTAGCTCCATACGAATGCACCCTAAGATCTCTGTAACCATGTGCACACTAGATCCTTTCACGTTTCACACACAGGAATTACACCTTTATTACCGTAAACAGCAACTCATAATGTTAGTGCTTTCCTGTTTCGATATTTAGGCGGCACGGAAGGTATATTTTCTCAGAAGACCGTGGAACTTACGAACGACATGCTTAAGGATTTTCGCAACCAGGGTATGTTCATCTGTCGCCAATCAATTATGCCATGAAGTGCTTTAGTAGCTTTAGTAGCTTTAGTAGGCATTGAAGTCTTGTGTCTATTGGGGTTTGGGTATGTTATACAATGCTGGACTCTTACTGGATGATTTTGTGGCTGTTCGATAAGTTTGACTAACTCCTGTCAACTTATCGTGGTCTGTGCAGGAGGATATGACCTTCTAGGCCGAACAAAGGATCAGATTAAGTCATTTCAGCAAATCAACGATGCCAAGGCTGCATGTGAAGCTTTGAAATTGGACGCCCTTGTTCTTATCGGAGGTCTGCCCTGTACTATACATTGTCTGTTTATTATGAGAGCTTTACAGTGTTTGTGTTACTCGTTCTCGCTGCATGGTTTGGTTCCAGTTATTTAAAATAAATATTAACTGTTGATATCGGAGCGGTTTAGACGGCCGGCCATTTCGATTTGCAATGTCAGAGCAACCATGCATCGTTTCCATCATGTGTACTTTTAACAGAAGGTTCACTATCCTCGTTATCTGTCTTTGCTTCGTCTCTTGAATTGATCCTTAGCACGAGTTTATTTTGACGATTTCTACTTACAACTGTTTTGACTAGGTTGTGGCACAAATTCAGATGCTGCCCAACTAGCAGAGTTCTTTTTGGAATTTGGATGTACAACAAAGGTCAACAACCTTCAATAATGTTGATATTGCTACTTCTTAGCAAATTTTGATCCATCTTTGATATGAGAAGATGCTTTGGTTTTGTTGCAATTTATGGTTTTTTTGGAACTGTGATAGTTGATGCGAGTTATCCTTCATTAGTAAGTGTGCAGCCTTGGTACCACTGTTGCTTGTCTAATAAATTGATTTGCTCAAGCAGAATTGTGTGCGGTCCATCTACTTTTTCTGCCTTAAATTGATCAAGTTGCTCTAAATTTTAGCTTTAATGCTGAGAATTCATGAAAATTTATTCTTATGAACCTGTAGGATAACTGTTTTCCTGATACTTCTGACTATATTTTCTTGCAGGTGATTGGAATTCCAGTGACTATTGACGGGGATCTTAAAAACCAGTTCGTTGAGACAAATGTTGGATTTGATACCACTTGCAAGGTCCTTTTGCTTGCTCGATCTTCAACATTTGTTTCCGTAGATCAAGTATTACAGTAGACAGAGTACGTGTGTTGTTTAGTATAAAGACGTTTTCTGTATTTGCTTGTTGAGTAACTGGTTATGGTGTGGACTGATTTTTCGCGAGCTTGTGCATACATCGTCTTAAAAGAGCTTAAAGTATTTGGTTCTACCTCTGTGATTTGACAGGTATATTCACAGCTTATCAGCAACATCTGTACAGATGCGCTATCTGCTGAAAAGGTGAATGTACATTCTGGAGATGCTATTGCCCCTGTACATCTTACTCAGTTAGTTTTCACGATGCATTCATAGCTCTTGTACTGCTCCAGGACATCATTCAATTGCTACCCCTTGTTTTATTTCAATGACCGGGACATCATGCATGAAGTTTTTTGTCTTGCTTTCAAAACTGGGCCCTTACGTACATTGATGGGGAGAACCGCAGTACTATTACTTCATCAGACTCATGGGACGGCAAGCGTCACATGTTTCATTGGAGTGCACTCTTCAATCGCAATCGAATATGGTATGCTGTCGTTCCGAAATGATCAAATGGCTTATGATTTCATGTGCAACTTGTGGATGGTTGGTTATGGCAGCCCAGTCCTGTTGTGAACGTGCTGGAGATGTGAGTGGGATGCAGGTCTTACTGGGAGAGGAAGTGGCAAACTCGAAGATGACGCTGTTTGATGTAACGATGCAAATTTGTGATGCTATACAGGCTCGAGGAGAGCAAGGTGAATATTCATCAAATAAGAGAGATTTTTTTGCTGGTGTAGTGCTGGTATTAGAGATGCACCAGCCACTAGAATGGTTGTTGAAATTATGATTATCTGAATAAAACGTGAGGCACAGCAACGAACTTACCAACCTGCCTGCAGAGTTTAGTTCATACTAAATCTACGAAGTGAAATGGTTGTTACTTTGCAAGGATTGTTTGTTCCTCTAAATAGGGCCCTTCTATTTCACAGGCAAAAACTATGGAGTTGTGCTTCTTCCAGAAGGTCTCATAGAAAGAATTCCAGAATTCCGTGCATTGTTACAGGTGAAGTGTTTTCCTAATGTTGATCCCGCTTGCTACAAATCTATATATTTCAAAAGGCAAACATCTTGAATGTCGGAATGATCACGTTATACTATATAATTATTTTCGTTTAGCATGTGAAGCTCATTCGTTGATGCTTGGTGGGTTCATATCAGGAAATTAATACTCTTCTTAAACAAGACGAGAACATCGGTGTTGACAATATATCTTCGCATCTGACACTATGGGCAGCTGCTCTATATGATTTTCTCCCTATCTTCATAAAGAAGCAGGTAAGTTCTGGTATGTGAGTCCATTTTTGGATGACCCACAGTTGCCTTTCATGCGTGAATTTTTGTTTGACTGGATTGGATTTACTGACTTGTTGGCTACTGACTTTTAGATACTGTAATGTTTCACAGCTGCTATTAGACCGTGAATCAGATGGTTCTGTTCAGTTGTCACAGGTAAGGTTTCCAATCACATATTTGCACTGCTGTACATTATATACAGAATTGGCGTCATATTATACTATTACACTAGGGATTTGAATGTGCTTCCAATGAATTACCTATCCAGATGCCTAGTAATCATGTTGCCGCAGATCGAGACAGAAAAACTGTTGGCGCAGTTGGTGGACAACGAAATGATCAGACGGACGGTAACTTTTTCTGATTAAATGAGACTTTTCGAATGTCATTTTAAAAATCAAATGAATTTATTTCCTTCATGACAACCTTTAATTGTATGTCGCAATCAACAGATATGGATTGTAGTTTTTATATAGGCAAACTTTTTCAAATAGATTTGAATGCAGATGCGGTAACGTTCTTTTACAATTCTACATGAAATAAATCCTTGAGGCAATCAATTTAAAGCAGGTGGTATTATGCCCACAGAAGACAGGATTGTACAAGGGAAAGAAGTTCAATGCCATCTGCCACTTCTTTGGTTATCAAGCTCGTGGATCTCTGCCCTCCAATTTTGACTGTAATTACGCCTATGTATGTGAACACTACGAAGATCCCCTACTTTGCGCTATGAGGGACGCCATGTTACAACAATTACATCTCTGTGGTGTAGTGATTTTGATGAAGAACAGTATTCTTGCTGTCCCTCCGTGGAATACTGATTTCTTGCGCATATGTGAGCAGACTTTGGGACAGACTGCGTGTTACTTAGCACAAGCAGGTTTGACCGGATACATGGCTACCGTTGCAAACCTGAAGCAGGATGTTTCTGAGTGGCGTTGTGGAGGAGCACCCCTCACGGTGAGCCAATTCTTGCATTGCATGACCGAGTGTCAACAGGTGATGAAACGCTTCAATTTATAGCAGTTTCGTTGTTACCTTCTGCATCACAAAGGAACGGGTTATTTCTAAGTGTTTCCTACAAAATTAAACTCTCTGAATGTCGTGCAATCATGTTCACAGGCAATGATGTCAGTAAAACGGTGGCTGCAAGGTCCTGGTGTTTCCCGAATTGGCAAGCCTGCTGTGCATCGCACCGAAGTGGACTTGAAGGGCAAGCCTTATGGGTAAATTTCTTGGACCTTTACTGATCTTCTCGATTTACCCATGTTATCAATAAAACATGCAAGTTCGAGGTAGATTTTTTTCGTATTCATGAGTAGTCTATGTGATGCTTTCCTCACACAGTTGACACCAATTGATCAATCAACTTGAGGTTTGTGTGTCTGCAGGTTATTGAATCAGCATGCAAGCTCATGGTTGATGGACGATCTTTACAGAAATCCTGGTCCCATTCAATTTGCTGGTCCTGGCGCAGATCTAACAACAATCACTCTTTCAATAGAAGATAACGACTACATCGGCAAAATCCAAGAGTTATGTGCATATCTTGACAAGGCAAGTCCATAATTCTTTGTGAGCCACCAGTTTGTGCTGCTCGTGTCCACTTGTGGTTCCCTTTTAGACACGCTCATAATATGATGTGTCGGAGCATAAGCTGGACAGTGAATGACTTGCTGAAGTTGCTGTTCAGTCACCGAATGGTGTCCTGTTTAGTGAGACACGTTTTTATGACTCCTCTTGTCTCTGTGAATTGGTAGTGCAGGTGAAGGAGATTGTGAAGCCTGGATGTGCAGGTGAGGTGCTGAAGGCTGCACTCTCTTCCATGGCCTCCGTCACTGACATTTTGACTGCAATGTCTGCCCCTTCATATCGCAGTCTGACCCCTTTCTAAGCTCATCTTCTGAGATCGTCGCCTCCGATCTGAACCTGGAGAATCACTGGACTTGATATTCAATGAACTGGGGATGTTGAATTCACTATTCCAGGACCCCTAAGCTCAAACTTGAACTCCAAAAAATTCAAATTCTCATAAAATTAGACGCCGTTTATGATTAGAAAACCTTGCCTCAAAGGCACTTTGTCAAATAACAAAAAATTAGTTACTCAATAAAATCCCTTGGCAGAAGGACATGTGACGAAGGTAGACGATGAGTCCGCAGGTACACTAATTGCATAATCATGTTTCATTTTGGTTAATCTACGATTTTGTGAGTGTTTAACTGAGTTTCAAACTATACAACATTGGATACGATTATTTTACTCAAAAGGAATTCGTGTGTTGAAGTGACCTAATATTCGGATTGTTTGGGGTAATATTCTTGGAGATGTTGAAGATGAATGGTGTGATAAACTCTTTCCAAAACCACGACACTTTCAAAAACTATAATATAAGCAAGGACGTGTTGAGGAAATACCTCAATTCTACAATCATCAAATCTAGATTAGTAAATTAGAAGTTGTCCAGTATGTAGAATAGTTTATACTAGAACCCAATACAGATTTAGATTATACGCACATAGAGGATTCAAATTGTTTACTAAACCATTATAAAAGGAACTGAATCTGCTCCTGTTCTGTGAGGCAGCTGATAATAAGACATGGCGATGGCTATTGTTGCCGCATCCGCTCATTTCACCCCAAACACAACGAGACACAGACACACAGACAGTCGACGAGCTCTCCAAGGGCTCCCTTCGGCGGCGTGATCTTACCCCTCCTGATCGTCAATGGTCAAACTCGGCGTTGTTAAGGGAGACCCTTTTTACAGCACGAAGAAGAAGTAATAGTAGAAGAATTATTCCCCGGAGAACCATCACATTCCATGCTCTCCGGTTTTCTAGTTTTAAAACTAGGCCTCGCCTTCGCATTCTGAGAAGGTTGCCTCAGTCGACAGGGCTATACTCATGAGCTTCGGAGCTGGTACAACGATGGACGCTGCCTTGCAAACTGGAGCGTGAGCCACGATGACATCTGCTTCGCGTTTATCTCCTCGTTGGGTGGCGTTTGGTGGTGAGTTAGTTTCATCGTTGTGGGAAATTTGTTGAGGTTTAAAGTGCGGGAGCTTTCCATTGCATGTCGGTGGAGGATGTTTGGGCGAGGAGGTTGGCATAGTTGCGTTTGGTAAGTCGTAGAGCAGCCTTCGCCTCGTTCGTCCACTTTGGTCAAGCTTTCCTCTGATGCGAAGGGCTTGTGGCGTAGTTTTGATTGCTGTGTGAGTCGGGTTGTGGTTGGTGACGCTGGATGAGTGCGGAGTGAAGGGGGCTGCTGAGGTCCCCATCGCGATGAGCTTGGGAGCTTGGTTGATTCCTATCGCATTTGATTTTGCTTAATTTGGTTTCTCTTGGTGATTTGGGTTCAGTTGTTTGATTCCCACTCACCCACCTCAATTTCCTTCTGTAGTATGGAGGCCTGCTTGCATGCTGTGCGATAGTATCTCACGATTTAATGCATGATTGAATTTCATTTACGCTCCTAGTTCTGGCGATCTGGACTTGGGGCTAGCTGCGATTGGAGCTCCAGGGGGTTAGGGGTGAGAATCTCAATTTTAAATATCCGATAGCATGCAGTCATTGGCATTTCTCACTCCCTTTTCCTGAGTTCTTTGGCTTTCCATTTACAATCTAGGCTTTGCACTGCTTGGGTTAGTCGTTGTTTTCTCTTTCGGCACATGGAAAGTGCCTCTGCGTTTTCACCTGATGATCTAGAGTGACCTAACTTTACTTTATTTTTTGGCTGTGAAACAAACTGATGTATGTGCCGGTTAGCATTGCAGTGAAGGAGTGATGTGAGTGTTCGAGGCGGAGAGAGGACGTATGGGATCTTCAGTTCATTCTCCTAGTGAGGAATACCGAGCCTTAGTCAACAAGGCTTACAGCAAGTTTGTTAGACTGCGGGACTTTCCTCCCCATGGTCGCAACAAATGGGATTACTATTTCCACAAGGCCTTTCAGGTGAACCACTCGCTCTTCTAAAGCTCTTGTCAATCATCAAATATGAAGCAGGTTTCAAGGAGCCCTCTCTGAGTGTTGAAGGATTTAACTGAGATATTTGAAAAATGAGGCCATGCCTACGTGTACTCCAAGCTATGGAAGTACCAACAAGAGTATCGTCACCAATTGGTAGACGTTGGCTTGAAAAGTTGGGAAATAGACGATATCGCTTCTCGAATCGGGCAATTGTATTACAATTACTACCTCCGCACCAGCGATGCCAAGTTCCTGTCGGAGGCATTCATTTTCTACGAAGCTATCTTGTCACGCGATTATTTCAAGGATGATGACAAGGATGCTCTCTCGGCCAACAAACAGTAGTGCTACTTTGCACGATTCATTGTGATTTGCTTGCTGCTAAACCGAAGGGAGATGGTGCAGCTGCTGATGCATCAATTGCGAACCCTTGTGGGGGAATTCAGCCGCACATGCCAGGCTCGTTTCCTGCTCTCCTACCAAGCCATTAATTCTTTTCTACTTCTCTTTTAATCTTAAATTCGAGTGAGGATTTCCATAGAGTATGACTTGTGGGAATTTGTCTTGGATGTTCTTTTTCTGGTTGAGAGAAGAGTAAGTGTTGTGCTCTGGGGGTGCAGGGCATTGACGCAAAGGAGTGGAGGGTGATGGTGCAAGAGATAGTTCGATTCATGAAAGCTGATGCTGCATGTGACTTGAGCAGGCCTTTGAGATACAGCGTGCTGCTGGATTCTCATCCTTCCTCAATTCCAGTGGTGGAATAGCTGGAAGATGCTATTCTTGCTAGCTACTATCACAAGGAGGCTAGTTCCCTTCTCTTGGTTAATTAACTAATTATTTTGCTAATATTGCACCTCCATCCACTAGTAGACGTTAGATCTGCTGCCATCTAAACTGATTTTTCTGGTAAAAACTCATTTCACCAGTTGCAGTTTGCATCGACCTTATTAATTCTAAAGCTTTTAGAAGATTATATTTCTTTGTTGAACAGAACTCACATTACTTATATGATTTTCATTACCAACCTTTACCAACAACGAATGTAAACGCTTGCTTTCAGATCAAGTTTAGTGAGCTGTCTCTGGACACATTCCGAATGCTGCAAGTCTTGGAATGGGAACCTAGCGGCTCCATATACCGCACACGTATCAGCGAGCCCAGTAGCAGGATGAGCGTAGAAGCGCACGTTGGAGTTGTCGAAGAAATACCCGACCCTAGCCTACCACCCAACCCCCACAAATACATCTTATATCGACCATCTGTCCAGCATTTGCTTCTCGTAAGTGAAAAGCTTCTACCTGTGCTATTTGTTTTATCAGGGTCTTGTTGCAGTTGATTGGGATCCTCATTTTGAATTGGGGTTGGAAGGGTTTTTTCTATCAGAAGTAGTTGTCTTTGAAGTCGACCGTAAACAAGTTATCTCCAGGATATTTGTGATGGTTGACGCATGGAATTTGTCTCCAGGTGTTGGCTACAGTGTGTGAAGAGGTGCCAGCTAATTCTTGCTTGTTGCTATATGTGGCTGCGTCGGGTACTCAACATTCTTTGAAAGTTGATTTGTTGAAAGCAGTGGTATCATTTACAGGCAGCTAGTGGTGGGGCGACCTTTCTGTACCATGGCAATTACCCACCAAAGTGATGGGTCTCATTGAGCCTTAAGATTTGCACCTGGGAACATTTAGGCGGGGTCAAGGCTTGCTTTTTTAGTGTTTCGAATTTCCTGTTTCATGGCCAAAAGTTTGATATATTGTGTATCTGTGGCTGGGGCTGGGGCTACATCCTATTGATGCAGGCAAGTCAGTGCGGTCCTCGATGTTTCATCATCCATCCTCAGCAAATTTGATGATGGATATGTCATCTGAAAATGACAATATTGTCTCTTTGACTCCAACTCTAAGCTTAAACCAGTTAACAGTCTCTCAGATTCAATCTTACATGAAGCCTAGTGTGGACGGTATGACGGTTGAGGTTGATCAAAGTGACACCTCAGAAGCAAGTACGCCTGCAGACAGTCTCAGAAAAGGAATCGGAGGTTCTCGGAGTTACCTGATAGCCTCGGACCTGGGCTTTGGCTGGGTTCAAGGCGTAGCCCAGGTAATGCTCTTATTTCATTTCATTCAATTATTTCATGCGCTGCAAATTGTCGCTGACGACCTACCGTGGGGCGTCAATCTGAACTCAATTACATCTCAAACAATTGAGTTTGCCAGGAGTAGTGTTGACAATTTGTGTCATTTCAGGTGATGACTTCCTCCATCCGAGTGACATTCTTCCATTTACTCGTCGCCCTCTCTTCATTGTGGTTGACAGTGATAACAGCTGTCCAAATGGACATTTGATAAAACCTATATGGCTTTTTTGAAGAGAGGAGTGCCAATGATGAGTTGAACATGAGAGCATGTGCATTACTGAACTGGAGTTGGACGCATGACAGAGCCTGAGTGTGAACGAGAGGAGAACCAGCAGTTCTGCTGCTGTCACCGAGCTTGCAGCCTGATGAGAAAGGCATGGGAGTCCCAGCTTCTGCATATCACCCCAATAGCTGTGGCAACATGTTCACATACTTCCTGACTGCCCCATTTCTTGCGTTTTGCCGAGTTGTTGGAGTCTCAATACCAACCTTACAGAAGGTAGGTCCCGTTGGCAACTTATACTTTTTGATTGCATTTCACTCTTCCATGCCGGACAAAGTTTCATGATGTGATATGCGCAGGGCCAACTTGAACATACGGAGAAATTCTTATCAACACTAGTGGCGGACTTGGGCAACTTCCTGGCCGCATCATCCTCGATCAACCACGCCTGGGCTCGTGTATTGTACGATCCTTTTCTCCGTCAACTTGTACTAAGGTATGTATTAAGGTTTGGGAATTGGTGGACTCCTTCCTTTTCCTACTCAAAACGCTCTTGCTCATGAAAGGTAATTCATCTTGTAGTTTTACCTTGTGGGCTGTAAACTGGAACGCTCATTTTTAAATTGTTGTGTAGATTCACTTTATGTCGAGTTTTTGCACTCAATTCAAAGTTTCGTGGCAAGCCTGGGTTTCTACCAAGGTGTTGTCCTGCGCTGCCTGAGGAGTGGCTGACCAGTTCAAGTTTCCAAATGCATCCTTGAAAATGTTTGAAGAAGGTTCTGAGGGAATGTCAAATAGAACCACAAACTCGGATTAATCTCATTAAGTTTTGTAATCATGGCGTGGGCAACTGATATAATTGAGGTGCTACAGGAGGTCGATCAATTTAAAAAATATAGTGGTGCAGGTTTGATAATTGCACGGAGAAGTTCAGAAAGTATAGTTAAGGTCACTCCCAAGGAGTGTCGGACAGTTTCGTGCTTCATGAATAGCTGTAAAAAAATCCATCTTTTTCTCGAGTTAGTAAGCAGTCGTCCTTCAATCCGAGCGTCAACTCTGTTTGCCCTGGCAACCAGGCAGACTTTTTGTGCACTTGATCTTGAAAGACGTTTACAAAACACCATATTATGTCAAGAGTGAAGCCGTGAACGGAGAATGTTTTTGGAGGTGAACGAAGTTGAGTTGCATTTGAAGGTGTGGTTAAGGTTTCACAGACTTGGATATATGTCAATCATTCTGCTCGTCTTGTCCTTGGTTAGGTTCCCTGTTTTCTGTTCTCTCAAGCATATGTTCCCCTTCTGGGTTTTCCATGCCGAATATGTCCGAATGTGTTTGGGCATCGGTTGCCGTGTCGTAGAATGTGCATCAGAAGCACTCTTGTGGTCGTGTTATGGGATATGATAAGGAGGTTCACTTCTTTGGGCTTGGTGCAAAGTCTTTGATTCTCCATGTCTCGCCACAGGCTCTCCAAAGAGCCTGCATCTCAACATTGCAGGTTGGTATCCCACAAGTCTTCGACGTCCAAAAGTTAGTTCCAAGTGGGAAAATTACAGCGAATTGATGTAAGATCACATACTCGTGACGCGACCGACTCACCCTCAAAACCTGGAGAAAAATGTCCCAAAACTCTCTTGCGTGTCCTTGATACCCTCCATTTGATCATGCTCCAGAAAATTGCCGAAGTCTTGATCCCGGATGCGGGGCCCCTCGCGTAACCACACTACATACTGCTTGTCGAAAGCGCTCCCAATCTCCTTCAGGATGCTCAAAGTCCTCTAGTATGGAGACACACAGAAAACAAGCTTTCCAGTCACCACCCTCACAGGTTTTCTCTATTGTGCCCGTATGCAGCTGCCTCCACCTCTCCGGCATCGGTGATATAAATTTTTGAGATCGGCGATGTGGTAGCAGTTTGAATCCACGTCCCTCTCGCTTGGCCCATGGCTGGCCAGCAAAATGCGGCGCGCCCTGCAAAAGCTCGGCTCCTCTGCCATAGTGCATCTCATGATCACATTCTCATGTCTTCAATCTCCGCTCCCAGCGCCGAATCCAACTGCATACACATCAAGGTGCGATTTATATTCAATTCCTCCACTGGGTATAGCATCCATGAGAAATCGACGACAAATGTTTGTAGATGTGGTTGGTTGGTAACCGGAACATTCACATATTAGCAGACACCTAGGGTTAGGGTTTTAAAATCTGATACCCGGATTCTGTAACGGCAAGTACCCTCCAAACTTCACTAAGCCCTAAAGCAAGATTATAAATATCACTTTGATGTCTGGGATGTATCATTTGTTTCGAACTCTTGCATCACCAGCTGTTTACATGCGTCGGCTACTCGTCTGTCGGATGTCTCTTCACATATCTGAATGACTTCAGTATTATTGGATTAGGTGCGTGCCTGAGATTCTTGGTAGAGATATTGTATTTTTGGGATACAGTCCTGTCTCATCATCAGCGGAGTAATTTTCATTATAATTACATTGCTTTCAGACTGGACTAAGAGTAATGTCGTGCTCTTCAGAAAGCCTGGGCTCCAGTTCCGTGGACCCGTGGTTCACTTTGATGCATACATCATTTTATTTAATATGTTTTAAAGTTCGTCCACGTCTGTTTACATATGTATTCATCTATATAATTGTTGATGCCAGTCCCTGATTGAATTGTGTATTATATTGCGTTGGATCTATCTGCCCTGTAGGGTCTAGTCGGTAATGAATGTCTGCGGGGATTGTTGTGTAACGCTGCTCAAACCCTGTTCTCATTACCTCTAGCATTTCTTATTAACCCACCCGGAAGTCGTTTACTGTGCGACATCAACCTTCAAGTGAGGCAAACTTTCCCCCACTGTAACGTGTTAGGTATATATAAACGGGCAAGCTTGTTACAACTACAGCGGTTGTGAATCACACAACAAATCTGTAATGCTACAATGCCCTGGACACTGATGTCAAACCAATGTTTTGGACACGTAAAATGATAGTTAATCTTCATAGTGGTTGTGGAGATAAGTCAATTGATGTGCATACTGTGCATAATATGCCAAGCCTCATCGTTCGAGGTGGAAAATTCCTCAGCATTCCTGGAAGATGGGTCTCAATCCCGTATTGAAAGTTTCCCGTGGTTCGAGAGAAGAAACCCTGCAAATGTAGGCAGAATCAATGAAACCTCCGACCACAGAACCTCATTGGAATGAGCTCAAAGACTCGGTCGCCACAGAGATTGAAGATTCAAGCCCAGATCGGGGGCAGGACTAGTCGGTGAAACGCAGTCTCTGACCTCTGAAGCAAACGAAGCCAGGCTGGTCTGCCTGTGGATGAATATGTATGTCTTCATTCATCCATGGTCCTAAACGGAGGTGCGCTCGGAGCCTCACGAACCGTGGCAGTGCTCCTGCAGAATCTATTGGGAACCTTGTTCCCAATGGGGAGCCTGTAACTTCGAGCGTTCCCAAAAGGGAATATCAGACAGATCGAATACAAAGGGGGAAAATCTTGAACGTTCAAACAACGACATGGAGTAATTCTGTTCTAAATATAACGTATATATATATATATATATATATACATTCGTTCACTTATGTAAGTGGTGTGAAATTCATATATATATATATATATATATATATATATGTGTGTTTGTGTATGTGTGGGTATATGTGCACAGAGATACATATACTTATATAAGTTGTGAGTAATTGAGCAGAATATTTCGGTACAAGGTGCAAAATGAAGCTACAACCTACATCTTGTTGTTACAAGTTTATTAAACATTTGTAATACATATTTTAAGAATGCAATTTGCAACAAGATTTGGCGACCACTGTAGAAAATTCTTTTGTGGGTGTAGAGCAAACATAACTAAACGCAACTATTGCTGTGGACATGGCACATAATGAAAAAAAACATTAACAACAATTCTGGTAATGAAAAATAGGATGGTGAATATTCTAAGGAAATTACACACCTGCTACACCACAAATCAAATGCTTCAAAAGAACTAGTAGCTAAACTTGGTTGTTAAATGGCAAGATTATTACTTTTTGTTTTTATAAGGGTTAAATAAAGAACAAGGAAGTTTTATGTCATGTATAATATAGCAGTGAGGCAATCTTTCATGACTTCTATATTCAAAAAGAACATGTTTGTTAACGAAATAATCAAGCAAATCCTTCAAGATGAATTACACCATAAAACTACATAAAATGTGGATGCAAAAGAAAGCCAAATTTTCAATTTTGTAAAAATTCATATGCTATTTGACATGAACAAAATGAGACTCAATTCAACATAATAACTTTGTCAAAGTTGATTTGATAGACTCAGAGTGGAACCTATTATGGTTGGTGGTTACATATAATAGCAGTGATGTGGTATTGAAATTATATAATTGGGATTGTAATAGCAGTGACTTGGTATTGAAATTGGGAACCACATAATCATCAAAGACAATTGAATTTTGGGTTTGATGGCATAAGGTACAATAATTTCTCATTTTAAAAAAATCAAAAAGAAAAAAGAAAAAAGATTAAAAAATATTTAAAAAACATGATTGCATGTACTACATTTTCTGAAAGCATTAGTTTATTTTAGTATTTTTTATGTATCAGTAGAAAAAATCAATCATTGAATCATGTCAAATAGGGTAGATAGTTCAATTGCATATTTACTTTATTTTAAAAAATTTGTGTCCGGTCTTAAAATTCACCAATTGGTTAAATTTTTCTATCTGTCCTTGAAGTTAGTTCATTGGATGAATATTTGAGAAAAGGAGGTTAGTATTTGATTAATGAAAATTAAATAATTTATCAAAATTATCACAATTTATTTATGAAGTTCTTGAAAGGAAAATTAATTTAAAATGAAAATTTAATTATGAATGTGCATTACAATAAAATTTGGCATTGACAATGTGTCATGGAATCATTACTGTAATTATTCAACAATATAGATCATAGTAACTACATACACCTAACAGAATTTCCTATTGATTACTAGAAATTTATCACATTCTACTTTGTTTTTTAATTCAATTTTAAGATTGTTTCTATTTTAGCTTAGATTGATTAAATAGCTACTAGAATTATCCTTGTGTGAACATGATGCAAATTTGCAATTTCCCTTTAAAACAAGGTTACGTAGATCAAATGAATGCTTTTCTTCTAGCTTGCTGGTGCCCATATTACTTAAAATGGAAAGTATATGAGAAGTTCTACACAAAATTTTATTTAAAAGGAAATAATAACTACATATATAGTTATACATATAGAGGGAGGTATTTTTCGAGATTTACATTTTTTTATATTTTATTCTGTTTTGTAAATAAGTTAGAATCAGAATCAAAATAATATGCTTCTGCAAAAACTGATGATTAGAGGATGCTCTTTAAGGTAAACAAATGCATGCTATATGACCTAAAGTTTTGTAGAATAGATCTATATTTGATAAATAAAACATGCTGTGCAGTGTATTTTGGACCAAAATCCATTCTGCTAAAAAACCAGTCAAGCTTGCATAGAGGTGCAACAATTAGAACCTTTGAGGATAGAATGTGTCACAGAAAGTGTAAGTAATGAGTTTTCCATTGTAACAGTTTTTAAAGAATTTAAATGCAATTAGATAAAATTGCCTAGGGGTGATCATTTAGAAAAATATATATACATATATATATATATATACCAGGATTGTATTTCATTTACTTGCAACCAAACAAATGGAGCCTAAATGGCATCTTTCCTAGCCACAAGAAAGCAACATGCTTGGGCAACCATCAAGAAAGGGAGCAAGAGACTCGAAGCTTGGAATCTTAGAATCTGACCACTTGCCATGTTGTGGGCAAGACAGATTCCACACAGATTCTGCAATGGAAATGTCATGGTGGTGTACAGGTTTGACTGCATATTGACCTAAATGGGGCTGGGTTATGGAAGACCACATGCACAGGTTCCAAACTTGCATGGTGCCAAGCTGGTGCCCTAATTCTATAGCCCAACATGTATTCAACCTCCAAAAGCAACAGATAGCATCATGCCAAATTGTTACTTCCAAGGCATCTCTTGCCCCTCTTTTTTATTTTCTTTTTGTTATTGAGTTGGAGAATAGGACCACTTGTGGTGGAATCCTAACTTTGCATTATGATTTTGCATTTCGAGGATGATATCTTTACATGAAATGAGGGCCAGTAGAAACCTATGTTCTTATTTTGAGGTATTAACTGTTTAAACTTTTTTTTTTTTTTTTTTTTTTTTGATTTTTAAAATTTTAAATTTATTTTATTGATGTTGTTGTCGGAACCATTTAAACTTGTGGTGGATTATTTTTTATGTAAGAAAAATATGTGGATTTTTTTAATAATATATAAAATCTTTTAAACCTTTGAGATTGGCAAGCATGTTTGTTGTTCTAAAAGAAATCTCTTTACAAACAAAATATGTACAGTGGTTGATTTGTGAATTTTGATTAGAGTTGGTCCAATGTATAGGATTTTTGGTGTTTTATTATTTCACTATATATATTTCTTCAGTTTTTTTTTTTTTTTTTTTTTTTAAAGCAAAGATACATCATGTTAAATTAGGTAGTGCTACAAGTTATTTCCATGTTGCAGAATACATAGCACAGATTTATAGCATAATTCTTTAGTTATGATATTTAATAGATATTTTATAAACTATATTTTATTTTGAAACTTGAAATAACAAACAAACAATAACATTGTTATCATCATTATCATTTAAAAAAAAGTGCCAAGCATGTTGTACATATTATTTCTGCAAAGATTTCATTCTGTAACTAGAATACAGTATCACAACAATCAAAGGAGGTCCTGAGGGAGAAACCATATCAATGTCTTATTGTATTATGCATTCATTCATTTTTCATTTCTATTTTGAATAAAAATAAGTACATTACTTTTCTTCAGAGTATTAAATAGTGTTTAAAACAAAATTGAGTGTTTGAATTTCACCATGGATTGAAATACTTTTTGTGGATCTTTGCCACATCTAACTATTTTTTTAAAAATGTTGAAAAAATGATCTCTGTCAGTTATTTTTCAGATTGAGTTTTAATAAGTTTGATGATATGTTAAAATTCTTATGCTACAATACGTCTTTTCAAATTCATTGCAGCACATCAGATGTTTATTAAAGTGTCACCTATAATACTCAAGTAATTTGTGCCATATCTTGTTAACTTTTGCAAATCATAAAATGAATAAGATACTCCAATGCTAGTGTGTTTACATTAGTATTTATTGGTGACAAATAATAGTTTTTTTTACCATAAAAAGTTTAAATATATATTTTTGCAAGTTGTGATTTTACAATAGATTCTTTTTTCTTTTTCTTTTTTATCTTAAAAGAAAAATAAAATATAAAAAGATAAAAAGTTAAAAAATATTATAAATAAATAAATAAAACCATCTACCTTCACAATTCTATCTATAGAGTTTTTATAAATTCTTAGTACATCATTTTACAAAGCATTTTTAGAAAAAAACTCTATATCTATTTTGCCAATCTACATAACTTTTAAGATTTATTTAATCTTTTATCTTGATAAATTTTCTAAGTTATAAGTTAGAAGTTTTGAAAAATATTTGTATCATTTATCAAAATGCTTAAATTATTTTGATACCAATTGTTTGGAAGTTAAGACATTGAGAAAGTCAAATTTTACATGCTTTTGGGATTTGATGCCTACATTATTAGTTGACTGTATAGTAAAAAATTATAATGTAAAATGTTAAAAATTTAATGTTAAGATTCAAAATTATCCATTTCAAAAAAATCTCATAGATATATGTTATGAGGATATAGATTTTTGACCTTCAATTATAACAACAAGATTCTGTTTAATATTTTTATTTAAAAATTTAAATATTTTAAAAATTATTTTAAAAATAACATTCAATTTTTAACTTTTGGCCTTAAAATATGCCATAAATAACTAATATTACTTCTTCTTGTTCTTCTTCTTTGTATATTACATCTTAAAGTTGGATTACTTTGCATTACTCTTCTAATTGTGAAGCTAATTCTAGCATTTGAGTTAAAACTACCAATTACAACTTTCAATTTTTGCCACATCATACACTCATAACTTGATCACTTTAACTAAGATTAAATTGATCAACAAGTTTTCTAGTCACTTGCATAAAAATAAGTAAACAAATAAATAATATATATATATATATATATATATGCTTCCAGAATTCAACAAAAATTGCACACACAATATCATTAGGAAACACACATTAAAATCAGATTTAGATACAAACAAGGAGAATCTCCGCTGCTGTTAGAAGAGTTCACGTGGACAGAATGAATTTCAACGTCACTAATCACGATGTCAAGAAAACAACGATGAAGGGAAAGGAAAAAAGATAAAGAAAACAGAAGAACATGGCTGCAATATTTGTAGTGCTTATGATTTTCGCACATTCTGGATGTTTCGAAACATACACATTCTAGATGGTCAAAACGCAGGAAAGGAGGCAGATCAGTCTCCCCCACTCGCCTAGAATCTCACACCACATTACAACACAACACAACGCCCTCTTTGATCACCGCGCACACATATGTCGTCGTAGATGGTGGCAGATCGACGACCAGTCGCAGCTGGATGCTCTGGTCGCAACTGAGCAGGATCCCCACATCGACACTCGGGTTGGCTTGGCCACTGGATTCCGGCTCCCATAGTCCGCAGGGAGTCGTGCCTTCTGCCGAGGAATCCCAACGAAGAAAGTGAGACAGATCAGACCTGACAACAGCAACAGCAGCATCAGCAGCACAAGTGGAGGGGAGGTGGCAGTGCCGCCCCCGCTCACTGCGTCTGTCTGTCGCCAACGTGGTGCGTCTGCGGTGGGGTTCTGATCCAGGGAGCTGCTTCAGCTGCCATGACCGTCACTATCACCCACCGCTTGCGATGCACAATCCGGGCGTTGCCCCGATTTCTGGGGATTCGCTGCAAAATGATCCAGACTGCTCCCCTCTCAACAATCACAACACCGCCATCAAGAAATTCATCGTTTCTGCGTCTGCTACCATCACGTGTGTATCTGTATGTATATGTATAAGGTGTTGCTAATACCACCACAGTTTTTGCTACTGCTGTCACAAAAAAATTTATATATTTTTTATTAAAATTAAAATTATTTTTAAATAGTTTGAAAAAAAAAAGAAAACATATTGGAAATATTAACAAATTTTTGTAATGGAATAAAAAAAAACTAAAGAAATATGTTATATAGGTGGCAAGTTGTGGTGGCTGTAGCAAAAATTGTGGTAGTAGTAGCAAAAATTGTGATGGCATTAGCAATACCCTATATATATATACATAGAGGAATATTAAATTGATCCACCTAAATGTCAAACCGATCCACTTTCAATAAAATATATGGCTACCTCCACTAAAATAGTTTTTAATTATTTTCATCATTTGACATCCTTAGAAACTTTTCATCTTGTCATATCTCTCATGCTGATCTTTCTTTACAATTCACCAACTTCTCTCTAATGAAAATTACCAATCTTTCTTGCACTTCCTTCAAGCTACTCCTTTATAGCCCTTCCCAACCCTTCTCATCCCCTTGCAAAATCAATACATCACCAAGTGCAAAATTGAAAGATCAATGAATGAGTGCAAAGTCCTACACAGTACAAGAAGAATAAAGTAGAGAAAGTTGGATTAAATTAAGTTTGAAGTAAGTTGATTTAATCTCTCTCTCTCTCTCTCTCTTTTTCTTGCTATATATATATATATATGTATATACTCTAGTGAGATCGTGGATTTTGTTGATAAGATTTTCTTATGCTGCTATTATACTTCACTATTCCAAATAAATTTAGAGTCTATTATTTTCTTTCTTTCTTTTTTTTCTTTTTTTGAGTATATTGAATCCATATTATTTTTTAATAAATATAACATTTCTTACTAATTCAATATTTGTATCTCTTAATTACATCTCTTATTATTGCATACTTTATTCAATTGTTTTTTTTTTTAAATTCTAACTTATTAAATAATTCCAATAAAAAAACTATTATATTTTATTATTTCTTATTTATTTCATTTGTCCAAATTCTAACAATTGTGCAAGAAATCTAAACAATTTTATACTAGTAAAGTCTATGACAAAGGTATTATAGAATAAAATCATTTTCAAGTAATATAGTTTGAAGAAGCTACACATAGGATAATTGGTTATCAACTTAGAAATATTTTACCACATCCAATAATTAAGGATCCAAATTCAAACATAGATCATATTAAAGCAATCTTCTCAAGTCTTAAAAGAAATAGAATAGGAAGTGGCTTGGCAACTTAATACATTATATAAAAACAATTTTAAAACTATCAACTCATCTACCCCAAAATTTTGTATAGGCTTTAGTATTAATAGAATATAAAAGCCTATAAAGAAACAAAGGCTAATATTAAGATAAAGATTGTAGTAGATTAAGACTTTAAATCAATTATATTTTATTATATAGATCTATTATATTAAATTTGGTAATATTATAATCTTATTTGAGTACAACCACAACCAAAGGATCCATAACCTCATCTAAATATAAGCATTAGTATTCAAAAAAATACTCACAAGATTTTTTTTTTAATTTAAAAGTATCACTAAAACAATTTACACCAAATAACTTAAATAAAAAACTAATATGATTTCACAATTGTAGTATCCAAAAATTAAAAAATAAAAATAAAACATAATTTATACATTTGTATTTTACAATCTTTGATAAAAATAAAGAAAGTCCAAAATATCTTCTATCGGCTAGTATAACTTCATGATACATTCTTACACCAGAATTAATTTTGGACAATTCAAGTCATATTTATTGATTTGATATATGCAAAGTAATTTATTTTATTAAATCTTTTTCAAACATTATTTTTTTATTATAGTTGATACATCTGTTATTAATTAAATTTTTATTATTTTGTATTGCATCAATAGCCATAAAAAAATGTTATATAATAAAGAATTTTAAATTATAATAGAAATATTTTTTTCTTATCATCTTCTAGAATTTCAATAATATTGGCAATTGTACAGACTAGAAACATGCTGATAGAAGTCTAAGGTAGGCATCTAAATAACAATTATTCGAATTTTATAATAAATATAATTTAATTAGTAATTAGTAATTAGTTATTTAGATAAAAATAATACATTGTTTAAAAATTTTAAAAATATCTATATGCACATTATCTATCTAAGTCTAAACAAGACATTAACATCTAATGGATTTAGGATCCAATTTTTTAAGACAATTCATACAAATTATTTTGTTCAAGTACTAATAATTTTGAGCACCAAAAATTATCAATATGTAAGTAGCTTGGAGTTTAAGCAAAGACTTTGCAATATTCTTTTCAAAGGGGAATAATAAAAGATAAGCAATAAGTTTCATAACAATTAGACATAAAGTACTTAATACCTCCAATTACTTTTATTCAATGATACCAAAAGTTTGATCAATTATTACTACTTGACCTAATATGTTTTATTTCTTAATTACTTATCTCAATATTTTTTCTATCTTCTCTTAAAATTTTGGTTTTTTATAAGTAAAACTTTTATTAGATAATAATATTTTTTAATTAAATACTTATAGTATTTGTAAAATAAATATAAGAATAACATCATAAATACCAACCTTCTTCTAACTTCAAAACTACTTGTCTTTGTTCTATAGAGAAACTATTTTGGTCCAATGGTACAATTATTTCCTTAAAACCATTCACCTTTAATGAAACTAAGCATGTCTAATTATTAGTTGCAAAGTTTTTATTATCCAAAAGATAATAATAAACTTACTAATTATATCAAAAGTTTCTAAAAAAATCTTAATATTATTATATTTTAAGAATATAAAGAAAAAAATTTAACAAAGATAAAAGTATTGAACATACTTATATTAATTAAATAAATAGGATTATGTGGAAGCAAATAAATACATAATAAAGTATGTAGAAGTAATAATGAAAGGATTATCTCCTTTAAAAAATATTAAATAGTCTTTTTAAACTCAAAAATAGATCTATAGATATACCATGTGGTTATACTAACTTTACTAAATTTTCCACTTCTAAGAAGCTAATATATAAGCATTTTATAATTTAAACACTTTGCTTTTAAATCTTGTGGTTTTGAAAAAAAAATTATATAGCTTTTTTTAAGAAAAATTAAAAAGAATATTTAATTTATTTAATATCTCTCTTATATTCTAAGTTATTATTTAAATATTTAATTTATTTATTTATTTATCAATGGCCAATCTCATGTCTCTTTTTATTTAATATATTTCTATATAGTTTTTTTTTTTTTTTTTTTTTCTTTTAAAGTTATGAATAAGTTTTTTAAATATTTTATTTGCTTCCACATAATCCTATTTATTTAATTAATTTATTTGTACAGATTCTTATTCTTAATAGAAGTTATTTTATATCTAATCCATAAATATTAGCTAATAGAAGCAATATTAGATATTGCAACAAAATATAACATGTTAGAAGATAAGAGTTAGCAATGCCATATTTTCTTATATGGCACATTTATATTTGAAATATAAAAATAGTCGTATTAGAATGGTATTAATATGGCTAAATTAAATTTATAGAAAAACCACAATAACTCTTTAACTATACTTCTAATTTTGATAAATAAATGTGAGTTTTTAACTACTATAATTTAAATATTTTTATCTAATTATTACCAAATATTTAAAAAAGATTAGTATATTATAGAAAATAGAAAATAAAAACTATTAACAAATGCATATAATTAATTTTTAAAAATATATAATATAGGAGTAATATAAGTTATATTTTGATATATAAGATTATTTTATTATAATTTTAAATTATATTAATTAAAAGGTAATAATAACATAGATTATATATAAAGACTTATGTAATTAAATAAATTATATTTTCTAAAATTAATTTTTTAATTTTAATTTTAAAAACTCAAAGAACTAAAAATACTCCTAATTGATGTTTCACAATTATTATTCTGTTCTTTGAATAATTTTTTATTGTATCTCTTTTGGTCAAATAAGAAGCTTTTATACATGGTCAAGTAATAGATCTTATTATTTGATCTAACAAAAATCTAATATATCAATATTCTATATACTTCTATTTAATTCTATTTATTTAAATTCTATTAGTTATCAACCTAATAATTGGTTATTAATCAATATGACAAATTAAATAAATCTATATCAAATCAATCTAATTGCATATTTTATATAATATTAAATATAAAAATATTTATATTTACTATCTACTTAGTCTATACAAGAATACTAGATAAATCATATGTATTCTTATATACAATCAAACACCTATAATCAATTAAAGATAACAGAAGGTAATATATTATCAAATATAAAAATAAATTATCTAAATTTTTATATAATAATATTTAATATAATTTTAAAAGTAACTTAAGAAATAAAATAATAAATAAAGTATCAATTGAATTTAGAACCATTTTTTTTTTTTTTAAATAATTCTTTCAAAATAGCATAATAGATTTTTTAAGTACTTCTTAATTGTACTTGGCTAAATTTATATAAATTTATTATGATAACTAACTTTTTAAATTTAATGGTCAATAATCAAAATTATTGAGCTAATATAGAAATCAAGTTAGGAAAGATGATATCTATCTTGGTTAAATTATATAATAGATAAAAAAAATTATACAAGAAACTTAAACTAAAATTTATAGAAGTAAAAGATTCTATGTTGATATTGTAATAAAACAGTTATAATACTTATAATCACTTTTTTAATTTATAAACTTCCAAGACTTGATTGTATAGATAGTCTATCACAAAAGATCAAGTTGAAGTAAAAGATATGACAATCAATATATTTAAAATCATTTTCTTGAAGTGTTTAGACCACAAGGCAAGCTTATTAGGAGTTTTTAACAATAAAAAGACAAAATAGACATAATATGATATTAATGTCATTCTAAAATATAAAAATAAAAAATTCTTAAAAAAAAGTTTTAAAAAAACTTATAGAATAGGACTTCTAAACTAAAATACAAGAAAGGTGTTAATAAGACTAAAAAATAACTTTAGTTTTACTTCTATAAATACTTATTATCAAAAAAATCATATGGAAGCTTTTTAAAGACTACAAAGCTTTTGGCCTAAGCATCTAGGCTATAGGTGCTTTTATAATGGCTTCCTAAAAATAAAATTTTCTATTAAAAAATTATATAGCTATATGTCATATCTAAAAAGTATATAGATTCAATTAGAATCTAAAAAATATTTCTTAAAGATATTTATCTATTTAATATTTTTTTACATATTCTTTTAAATAATATATTTAAAATACCATCAAGTGTAATATTCACCTCCAGTAGTATCACCAAGCACTTAAACTCTCTTCCAAAGTTGTGGTACCACATACATTATATCATGACATCTATTTGAGGGAGAACATATCTTTTTTGAGGATACTTATTTTTATTTAAATGCCATGAAGGTTAAAATAACTTAAGTAATTTATTTAAAAATTCTATAAATAATGTTTATTGATATGAATTTTTTGGTTATTAGTTCTCCATCTTATTAGAATAAAAATTTTAAATTAAGTTCTAAGAAGTTGTAGAAATAAGTTAATTTATGAACTTCTTTCTCTTTTTTTATACTATCCTATTATCAATAGTTGGCTCTTAATTTAGATAAATATTTTTGATAATAAATAGAAGATAATTTATAAGATTTTCAAATAGCTTGCATAAACATTCACTAATATATCATATTATTATGTGAAAAAATTCTTTAAAAGTTCTTTTAAAATAAAAATAAAAAAAAAGTTCAATTTTCTTAATAATAATTTAATAAACCATTAAAAAATACAGCTGCAATATTTGATTTATATATTCTATTTGTCTATTAGTTTTATAAAAAAAAATTAAAGACAATACAAAGCTATTTTTTAGAATCTTCAAGAATGTCTTTTAAAACTTTTATATTAAGTAAAATCCTTTATTAAATATAATATTAGTTGCAAGTCTATAATATTAATAGATATTATCAAAAAAAATTGAATTGTTTCTTTACCAGCAATGGATTTTTATAGGATAAAAAATATATTATAAAATAAAAAAAAAAAAAAAAAAAAAAAATTAATAAAATAAATAAACTTCTTTTAAAAAAATAAATATCTTTAAAATCAAATTTACTATAGTTATCATGAAAGTTATTTTAACATATAAAATAAGAAGGTCTATAAAGACATTGGAATAGACTTCATTCAAAAAAGTATTTCCAATTAAAATCAATGATTATATAGCTTAAAAATTTAATTACTTTAATTTCAAAAGAATGGTTTGTTGTTGATTATATGTGACATCGTCTTCTTTTAGTAAAAAATAGGAATGTCCAAACTAAGAATTTAACAGGCCTAATTGTATTTTGAAATAATGTATAACATTAAATATATAATATAAAAATATATATTCTAATAAGCTTGTTAATAATTCAAGATACATGTTGATAGAAGATATTTGAAGTTCTTGTAATTAATATAAATTATGATCAGGTTAGAAGGACTTTTGAAATAATGACATCGATTTTAAAAATAAATTTATGGCAAAAAGTTCATTGTTGTGCACTGCATTAACTATCTTAAATATTGAAATGAGATAAAGTGTATTGCCAATATGTACTTGTGTCTCATATATAATTTTATACATTTGTTTTATATATATATATATATATATATAATAATAATAAATTTTTAAAATATAAAAAATATAAAATAAGAATTATAATAAAAGTAGTTTTTAAATCTTAATACGTTGCTCTTGCATCTTTGTTCTACTATTAAAGAAATTAAAATTTAAATACATAATTAGAGCAAAAAATTTAAAAAACTTCTTAATAAATATATCATAGTAATTTATAAATTTCTAAAAGTATTACATTTTGTATATGAAATATAAAACATCTCTAATCTATAACAATTTATATGCTGATAGAATCTATTTGCTAACCATTATTTAAAATAATATGTTCTAAAATCTCAATTTAAATTATATAAAACATATATTTTTCTATCTTGGTTATGATCTTTTATCTCTAAATTTTTGTAATACCATACAAGCATATTCTTATTCTTCTATATTCTTAGAATATATAAGAACCTTATCCATATAACATCAAAAATAATTATTAAGGAACTTATAACATACATAATTTATTAAATTTTAAAATAGCTATAAATATTTGTAAGTCCAAAAAATAAGATATTATATTTTAAATGACTATACAAAATTTTAAATATAGTCTTTTTATTTATTTTTTTAATGTATATGATATTATAAGATATTAATAAATTATTTTTTAATATAGATCTTAATTTTATTTAATTGGTTAAAAAGTTTCAATATCAAGAATAAAGAAATAAAAAATTTAATGGTTAATTGATTGGGCTCTTAATAATCTATACTTTTTTTTATAAGAATCTATATTTTTCTTTACAATTAAATTTTTAACTATTATAAATCCAAAATAAGAATTCTTCACAGTTCTTTAGAATTACGCTATTTTAACTACTATAAATCTAAAATAATGAGATTGGTTTAAAAATTTACCATAATAAGCAAGATTAGATTTATTTAACTTTTGACAATTACTTCTATTGGTAGAATTTTATAGGTGACATCTTTAAAAGAGAAAAGATGGTCATCTATGACTTGTATATGTGCATATTTTATACCAACAACATCTTGTGATAATTTATAAATTTTTATTAAAAAAATAAAAGAATCTTTTAAAATCTAATAAGGTAGAGGTAGAAATTATAAAATATTTGGATCCTAAACAAACTTGTTTTAAAAAGCAAGATAAGGATTTAGAAGATTGCACAAAATCTTTATTAAATGGTATTGTATTAGAATCCAACTATATAATTCCTAATATAATTAGAATTTTTTTATGTTGACATAGTGTCCTTTTTAGAATAGTATTTTTTATATTATGATTTAAGATTTTTTTAATATATGATTTATGATTATATAATATATTTTGATTCTCTACAATATAGGCACAATCCTTCTTTCTATCATTAGTTTTTTTCTTCAAGTGTTTGAGGTTTGATGTGAATAATGTCAACCTCCATATCTTTATTGATAGAAATACTTGCAAAAAGATTATAGAAGCATTGAGATACCATGATACAAATTTTTAATAAAAAGTTTAAATTTTTATTATTCATATCTGTTATAAAAATTTGAAATGTATTTTTTTTAAATCTTGCTATTAAATACATTTATCATTGTAGAGCCATCAACTTGATATTGAAAGTGATGTTTGTTGATGTTAGCTGATGCTACTAAATTTATTTTTGTTATTATTAACTGTCTTTATTATCCTAGTCAAAATTATTACAAGTTTTTAAATAGCCTAAGATTAAATGGTTAAGCTATTATTCAAATGTGCAAATGTTAATTTTTTTGTGTTAAAGTCTGATTTGAGCATATTAGATTTATTTTAATCTCTTACTTCATTTAATATAATGAGTTGGCTTTAATAGCTTGTACATTGGCTAATAATTAGATGAATTTGACTAATTACTTTTTTATCTATTATACATGATATTGCTTTAGTTTTAGAAGAATATTAATACTAATTAATTATAATTTTTATTTCTTCTTTAATATATTTAAGTTATTACTTAAATATTTAATTTTATATATTCTAATGAATCTTTGGTAGCTTTTTATTTTATTTTATTCATCTAATTTTATTTATAAACTTTTTTAACCTATTTCCATAGCTTATGTTATAATTATTAATTTTTTCCATTTGAAGGTTAATTTTTTGAAGCTATCAAAGCCAAATTTGTGCAATCCTTCTAAAGCCATGTTGCACCTACAATTCTTCTTTTTAGCTTCTACTAATGCCTTTATTTTACCTTTATAGTCTTAACGTAGGTTTAAAGTTCCTATTCAAATATTTTTTTGTTAATCTTTTAGTTGATTGCCTTCTTAATATTAGTTATAGTCAAAAAACACATTATTGCTTAATCTCTTCTTTTTGGTGTTTTGATAAAACCAATTTTTAATTCAATTATATAACTCAAGCTTAATCTTGACATAATTCTTTAATATGAAGAGTGATTTAAATTTTGTAGTTTTGTAGTTTATATTTGTAATATTTGTAATTTTTAATTATTATCTTTTGATATTATTTTTAAAATTTTAAAATTTAAAATTTTTTTAATTGATTTATAGAATTAACTTCTCAATATGTGCTCTTCCAACTTCTACATAGTTCTTGCCATATTATTGTTGTTGTTGTTGATGTTATTGTATCTAAATGTTGGTTTTTCTTCCATAGCATAGTTGTTTCTTTTTAAATCCCATGGTATTAATGGAAGTAACATTGGTTCTTTTTTGTTTCTTATTTTTTATTTCTACCACTATAATTGAATTTTTTTGTATATATTAAAATAGATATCAATGTTGCTATTATAACCAAAGATATTGGTGGTCACGATTTTTTTGTGGTATTGTATAATAATTTTTAATTTTTCAAGCAAAATATATATATATTCTTATTTTTTTTTAAAAATCAATTGTCTTCTTGTTAATTGGCTATTATGCCTTCTATTATATTCTTACTATGGTTGTATTTTTTGATCTTTTCTTTGATTTTATATGTATCAACGTAATCATCTTTTTTAACTTTTTTAAAACGTTGCTATATTTTAAAATTTTATCTTCTATTATAAATTATTTATGGATTTTTTATTAAAAACTATTTTACAATGAATATATTAAAAATCTTTAGACTTTTTATTTTTTATAATTTTATTCAAAAAATCTTATTATTTTGCTTCTTTAGATTATATAATATAAACAAGATCAATTCAAAATTATAATTTGTATATTTTACAATAGCAATTATTTATATGATGAACTTACTTGCATACAACAAATACTTACAAAAGCGTGTCAAATCTGCAAGTGCTTTAAATTAATGATTATACTTTCTTAAACAATATTTACTTTAGTATCTTTATTTGTTCCATTTTAAAATAAAACTTCAATAACATTTTATTTCACATGTTTTTTATTTCATTAAAAAATTCAACTATTGATCTTTTCAAATTATAACACAATCTTGATTGTATTCTTATTAATACTGATGGATTGGTCTTATATTTGAAATAAGGGATTTTAGGTTGATTCTATTTTTAATTTTTTTAATTTTTTTTTATGGTTTTTTATTTTATTTTCTTCTAGTATCTCTTTATAAAGTTTTTAACCATTTTTTTCTAAACTTGAAACAACTTTATAAATTACGCTTGTAACTTAATTTAATAACTTCTACTTAAGTGGAGTGGATGTATGTTATAATACTATTGGATTTTAGTATTGTCTATTGTTTATATGGCCAACCACAATGCTTCTTGCATAAGTGTTTGCTATTAGTCTTATTAAAATTTTCTTATCCTTATTTTAGCTATTTAATAATTCTTCTATTATTTTTGTAATTACTAATTTTGAAAAAAAACTAAACTCTTTATAGGCTTCTTATTTCTATACTAGCTTATTTTATTTTAAAAAGTGTTGAATTAAAAAATTAATTGTACTAAATTATCTAGTGGTTTTAGCAATTTTGATACTACTTTTGGTGGTGGTGGTAATGGCAATAGTGATGTGTGTATTTTTTTTAAACTCTTTTTTAATCTTTTAAATCAAATATCTTAAGGTTTGGTGGCATCTCTCATAGTTTCTAGCTATTCTTGATCTAAGTAGGTATATTCTTATTTTATTCTTATCATCATCTAATTGATTGTTTCTTGTGCACATATTAAAAATTTGCTCTATTAAACTACATTTTAGTTTAATAGCGACACATCATTGTCTCTTTTTCCTATTATTAATATTTTTTCTTAGTGACTTCCTATCTTTTCAAATTATATATAGTTGTTATATAGTATTTTTTAATTTTTTGGATCTTAATTTTTTTTTTCCTTTTATCTGTTTCTTGCTTAGATCCTACTTGACTATCTCTTTTTTATTATTTGACCAACTCACAAGTTAAAGTATAAGAGATGGTGGATAATTAGATGGTGAATAATTGAATAGTATTGTAGAATTATTATAATTTTGATTTGATAATATTGAACAGAATTAGATTGATTTATATTACTCTAAAATTATTTATAAATCATTTTTTTAAAATAAGATATTAAAATCAAAAATAAAAATAAAAAATAAAAAACTAGAGAGAGTCCAAACTAAGGAGATTTGAATTCTCTAGCTTATTAATTTAAAAACTAAAGAATGTAATTTTTAATAACAATAGTCTTAGATTTATAATAAATTTTATATTAAAATTTTAATTTTAATTTATTTCATATTCAAAGCACTTAGGCTAATTTCTTGATTAATAGTTAGAAATTCAAATGTAATTACTTTGGTTGTTAAAATCTTTATTATTGTTTAATCCACTTGCCACATTGTATATCAAGTTGATACAATATATTTGGTAAATATTTTATTTTATTTTTTACTTTATTTTATTTTATTATATTTTCTTAATTATATGAAAGTGCAGTCTACTGCAATCAAAATACATTAAACATTGATACATCATATTGTTGGTTTAATAATTCTAATGAAGTAAAGTTCCAATTTTATAAATAATTTGATGAAGCTATTGAGGTTTCTTGTCTAATAATATAAATTTCATATTATCAATAAATAACAATTTTTTTTTTTTTTTACCTATTAAAAAATGAGAATTATTTTAAAAAATATATACTATTGTTAAAGCATTTTGTTTGGTGATGTAGATATTTTTAGCTAAATTAGATAATGTGGATGAATAATATATTAGTCAATCATATTGTTATATTAAATTTAGGATTAATGTTGCTATAATAAAAATACTATAATTTATTTTTATAGACATATAATTCCAAATTCTAGTAGAGTGCAATCAAAACTAATACTTTTGCATACTATTATTTTATGGTTTGCTATGTTTTTTTATATAAATTTATTTAAATAAAAATTTTAAACTTCCTCTTTAATTTTGTAATAGATTTTACACTCCCAATATAATTTTGGATATTTTATTAGTAAAATTAGAAAAGTTTATATATATATATATATATATATATATATATATATATATATATATATATATATATATTATAAAGATTTCTAATAATATAAAAGAAAAGTTTTAGAATTAACTATATTTATCATTTACTAATGGCATCTTTAATATTATTTATGATTTTTTTAAAATAAGCATTAAAAAATTTTAAAATAAATAAAATAAATAAAGATTAAGATTGATATTATATTCTTGGTATTTTTTTTAAAATATATAATGTATTTATTCAAATAAGTATTTAAGATTTTATAAATTAAAATATTATAAAGATAATATCTAATAAAATTCTATGAAATTTCTTTTAAAACTTTTATAATAACACATTAATATCTCACATGGATATTTATTTACTTTTTAAAAATAGTTCAATATAGATAGAAGCTCTTTATTTTATTATAAACTTTGATGTATAACAATCTATTGGATCTATTCTAATTGGATTATATATATATATATATATATATATATTTATTTATTTATTTATTTATTTATCTATAAATAAATTTAAGAGATGGCTAGTTACTTTGTTGAAGATATCATTAGTGAATGGTAATAGAAAGAGGTCTTTTCATATTGTGTGATTGAAATTTTGACAATAATAGTAAATCTTAAGTTGGACATTCTTCTTAAGAACTACTACTACTACAAATAATGATCACAATGTGTCTTTGACATGGATAATAAATCCTATTTTTAATAGTTTGTCAATGTATTCTTGAATTACTTGAGTATAATTTGAATTTGTCTTGCATTTGGCTTTGTAGCTAGATCAAGTATTTTAATATAATTTTATCTTGTGATTTGCTAGTGATGTCAAATTGTGCTTGAGTTCATCATAAGATCATATGAATATATTGAAGTGTTGTTGCAAGACCTATTTTTCTACCACAACTAAGTTAAGCTCTATTTGGGTATTTATTTCCAAATCTATAAGCTCTATATTAGTTCTTATATACATTTTTAAAAGATGTTCTTATTCTAGTTTAATTCAAGCTACTAATTTGGATTACAAAACTTTCAATTGAGTTAGTTTTTCATCTATTAAAATGTATTTTTTATTTTGGTTTTTAAATATTAATATTGGATGTAGTTGTAAGTATTATTTCTTCTAAGAATTCAATTATATTAGTTGTAGTTGAAATATTTTTTTTTCAAATAAAGTGTAAAAAATATCTATACTACTTAAATAAATAGTAGATAGAAGTATACAAGAATAGATAGAAACATATTAAGTATTTAAATATCTTTGTCCAAATACTTATATTATAAGCCATCTTTAGTCTTTTTAATATTTTTTATATATTTTATTTATAATTTAAGACTTCTTACTATATTTATATTTGATATTGGCTATTTTTATTATTTTTATTTTATTTTTATATTTTATTTTTATAATTTTATAATTATATATAAATATATTAATTTTTCATAATTTTGACATATGTATATATATAATTTTTCATAATTTTATTTAGTATATTTAACATATTTGATAAGATTGACATACACAATATAAAACCTAAAACTTTCTTAATAATCATTGGACCACCTTTTTTCTCTAAAATATTAAAATATCTTAAAAGTTAAAAATTAATATTTACTAAATAAAAACTGTTTTTATAATCTAATTATTATTTTATTGATAAAAATTTAAATCATTAAAAATAGTATAATTAGCAGAAATATAAAATATTATAGTACAATTATAAAATTACATAAAAATTTAATCCTTGCTATATATTAATTTTTTCTACTTCTTCAATAAACACCAAGAAAAAAATAATAAAGAACTCACAAAGATGATAGAAATCTCTTCAACAACTATATCATATTAAGTAATTTATAAAAATAAAATTGTATTTATTGAGAACAAAGAGTTATTCCTCTAAAAAAGTTTGATAATATCAAATCTAAGCTTTAAGGATTCAACAACCAAATACAACTTATTGAATTCTAACATCTTAGTTATTTAATCTAAGTATCTCAAACTAAGCTTATTTAAACTTCACTACCTTTACTTGTTCTTTTCTGGTTATTATAATTATGAAAACAATAAGATTTTATATTAGATGATTTAGATACATTTCTAGTAGAATTTTGGCTTATATATAGAAACTATGATGGAATTTGTATATCAATCAACAAAATCTAGATTATATGCAAAAATAGATCTATATCTATATATTTATAACAACTTCAACAAATAGAAATTAACATTAAGCGATACAAATTTGGACTTATTAGTCAATTTTTCTACAAGTTACAATATGATGTAAAAAAATTGTTGGTCAACATGCTTAAATCATTAAGTCAAATTCTTGAGTTTATTGTTATATGTAAGGCACTCAACAGCCTTGTCGAATATATTCAACCCAATCTCCAAGACGGTTCAAATGGAGCATGAAACAAAACCAAGGGAGCTTCCCCATATTCTTGTGAAAAGGAACCGAGAAGATTCCAGAGTCTAGGGATCTTGGGGGTGGGGGTATTAAAAGGGACGGGTTCTGACCCGGGAAAAATCCCGACCTTTCCTAACTTCCCCCCTCCACGAGAGTGGGGGGAGCAGGGCTCGTGATTTTTATGCCCCGTATTGGCGTCCCAGGAGACCGTGGCTGTTGGGAGCCCCCAAAAGGCCCCGATCCCTGGGAACTTCTGCTCGCCTCCAAGAAACAAGGACCCGCTATTCGGATGTCTGACACGTGTCCCGCCGGTTGTCTTTTTCCTTTTTACTCTCTACTTTTCTCTATACTATTATAGGTTGCATGACTTCCTACCATTGACTTAGGGCGACATCCATGGATCTCATTTTCCATGTGGCGAATGTTTTCCGAGATAATATTTTGGGGATTAGATTTTAGTGACTACAATGTGGTTCTTAATGTGGAAAGAGGGTCATGTAAAGATCATTAAATGCTTCACAAAACTTTAGGGTAGAAAATGGTTGAGATGACTTTTTTTTTCCTTGTGAATAAGGGAGTTATTAGTTATAAAGTTGCTTGTTGGATGTTCTAAGTGGACTTGAAATGGATGGTGCTCTCCTACCTCAAATTTTGGTGTTTAATTATATATTAGTTTTATTTATTTATTTCTTTGATTATTTACATAATCATAACAATTTCATCATCAACATTGTTTCTATTATTCCAATTTTACGAAACTATATTTTAAAGTACATTCAATTATTTATTTTTAAACAAAATGTAACATCATTTAGGGTAATAAAAATCCAATTTTAATTCTAAATTATAGAATCAAGTTTTAGAGAAAAAGTCATATTTCGACCTTGTTTCTTTCTTTAAAAGTATAGATAAATAACATTTGAATACACTTACAACTATTTTCAACCAAATTGAGAGCATGTTATTATTATTGAAAACAAATAGGTTATAAACCATGCTACAGTAATGATGAGTAAAAAAAACATAAATAAACCAATAAAATTTGGTAGACATCTTTTTGGAGATGCTATTCCTAGTAATGTATTCTGAAGTAAAAGCATCCATAAACTTGACAAAAGAATGTTAATCTATTTCAATTTATGCATTATTACTGCCTGTGGTGCAATCTAAATAAACATACCCAAAGAAAAAAGAAAAAAGAAAAAAGAAAAAAAAATCTTACCATATTTTCAAAAGTGAAATTTTGACAGGATGTTTTCCAAACTTGATTCTTCCATCATTTTTAAGTTGTCAAGTTACGCAAGAACGATTTTAAATAGTATTTTATCTACGGCTCAAATTTGAACTGATTTAAATTTGATGGAGTAAGTTTGTTTGGAAACTAAAGCTATTAATTATAATTAAACGGGGAACAATGCATGAATTATTATTTAAATTGAACAAAGAAATGAATTCTATAAAAGCTAGAACGAAAGAAAAAATAAAATCACATACACAGATGTGTAATTACAAATTCGACGCGTTGGTAAAATCTATAAATTTAAAAAGATAAAAAAATAAACATAGAAACACATAGGAATTGGCGGAAAGCAAATTCCACGCGTGAGTTTCAAATACCACATGTACTTTTTATTTGGTGACGTGGCAAGAACCATCCACTGACAAAAGTACCCATCATTCTTCTGAAGTACGTGCCAGCTGCTGTGGCAGGGCCATTCTTCGTCGGTGTCGTAGTCGTCGTCGTTCTACTTTCGTCACCATCTTCTTCTTCGTCGTCCTCATGGCAGCCAGCGGTGTGGAAGGAAGCTTCCCTCTGGAGCCACGGTAGCAAGCGAGCCAGTTGACTCTGCGGAACCCCTAATTCATAAACTGTGAAATCGACGTGTCATGACCCGCCATCCGATACAGTCAGGCGATCCGTGGAACTCTGAACCAAGGATTTTCCAACGCGTAGCCTCCAAATCAAAGGCATTCTGAAGTTTGGCAGCGAAAGTTTCGGTGCTTGCTTTATGAAATTCTGGGTCCTTCTGTTCTTATATACATATAATTAGATTTTTATTGATTCAATATATGTATTTACTTAATCATTACATATCTGAAATGGGATATTAAAAATTACCATGCATTAATGTGCTTGTATGTATTCACAGAATGGCGTTTGTATGATTGGTGAAAAATCTAAAAGCTGCTTGATGGAAATATTATACTATTATTGTTGGAGAATTGTGGTACAAGAAAATTCCATTTTTGTGATGCACTTACTCAGTTGGTTTTACACTTCAACATTTTCAAGTTTTTCAAATAGATACTGATACATACATCTTTTTAAAAAAATCCTGGTAAACCATTTTTTTGTGTATTTACTTCATGGAAAAGTGTTTACAATAAATTGATTGTCATATTTTTTTTCCTCAAAAATTTAGGTCAAACAGAATTTGAGTTTGATTTATCCAAGTTCGTATTACTCAACTTGATGTTTTTAGGATCAAGTTGACCAAAAGGCATCTGTAAAAATAAACATTCAATATTCAACCAATCACATTACAACATTTTATAATTATCAGTGAATTTGTATCTTTGGAATTTAAATATATGGCTGAAATGTCTTTTACAACAATGCATGGGATACTGTATTATATATATATATATATATATATATATATTTGTGTGTGTGATTGTTCCACTTGTACATGTTCTGTTAGATTTCTTAAGATTTTGTGACAGGCACAAATTATATCTTCAAAACTGCATTGTTTCTCTAGAAAAAAAACCCAAAAATCCAATTTAAAAAAAACTTAGTTTTTCTTTCAAAATGAAATCTTATAATAACACATACCACACATTTGTGTAAATATAATAATGTAATTATCAATTATAGAAAAGAATGTTAATCCAACACTTCATGAAAGAATCAAAGACCCATTCCTTTGAAACAAAATTATGACATTCAATAATTGTTAGAATTTTGTCAAAATTTTAAATGAATCTACAGCACATTTGAATGATATTTAAGTATAATGTGTTTTTGAATTAAAAAGACTATTATTAAAAAAAATGACATGTGTGTACATATGCATGCATGGAATTAACTTATGATAAAATGGTTTCTTTGAGATCAACCATAACGTGTTAACAGATAGAATCAAATCACCATTTTGCAATTGTCAGACTGAGGTTTATCCAAGATTCAATCATCCACAGCCTGCAATCCACAAGCCCTGATAACAATAATACTAACAAATAGAGTAAACCACTAAACTGAAGGAGCACAACTCTGCAATTTTATTTGATATCAAGAGATTTGTTGTCTTCATGAAAATGTAAAAGAGACAACACAATGAAACTGACCGAAAGAGGCATATGCATGCAAACAAAGGTCACTCCAAAAATGATGATGAGAAGCTGTAAGAGTAGAAGTTTATGGATAACATCCATTTCCAAACAGCAGTGGAGAATTCAAATCAGTTCCGCTATACAAATTCTGTGTTTTCTATCCATAAGTTCCATGACATAAAACAACCCAGTGCAAGGATCAACTTCTCAGCCATCATGGATGAAAACTATTCATCAAGCTTCCAAGACCCGCCGCCCAAGCAAAATAAGTGGTAAAGCTCCAGGCGGATATGACTGACAGGGCACTTTCATCCGTAACAGCGAATATCCTAACACGTGCTACCGATAAAATGTGATAACTGGGTACCACATCCCTAGTTCGCCAAGCTGGCAACCTAAGGAGTGGATCAAATTCGTGGCTCACATGAGTGGCTGCTCATCTGGACAAGAGTGAAAATATCTGTCCATCCGCTACGCTCCCGGAGGCTGACTCATCTCAACCCTGACGGAGTTTCGGATCATCCATAGCACATAAAGGAGAAAGGCGTTCGCAGTTCGCAGTTCCCCTTGAGGATTCAGGTGCGCTCAACCACAAGTTCTAGTCCCCGCTCCTCCAGTCGGTCAAACGTGGCCCGGGGATTCTGGATTAAAGGCCATCGAAATCTATATCCTCTAAATCATTTGGCACGGCCCTATGGACGAACAGATATGGGATGATTTCCTCATTGTCGACGTTGGATGAACGAACTACGAATTTACATTGCACACTACATTTTGCCACAACATGCAAACAATATTAAATGATAAGTCAGCAATGGTCATTGAGTTAACACATGCTATCCTTTCTCTCTCTCTCACTCTCCTTTTCTTTCTTTTTTTTTCTTTCTTTTTCTCTTCTTCCCTTGAGGGAATGTTATACTTCAATAAAGTCTTGTCTATCAATTCATTTCATTTTTACTCATTCAACAATATTGAAACTACTTTTATTATTACTACACCATACATTATATTCTAAACTACTTTAAAAATTTAAAAAAAATTTAAAAAAATCACGTTTCACCTAATTTCCAAATGCATTCCATCCATGACATATCATTTTGATTTATTGGGTTTTTCTTAATCTAACAGTTTTAAACACATGTATGTATATAGAAATTACAAAATGTACATCAAAACAACATTGTATTAATTTGTTCAAGTTTGTGCTTTTGCTTTCAATTCTGTGTAAGATGGTCTTTCAAAAACAGCAATAAAAACACAAATTCATGCACAATTTAGTACCACACCAAGTTTTTTAAAAGGGAACCAAAAAAAAAACACTTTCTTCTATTTTAATAAAGCCACAAGTCCTATTATTCTGTGGGGTATCAAACACAACCCATTCCTAATTGTACGTAACATTTATCCAAGTTTCTGTAAAGGAGCTGGAATTCCATCCAAAGTGTAAAGAAAAGTTTTGGAACACTGCAGGGTATACAACTTGTGACATTGGATATTGGAGTGTTTTTTTGAGCTATTGGATGGGGAACAATTGGATTCTTTTGAAATGAACAAAATAGACCCTATAGTCAGTGAAAAGGAGGCCATGACCAACCTGTTTGCAACCATGCAAAACAAAAACTGTCTTGAAGAATCTTTTCATGTGAAAACAGATAAATGTGTATATGTATGCACATATAATATTGCATGACAAAAATTAAGCTATTTTTGTGATAATTTTAAAAGTATAATGAAGTATGTCAATTTTAATTCTTAAATGATTTAAACAATCTGATAGAAAAAAATGTCACAGTTTTGATCACACTCAAAGAACTAGAATTTGGATAGGATAGATTACTGTTTAAAATATCAGTGAAAACTAAACCATTTTAAAAAATTTAAGAGAGGAAACAAGACCCACATTGTGTACATAATTTGAAGGCTCTAAGACTAAAAGGAACATAAAAGAAACGAACTCCTCTTAGAGTGGGATTAAAAGAAAATGATAGCATGTGAGCTCACCTACTAGTGAAAATTTTAAAATTATTATCCATGTAGAATTTACATGTGGAATTTTGCATTGAAATTCATTGGATTTTTAAAAATGAATTTCATGATTTGCAAAATTCCACCAATTTGTTTTAAGAATTAAATTAGTTTCGTAATATATATATATATATATATATATATTGAGGTTCTTCCATTGAAAATACAATCCTTGTATGGAGGGAAAACTAAAACTATGCTTGAGAGAATGGGACCATGACTTTGAGATGAGAAATTTTGTCATGATTTTCAATATCTTTGTTTACAGAATATAAGCACTTAGTGGCTAATAGCATATACTAATGAGAAATAGGAAAACATAATTAGTATAAGAAGTTGCATTAATTGAATAAAAATAAATTTGTAACTAATTTTTTTCCAAAAACAATCATGTGTAGAATCTAGAAACACAATTTAAAAACTTCAATTGAGGTTTTACATAATTTTTTTTCGTTCTTTTACCCATTTTTATATTTATTAATGAGTACATAAATATAATATGAATATAATACTTTAATTTGTTCTTGAAATTAGCTTTTTAACTTATTTTTATTAAATTTTTCTTTGAATATTTAAGAATTTAAAATCCTTAGCAAAATGTATAAGTTGCACATGTATCTAGATTATTTTCACCAAATCAAAACACAACACATGAAGCAACTTAAAATTATCAATAAAACAAAGGAAGTGTCAAACAAATCATATATAAATGATATCAATTACTGTTGTTATGTGCATGCCCTTCTTCAATGATACAACTTACTAAAATGAATTTATTTGAAAGTGATGATTGGAATTCTAAACATAAAGTATTCATATTTAAATTCTTAAAATACAATTGGTTTATAAATTTCTGTTTGTATCTACAAGGGTGATTGTCTTTAACCTATTTAAGATCATATTCAAAATAATCAAATGACAGTCACAACAACAATAAATAAAATAAGTAGAAGAATGGCTTGAACAATTTTGATATAAGAAAATTAGAGATAAATTCACAAAAATAAATTACAATCAATTTTTACTAATGTCTTCACCTTTACCTCTTTTACAACATCAATGACAGATTGAGAAAACAAAAGAGGGTTTCAAAACTAACTGAATAACCCTTAGAACTAATATTACCTCATGGATTTCAAGACATTCATTATGAATAAAAAAATACTTTAAACTATATAATTTAATAGAAAACACATCTATAAAAAAATTAGCCTAGAATCTTGACCATAAACAAATGTGTGTATATGTATGTATAAAATGGTTCTCTTATGTAATTGTGTAGCACAAATTGAACAACGTCTAGAAAAATAATATGATTCCTGAAACATGGAATGAAGATGGACATTAGGAATGCAATATAATGTCCTGAAACATTTGCAGTTGCTGCCCATAGCTCTTTCATGTAGAAGTGGAGCTTTAGAGCAAGCATACCACTAAAACAAATACATACGTACATACGTACGTACGTACAGTTGAATGAATGAGTGAATGACAAAGAGTACGACAAAGAAATAGCCAGAGGTGCTGGGAGGACAACACGGTTGATTATACAAAAAAAAAGGGGGGGAAAGGGAAGAGAAAGGCAATAGAGTTGTTTGTGATGTGGAATGGACGAACCAGAACTCTCTCCTTCCGCATTAACCTTGACCTTACTCACCGTTGACCATATAGATGATATATATGAGTTATTCATCCTCTCAGCTTTCATTCTTTGCTTGCTTTTCATCTGACTATTGTTGCATGATCAAAACTAAAAATATTTTGTATTGATTCTAAATAAGCTTCAAACAAAAATCTAAAATATCATAATTCAATTGAATTCATTCATGGCTTGACGAGGAATCGAAGGAACAAGGCTCTACATTCTTGGTGTAAGCATCACTCAAGAGAAAAAATAAACAGTTTACCCACCAACCATTGTTTCAAAGGAAGTAGATGTGGATGAAGCCATGAGATAGTGTACGATTTTCATCTATCATCCATTCATGGTGAGGACCTAGAATTTGGAGATCAGCTCATGGTAATGGATGGTGACCCACAATATAAAAACGTTAAGAATTTTTCATTTACCCCCCAACTTGTATTTGAGTATTTTTTTTCCCTAAGATTCGCCATACTTTAGCTTTTTCTTTTCAAAGTGATGACAATATTATATGTAGATATATACTGTATCGAATGAATATGTATAGATTTGGCTAAAGAAAAACTTTCATCCAATATGGACATTTTTTATTAAATCGTTTATTGTCAAAGAAAGTGGATGAGCAGACATTGTGATCAAAATTGTCAAAATCGAGAGACTGGTTCTTAGGATTGTTTTTGTTAGTTCACAACATATCTAATATAATTGGAAAATATTTAGGATAAAATTAATTTCAAATACTCCATTCTTGATCTTTATTTTTGAGGAGTGTATTTATATGAAGCAAGTGACATCAAGTATTCACTGAATTATATCGTACATTTTTATTTCAAATTGAATTGGCTTTCATCTAGAATTTTAATTCCTTTGTGTAAAAGTATTTCAATTTAAACATTGTCCATTTTTATTTTTATTTTTATTTATTTTTTAATGTGTGAAATACAAAGAATCTAATACTCCAGTCAAAAGTGGCATTGTTGTAGTAATAAATGTTATACACATCCTTTGAATTTAATTAGAATCAATTTCAACAAGTTCTACAGCAACCATGTATTTGATTATTCTTCTAAATTGTATATAAACAAAATCTTTCTGAATAATACATGTTTCCTGCATGAAAATAGTGCATGTGCCTATCAGTAAAAAATAATATAATGTAATGTTGGTTCTGATAATCTTAAGCTTAAACCTGGCTATACTTCATACATACATACATACATACATACATACATACATACTTCTGAATGAAACTTAAGTGTACAAAAGATGCAATCACAGTCTTTGAAACTAAACTTGGAAGATCTATCTATCTTTACACTCCCCTTTTGAAACTAAAACCTCTCAAGCCAGGTAATAAATATAAAGCTACTAGTTACTAGTTACTATCGCAACATTTCAGAGAGTACTGTGTGGAAGAATTGCCCCAGCCCATAACAGCTTCCTCAAAGGGTGAGTAACCCTGGTTTGGTTTGGTTTGGTTTGGTTTTTTTTTTTTCCCTTTTTTGAAATGTACATGCTACCTTGATACGGTTATGAATAAAATAGACGATACATTATTAAAAAAAACCAAAAAAAAAAACCAAAAAAGTTAACGCGAGATTTGAACGTTTCCACGACTTCTATTTTTTTCCCTAGCGGTTGCAAGTACTCTCATGGCAATCAGAAGGGAAGCAGTTCCCAACGCGGGGCCACTACCGAATCTATTCTGTGGTTGCCATGACTGGAAGTGCCAGGGACAAAGCCTAAGTACAGCCCACTCTTTGTTGCATGTTGATAAGGGCTGCCCAATCTCCCCCACCCTCCCTTTTCAAAAGAACTTCTCCCCGCCGCTTCACTGCAGCAACTCAGTGGGGAACTATGGGGAACGACCTGGTCTGGAATTAAGGAACAAAGTTACACTCCTAAAATCTGCTCGCCCGTCGGTGCTCATGCTAGACACTTGGCAAGCTGTAAACTCTTGTTACGCGCTCTAGATGATTGGATGACATCCAATGACCCACATCCATTCCCACATCCATTCCCACATCCATTCCCACATCCATTCCCACATCCATTTTATTGACAAACAGGCGCACACTCACACTATTCGGCTTCCACTTCCACTTATCATGCACATTTTCATCCACTGTGCACGACAAAGCATATCAACGTTCCGTGAATGAGTACCAAATGTATGTTCCAGATGTTGGGCTTCTTCAAATAATATTATTAAAAGAAAGGAAAAGGAAATCATTACAAAATTCATGTATATAATAGTCATATAAATATTAAATGTTCATGAATCATCCATGGACCAATTCTTTCATATGATAGCCAAATGTTCTTGGTCTCGGCCTCACATTGGATGTTGGGTTTTGTTGCTTCCAAGCACCTCCAACCGCCAACAGTCCAAAAGCAATACTCCGCCTCAGAGCCATACTACCTCACCTTATCATCCCAGTCATCCACTCCTGTACCAGATTCCCCAAGCCTGAAATTCTGCCATGGGTTCCAACCCTCTTCCCGATTCTCCCTGCCTCCCTCCTTCCCTGCAGGACATCCCCAAGTTGGGCAACCATCAAAGCTTTTTTACCTTCTCTGTCTACTCTCCTGAATTTCCGCCTCCAAACCCTATAACCATTAACTGCATTCACACTGGCATCTCTGCACACGTTCTTCTCCAACTACCTTTCACGTGCCAGGAGCCAGTTCTAAGAGACCACCGTTCTTTAAATAAACCTCTTTAGAAACATAGCTCAAAACTTAGTTCTGGGGTTGAGAGATACTGAGATGTGAGTTAGGGATTTTTATCATTAAGAGGGTAGATCTTAGCTTGGATTTGAAGTTACTCTAGACGAACACCCAGAGAGCAGCAGGGGTAAGGGTCCGGGTATAACAGAGGGCTCCTCTGCCAACAGCAGATACTTATTGTTTTTATTTTGTTACTATTATCGTGGTGATGATGATGGTGATGATGATGATATCGATTATTATTATTATTGGCGTTATTATTGTTATCTACTTCCACAGGTGTGGGGATAAGCATGAACACTCTAAAGGCTTAAAGGGAACCTGGGTGAAAAGTCTTCCTCCACCTCATGGAGCTGCCCCTACTTGCCCACTGATTCCGGGTATCAACAGTCCCGTGGACTGTGGCTTTGCGTCTGACCCATAGTGTATTTATACCAATACAACTATTAATAATTTTTATAAATAAACAAATATATATATATATATATATTGCGGTGGCCCAGATCTAGCCCTAGAGCTTCATCCATCTAGATATATATATATATATATATGTATATATCTCTTTACATCCATCCACTTCCATCTCACTTATCATAGGCTCTCGATGCATATCATACATTATCAAGGAGCTTTCTAAGGAATGATCCCTCCAAAAAAAAGGGAGGAGGCATCAAGGGAACTTATCAGTTGGTATAAAATAAGTAACGTCTGGGCATAAATGAAATTCTTTCAGGGTGCGAAGAGACACTGCTCGCAACTTGAAGGGTAGTGGTGGCGATGACGTGGCTGTATTAGATAGGCTTCCTAGAAGAATGGAGTTTGTATGAAGGGGGCGGGGGTTGAGCCAGCATTTGAGGGGGTCGGAGCCTATCTGGACTAGTGACGAGGCAGGGGCTTGGGAAGTACACGGTATCTTGGGGGACGGGCTGATCTGGAGGGGATTCAAACTCAGCAGCTGCTTGATTGCAGATAGGTTATGTACTGTGAAATCCGAAGCTTATGAAATGGCGGATTTTACAGTGTTGGATTTGGATAAAATCGGCTTTAGTACCAAAAAAAAAACTAAAAACTAAAATCTCTCTGGCTGTAACACATCCGTAGTAAAAAAAACTCACGATGATGGTAAAAGTATGTGAACAAGTTCTATGGACCTTCTAATTACCGAAGTCAATTTATTGTCAAGAAGCTGTGTCCACTTTTTCACAAAGTTTTTTATTTTTTATTTATTTATTTATTTCTTCTTATCCCAACCTTTTTCAAGGACGTATAATTACGTGTTGAATATAGATTATAATTGTTGTAAAGAATCTAGAAAGTGTAATTTTAAGAATAAAAGTAGGATGATTTATGTTACAACATACAGTAAATTCAAAAAAAAAAAAATTACACATTTTTGGTGTGTTTTACATTCTTTTAAAAAAAAAAAAAAAAAAAAAAAAAAAACTGAACCAATAACCAATACTTTATTTGATACTTTTTTAATGTATAGTTTTATTTATTTATTTTGTGTGTGTGTGTGCGCATGTGTGTGTTGGATTCATTTTACTGTTGCTATTGTTATTGTACATATGACAATTCTATCAAACAATATATTACAATACACACACACACACACATGAAACATACCTTCAGAGTTATATATATTTTTTGATTTTGAAACATGAAATGAATAGGAAAATTGCTAGTTTATCCATAAATAACCACTGCATGATATTTCAATGCAATTAGCATTAACAAAACAAGTTGAAAACTAATTTAGACATTTTTAACAATGTATAACTGAAGAAAAAAAAATATATATTTATAAAAGTATAATGATATAAAGGAATGAATGAATTGATTAGAAATATTTTTGAGTCATCAATATGGATGTTAGTGACACATGGATACTAACATTACACAAGTCTAGACTCTGATAAATTTTAAAGTATCCATAGTCATGATTTTTATAAATGTGACTCCATTTTAAAAGACTTTTCACATGATTATAAAACCATACAACCAGCATTTACATGCATTTGTGTTTGTTACATGAAACATCAATGAGCACCATACAGTGAAATGAAGTGTGAAGTAAAAAATATTTTAAATAAAAGGAAAAGAAAATATCTCTCATTCCGCTGTAATTCCTTAACGGCATGAATATATGTAATTTGTTTTTCTGGGTGGTAGTTAAAAAATCTCATGAATGTGATTATTGCATACCATCATTTAAGTACCGTAATCTCATTCATAACAATGAAAGCCTCATTCAAACCGCTTCTTAACGACTGAGCTCTGTAATAATATTTGGAAAATCTAATGACCCTGAACTCGATGCCCTGCCTCCTTCAAGGGGTAAACTGGAATCCATTCACACGGACTTAAAGCAGCCAGGTCAGGGAAAAGGAACGGGAAGGGGAGAAGAGGGAAAGGACCGGGCCCACGAATATGTGCCGGGTGAAGCGTGCCGGGTCGCCGCAGTATGCGCGCACCCAGCCCAGGCAGCGCAAACCCGGTTTTGCCCCGAAATTCCTGCGCTGCGGTGTCACCTCCGACCTCGCACCTCGCAACTCCTCCACCCTGCCTGTCACTTCTTTACCATCCTCTTTACGACTCCTACTCTTCATTACTCGCGGTTTGCCTCTCTCGCAAGCATCCAATCGCCTCTTGCACTCTCCGTACCTCTGCTTCTCTGCGCTCTTTGCACCTCCTCTCGCATTTCAATCTATTGTCATCAGCGACCTTCAATAGCGTTCCCCCCTGCCTGCTTGCGTGTGCCTTCCTCACGCTTTCTTCTTGTTAGCCGAGTCCAGCCATCTTTGGAGTCGAATTGCTCGCTAAAGAATCCGAAAACCAGCTTAAGTGACAGAGAGAACAGCGACTGGTTCCTCTCTCCTCCCCGTGAGTCCGTCGGGTTTAGTTTCTGAGTACGTGATTGCGTTCTGTGGATCTAGGGTGGAAGAAGTGCATAGGTTGTTGAGGAGAGGAGTTTAAGCAGTGCGTGAGGCGTGTCTAAGGGTGAAGGAGTGGTGTGCGGAACGATACTAGTGAAACTCTTTTAGATTTTTCTGGTGATCCGGAGTTCGATTAGTGTCTTTCTTTCTTCTTTTTTTTTCTGCGAAAGTTTTTGGAGTGGCACAGTGTGTTGAGTTTTAGTTGTTGAGGGGAGCAGATAATTTCTTTCTTGGAGCGTTGTCGCGACGCTAACAGCGTGGAGAAGTCGTCAGAGTAGCGGAGTTTTCGTCGTTGAAAAGCTTGTTTTTTCTTCGTGCTGGATGCATGTTCTGTATCGTTCGATAGCTTCACATTTTCTTTTTCAGCTTCTGTGAGCGCAGAATCCGTGTAGAAGAAACTTGCGTCCCCATTCTAGCTTTGATCTTGGTTGCAGTTCAACTCTGTCCTGTTGCGGTGGTGAATTCGGGTAGTTTTTTTTTTTTTTTTTTTTTTTTTTTTTTTTGTTGTCCTCTGTGACTGACGTTCTCATTATGCTTCCTTCCCTCTGGTGAAGTGTTCCATATACCCGTGTCTTCTGCGCACCTTTTAGGTGCAAACGTTTCTCCAGGGTCTTCGCCTACAGAGGGGTGGTTACGTTACTGTGACTCTTAATCAAACGCTCAAGCGTAAAAACTCGATGCAGTGCGCAGTTTCTATACACCTAGGGCTGTTATATTCCATCGCCCTTGTTGCATAATCTAGCTCTCGCCCATCGGAAGTCTTTGCGTGACTTGCTGGAGCCTGTAGGTTTCGAGGACACGCCGCAATCATGGACGGACCTGAGGCTGCCGTTGTATGCTAACCGAAGCGGTCGGTTCCCAATTGTGAAGGTATCAACATCTTACGCCTCTCACTCTAGCAATGCTACTATAACTGTGCATACGTTCCCATTTGTCTTTAGCGTGAGTTTCTTCATATCTAATCATGTTTACTTATGAATGGTTTAGAACGTTTTACGAGACGTTTGGAGAGTGAGCCAGTTGATTCACTTTGTATGTGTGCATACTCCTTAATTATTTTTGATTTTTAAAAAAAAAATTGTGGAAAAGTTCAAGGGATATTATTGCAGAATGTAACATAAATTCAACGTATTTGCTCAGTCTCCGGCGTGTTCAGTATAAAATATTTGTAAGTTAGAATTTTGTGTGTAACAGACAACTGTGTACGAAGTTTTTCAATTACAAATGCAATCAGTCGTATTTCTATTAGCATGATGCCACGAGATTTGCATGTATTACATCTACTTGCAAGTTTAGGAGTATCTTAAAGTATGGCCAACCCTGCGTGTACGTATCAGGCAGGAGAGTTCCGAAGCGGAGCACATGATTCACACGAACGCCAGCACAAGCATCCTCGTGAGGAGGAGGGTTGCGCGACCCTTGCTTTGGACTGCTGGTCGCTTCAGATTTATTTGACGGCAACTACCTCCTGCCTCTATACTTGGTAAGTTGCTTCTACATGCAGTGTTTATCTACTCGATTGATACTTTGCTACAAGAAGTGTGATAGAAGAAAAAGATTAAGCTGCAGACTGTATGAGTGTCAGTTCGTGTATCATGTACTTTTCACCTGTCTGGTGTAACTTGTATGACAAACGCCATGTTCTGTTTGACAAGGTAACATGATGAGGCGCTGGGAGTTTTTTTTCTAAGTGCATTACATGATTTGAGGTTATGGTATCTCCACATTCATGATATTGACAAGAGTTGGTTTCATTTTTCTTGGTTTGTCACAGGGTTACCAACGTTTCTGGGGGAAGCTTATTTTTACTACTTAGGCAAGGGTGTGGGCAAGCTTCACCTCTCAGACAAAATTGTTTGATAAGGGGATTGTCTGAAAATGAGTTGCAATGGTTGCCGCGTCCTGCGTAAAGGGTGCAGTGAGGCATGCATACTCCGTCCGTGCCTTCAGTGGATTGACAGTGCGGATGCCCAAGGACATGCTACCGTTTTTGTTGCAAAGTTTTTTGGTCGGGCTGGCCTCATGGGGTTCATAACTGCGGTTCCTGAAAACCAACGCCCTGGTAAGTGTACATGCTACACATCTAGTGCCATTTTATTGTTTCAGACTTACAATTATAGAAACCATACTGCGTCTCTCCCTCTCTCCCTCTCTCCCTCTCTCCCTCTCTATGCTTGCGTTGATCTTTGGCATACTCTTTTGATGGATGCTAATGTGTAAGTTTTGTTCTTTACAGCTCTTTTTCAGTCTCTGCTCTACGAAGCCTGCGGGAGAACCGTGAATCCTGTCTTTGGGGCAGTGGGACTTCTATGGGCTGGCAATTGGCAAGTCTGTCAGGCTGCTGTAGAGACTGTTCTGAAAGGGGGTGTCTTAAAAGCACCGTCTCCATGTTCGCCGAGTTTCTCTACTCTGCCACAAGGACTCCTTCACCCCTCGATTCCCGGAAAAGATACACCAGCTGGATCTAGGGGAAGAGTGAGTCTGATGCCAATCGTCATCACCTCGGCTAAGGAAAGTACTCATGATCTTTGCAAACCAAGGGTAGGAATAGTTTCTACACCAGGGCAGTTCCAGATGACTAACGTTTATGAAAGCAAAGATCATGCTGCTGCTGCTGCTGTCAAATCAACATGGGATCGCAAGTGGGATGTTAATTTTCAACAGAATGACCTCCCAAAGCAGCAAGGACAAGGCGCAGCGAAGGGTAATGTTGAATCTAATCTGATCACGTGGTCTGAGGCCGTCGGAAGTGTAGTACACAAGGGTGGGGAGAAAAGAGAGCGAGATTTTTCGATGGGAGCACATGTGCTGGCCCCTGCTCCTAGGAGATTGAAACCTTGTGTGGTGGGTGAATATGGTGTTCCTGGTGGCATGGCCATCAAGGAATCTCTGTGTGATGATCAGGAAACCGTTGTTGGTTCTACCGAGCATCTTGACCTTGGCCTGACGCTGAAGGTTAAGGATGGTAAAGGGGGACAGATTACGGGATTGAAGAGAGTTTACAGTCCTTGCGACTCTGTGAATTCTGAGGGCTCAGTCACAAGCCTTGACACGACCCCTCCTCACGTTCGTCCCAACTTCTCATCTTCGATATTTGGCGGGGACATGGGTTGCAAACTGCTGCCTCTTCTTTTGTAAGATGTGTAAGACGAGTAAGATGAATCTATCAAGGGTCCTCATTTGGAGGCACCGTTGAGAGCACTTACAGACTAGTCAGAGGTTTGAGTGTTTTTTGCTGCACTATATGATATACAATTTTCCTAGAGAGTCCGTTAAGGTTCTTCACGAGTTTGTTACTAGTATCTCTGCTTTACAATTTACAGTGAAAGGACATGAGAAAGCTGGCTGTAGGCTAAGTGGAGCCGATATTGGGGGAATGAAAAGCCGTGTAGAAGGGAGTATCAACTGTTTGAGCTTTCCTACTATTTGAACGTCTGCATCATGTACTGTACAATATACGGCATGAAACTATTGAAATGCCCACTTGTTTTTGTTGATATCAGTGGTTGGTTATCTACTGTTGTGACGTACTCAAGCTGGTGAGCCATTTGAATAAAAGAACAGATAACATCTTATCGCTTTGAAAGTTCAATGTGACAGCGAATACTATATATGCTGGCTTGTGTTCTTTCACACCTGTGTTAATAAATTCCATCTTGCTGCTCTTACTATTTTCGAAGATTTATTTCAATTACTTGGGCCTATTTTGACCTTGCTCAGTGTCACAAGATTGCATGCCCTCAGTATTTCTCTTACCACTACCTCTGGTCATGTGGGTCCGATTCCGGGCCTGAAGTCGAAGGAATTGTCATCATGCTGTGGAGCCTTGTGACGCTTGATGAATTTTGCGGGGCCCTCCGTCACCAGTTCGAGGTAATCAGTAACCGCGCATCATGTTGCCCTCGATTGTACTGTTTACCAGCCCATCAGCATTCAGAACCCTTCATGTGCGTCGAAGGAGCTGGTCGATTCCAATGCGCGGTCGATTGCCTTCTTCAACTCAAGACGCGTAGTCCTTGCTTTTTCTTCTCACTTCCACTTGGGCCATCAACGTCGTCGTGCCAGTATGTGATATGTCCGGACAATCTGCCCAGGATAGGTGACGAAGGTTACATCTATAAATATATATATTACAGTAGTTGTGCTGGAACACTCTATTTCTTACAGCTTTCTCTTCGGTCAGATGCATGCACGCATGCAGGAGATTCAAAGCCTGTGCGCATTAGGTATCATTTATTATGTCAGTCTTGAGTAAATGACACACTTCAGACCATGTATAATGTAGAAAGATAACATATTAAAAATTGAAGATAGGAACAAAAAGAATCAAATAAATGAGTAAATTCTTTCTGTGTGTACACGTGCATATTTACCTACTACATAGTGTGTTATATTGTTGTTTATGCCAAAGTTACAATCATTTGTAAAATCTCAAGGTTGACGTGATTGAAAATATGAGAAAATTAAACAGTAACAACATTCATGAGTTTGTTTGTCTGTTTAATATTCATAATGGTTTATTTCATATAAAACTTAGAAATCCACAATTATATTTATATTTATGCATATGTAAATAAATAAGAAATAAAAGATATGAATTTAAGTTATCGTTTTTAAAATTATAATATTATTATTTTTGAAAATATATAACATATTTCTAATTTTAATTTTAATGTAAATACATAAAAATATGTAAAAAAAAATTTAGTTTTTTAAAAATAATTTAATGAAATCTATATGAGAAAAAAATTTGAAAGTTTAATTTTGGTTTTTTTGCAAATACTTAGAATGTTGTATTTTTTCTAATAAAGAAAAATTAAAAAATTAAAAAATTAAAAATAAAAGTACAAAGAAAAATAAACTTATACAAAATAACATAGTGTAAATAAAATAAAAAGTAGAAGTAATATAACAAAATACAAACAAAACCACTATTATTATTATTTTTATTTCTTTCAACCATTTAATGTAATTTAATTTAAATTTTTAAACAAGTATTTTTATTGCCAACAAAAGTCCCGTTTTTTTCTACTCATCTTTTAGTATTATATATGCATTTATATGTATATATACACATTTACTTAAAACTCATATAGATGGATATAAAACAAGCAACTTATAAAAATGTAATTCATCTTTACATGAACAATTGTTTGTTGACAACACTAGCACCTTAAAAGAAGAAAAGCAATAATAAGGTAGAAATGATGACTTAGAGTTTTTACATAGCAGTTATTGGCACAACTTTGATTGTGTGGCTAATTAGCAAGTTACTATTTATAATTAGTAGATAGCTCATGTTAGGATATATAAAAATAAAGAGTTATTTATTTATTTATTTATTGGTTTTTGTTTTGAAAATGTAATACAAGGTTTTTGGAAAAGAGATTTGTATATGACAAACTTTAGTTATAAAATTAAGATTTTTTAAAATAATTTTATCAATAATAATATTAATATGCATTAAATACATTTGTAGTTAGAATACAAATAAAGTTATAAAACATACACCTTGTACAATAGTACAACTAGATATTTGAATAATAGCAAACTTGAGTGGAACCATCAAAAAAATAATAATTAAGATGTACAAGGCACATATGCAATATAGTTGTCTATATCTAATAATGCACATTCTAAGTAAGTCTTTTCCACTTGGCTTCTTACAAAGTTTTGCAAGTCTTTTATTATGCAAAAAACCTCAAAAAATTAAGATGAAGAAGTCAAGTTTTTTTTTTTTTTTTTTTTTTTTTTTTTTTTTTTTTTTTTCTAAAACCATAGTAATTTCATTCTTTGTGGGAAAAAAATCAAATCCAATTTGATTTGCAAAATAAAATGAAAATTTTTAAAGAAGATTTGATAATATTTGGAAAGTGGAAAAAATAATGACAAAATATATAATTAGAGATTTTGCCTTGTACTAAATTGTAAAAAATATTGAAAGTCAAATGTCTATATTATTGATTTGATAATCAACAAAAAAAGATTTATAAATAAAATATAATAATTTACTAATTAAATATTATTATTATCTTCAAATTAATCACATGATTAAAGACATTGTAGCTTTGTAAATAATGAAAAAAAAAAACATAACACATTAAGTAAAAAATCTATAGCTAATAGAAAAAATTCTTCTAATAATTAAAAGATTAAATTTTTTTCTTAGTAAATAATAGATATTTAAGTACATTGAAGACTTTAATTGAAATAAAAGAATAATAGTAAGGTAGATTAAGAAGGATTTATACATAATAAAAATATACAAAAAAAAAATAAAAAAATAAAAAAATGGTTGAAATAGCCTTAATTTATTAATAAGGCTACTACTCTTCTACAAATTAACTCAACTTATAAGTCATGATTAGATCTTTATCCACAAATATAAGTATAAATATTAATAATATATTATATAATAATTAATAAATATATATATTATTATTTTTAGAAAAATATACAATAAGAAGACTTCGCAGTATAGAAAAAACCAAATAGTTATAATGTGTATCATTTGCTCAATGTACTTACTAATCAATGCCTTCTTGAGGCTTTAACATGTTCTATACTAAGTGACAAAAAGATATGTAATTACCAACTAAATACTAATAAATATACATTATTAAGATTGTTAAATTTTTTAATAATAAAATAAAATCACATAATACTAACGGATTTTAAATACAAATAAAAAGAACTTCAAAATAGTAATTTAGCATTTAAGCCTATTATACTTGATTTCACCACAAAAACATAAGGCATACAAATTAATACTCTCATATCAACATCAAGCTTATCATATAGAAAATTAGGTGGTAGTAATAATTCTATGGGAGAATAATACAATGAAATTTCATAGGTGAATCACTTTGAAGTCATAATTCCATTACTTCTTTTGCAAAAAAAAACATCAATACTATATGTAATTGTTGCTAGTGTTTTGGATCTAAATTTTTGATTTCTCTTTTGACATTGTTGTGATTCTAAATTATTTCAATATGTTGACTGCTATCTAAACAAATCTTAGATTGTAGATCTTTATTTCATTCATACTAAATCCATGAGTAATTATTCAATTAAATCTTAGTAGGCATGATATTATTTAAATATTTATTTTGATTTAAATAATGAGATTATTGATGGAATACTAGATTGTGAAATTTCTTACACTGCAAGAAAACTATTTCTTCCAGGATTATTTGATCTACATAGTTCTTTAGAAAGGGGTGACAACATGGATTATTCTAAGAAGACGAGGGCTTTATAGAGACAACTTATGAATAAAAAAATATTTGCCATCTTTTATTCTTATTCTTTATGAAGTTAAATATAATTTCATAAAATGTGTGCAGTTTGAATGATCCACTTAAGATATTTGAGTTTTATAATTATAGTCAAAGTATTACTTTATAATATAATATTTTATTTATTCTCAAATACAAATTGTATAAAATAAGAGTCTAAGAATTATATGAAATCTAACAATCAAATGTTAGATTCTTAATACTTGACTTGGTTCTTGGCAATGCAAACAATTTAAACTAAATAAGCTCAAGTATAATATGTATTCTAATTTTTTTATTAATTAAAACTTTAATTATAAGTGTGGATTTCTTAATGCATACTAAAACTTTATAGATTGTCTAAAAAATATTTTAAGAGACTCTCTTTGTTTAATCAATATTTATACTTTAAATAAATTTTAAGAAAAAAAAATTATAATTATACTTATTGAAAATGATTTCTAGTGGTATTCTATGGATTATGGGAGATAATTGGAATATAATAGAAAAGATGCTTGATAAATATACATATTGCAAAAGAATATTAACTTGTAATGAAGTGATTATGTTAATTATTTTTAAATTTAATTATTTTGAAAAGATTTTTTTAAGCCTTAAAGAAGCGCTAAATATTCTTAAAATGATAGATACTATGGTGCTTAAGTCTTTGCCATATTCAACAAATTTTACATAGGCATATTTCTTCTATTAGAAGAATAAAGCTAAAAATAAAATATTGAAGAATATATTTATTTATTTAATCATCTCCATATAGAACTAATAATTCAATTTCAAAATTCAAAGTCTACACAATCTATTAAAAATATGAATATATTTTTATTCTAAAAAACCTAAATAATCCAATCCTCAAGATCTAATAATTAAAGAAATTTAAAATAAAAGATTCAATGCCAACTAAAATAATTTAAAGATTAGAAGCAAGAGGACCAAAATATTTAAGCATGCATTAAATAGAAAACCTTTAGAGATAGAAACATTAAGGAAATTTATAAGGTAATAAAAGAAAGATACTTTAGACATTTAAATTCAAAACTTTATAATCATAAAGAAATAAAGAGAAGAATTGTTTGAACTTGTACAAGGTATATTATGAATTCTTTGTTCTTTTTATATAAAAGGAAATCCTTGATAATAGATATATCAAAAACCTCAAATTCTTTACTGAATAATATTTTATGCAATGTTATCATCATAATGAATAAAGGTTTAATATATCTTCTAAATTTCAATGAATTAAAGGATGCCATAAAAGAAACAAGTAGTAAGCTTCTTAGCCCAAATTGAGTTAGAATCAAAGTTTGAAAATTTTATTAGAGTTTTATTTGAGTAGATTATAATTGAATGGTGAATTAAGTTCTTGATAATAGATATATTTTTAGAAAATATTATAAAAGATAATATTACTTTGTTTTATATAAAAAAAGATAAGATTATATTAGATGACTAATGTCCAATTATTCTTCTAAATATTTTATACAAAAGTCATAAAAAAAGAAATTTAAAGAAGATTATTATTAATACTTAAAGAAGTAATTTTTTTTTTACTCAAAATACTTTTTTGCTATTCTATTTATATTAAATAATATGCTAGTTATTCAAGAGACTACAAACTAGGCCATGGCTTCTAAATAATTTCTACTATTATTTAAACTTAAAATTTCCAAAGATCATCATACAATATTATATATATTTTTTAAAGTTATAGAAATAATTAAAATTCTATGCCTAAATTTAATATATAATAAAAATCATTTTTCACAATACTATTGTAGATATAAGAATGAATAGATTCTTACAAAATAATTTTTAATTAGAAGTAGAGTGAAGTGAATAACTTCTAGTCTCTTATCTTTTTATTATAGCCAAGAATAATTTTTAATATGGCCATAGTGGATGTTGATAGTTACATAGGATTAGGTAGTATAGATATTCTTTAGAACTTTGATTAGCAAATTATATTCTATTATGTTGATGATTCTACCTTTATAGTTTAAAAAAAAAAGAATCTAATGTGTGCATCCTAATATATATACTACAACAATTTAGCTTAGAATTTAGCTAGAGATATGTTGGTTCAAGTCTGCTAAGTACTAACAATATAAAAAAACAATGATAACTCAATAGACATATGATTTTAGGTAGGCTTGGGATTCTTCTAATAACCTAAGCAATTGTTTAGGTACTCCATTTGGGATGTCTTTTCAAACTCAAGAAGTAGATCAATTTTTAATTAATAGGATAAAATATAAACTTAACTATTAGAGTATATATATATATATATATATATATATATATATCAATGTTGCAAGAAAAGTCATAATAATTAATAATATATATTTTTTCTTTTTATTTTATTTTATTGTTACAAATTGGGCTAAACCATCAAAAGTTGTTAGCAAAATTAAAACATTGGTGAAAGATTTTTTATAAAATAATACACAATCTTTAATTCACTTCACAAAATATTTGATTAGATTACAAATATAAAAAAATTGAAAAGTTAGAATTCTCGATTGTAAAGAGGCAATTTTTTTTCTTGCTAAAAAACTTATAAGAAGCTTCTTTCTTAAAGGATTAAATATCTAAAAATTCTTTAAATTTAAAATGATACTTTCTAAATTAATTACTTTTCATAAGTGGTGGCTTGATTTTGTATGGACTTCGACCTCTAATTATAAATAAAGAATTTAATCTAAAAATAGAATTAAAATTAAAAATTAAGAATCTATAATATCTTTTATATTTGATAATTCTCCTAAATTCTTTTATAAAACTTTGAAATAGATTTATTTTATAGTCTCTATATTTTTTTTTATAAATACACATATTTAATTAAAAAGAAAAATCATTTTATACTCATTTAGACTCTATAAAATTTAAAATATATTGAAATATTTAAATTAATATTTATCATCTTTAACCAAAGTAAAATAAACTTATAAATTAATTCTATAGAATGAAATTTTTTTGGAGAGTTCTTATTTTCTTTATTCTAAGTTTTTGACTCATTACAATAGGTAATGGAGTCTTACTACCTAAGATCAACAAACTGATAGGATTTTATAAATTAAGAAAAGATAAATTATCTTCAATGGTGTTTCAACTTCTTCTACAACATGTTAGAATCAATAAAGACATTTAGTCCTTTTTGTCTAAGTCTACTAAGATTCTATGGACCTATTGTGTAATTATAATTTGATTGGAATGCTTATTGTTGGTCAATAGGCATAGAAATGATGATCCATACAAAAAAATTAGACACCACCTCAATTTGTAGGAACTATGAAGATTTGAGTCTAATTGCTACTAAATACCATCTTGAAAAATATAAATTTTAAATTTAATTAGCATGATATGTGGTTTAGGCCTTGAGCATGCATAGAAGCAATGCTCATTTGACTTATTTGGCACAAAAAAGTGGTTGCAAACAAATGAAAACAACAATCTAGCTCCAATATTAATATTAATTGTTTTCTTTGCATGCCTTAAAAACAATTAACTATTTTACAAAGGCTTCAGAAGAACTCATAAATATAAAGAATTTGAAATTGGACTACATTCCTCTTGTATAAAGTGATGTCTAGTCCAAGAAAATGGAGTCCTTAGAGGACTTTTTCATAAAAACAAAATGAGGTTGTATGTGCAATACCATCTACATTTAAAAAAATTACATTATTTGGTTTTTGTTAAAAAAAACTTATATTTGTGTACTATCTAGATCTAGTATAATAAATTTATACTCAATAAAGAAGTATAGAGTGACCTCCATACCAAAAAATTCAAATAAAGAAGATAAATTGCATATTAACAAATTTGTATAAAAAGTAGCATGAAAAAACAACCTAAGAAAACGAAATTCTTTCTTAGAAAATGAGACAATACATGAATGATTATAAGCAAAAGCGGTATTAGATCATACATGACAATTTACAAAAATAACACTGGCCACTCCCTGCGACGGAACCCCGAAGCCCTAATTTGCAAAGGTTTTGCGGTCTGAGAGGAGCTTGTTGAGCAAATGAAGGCATGGTTTTTTCACATTGGGTTCTGCAAATTCAGCCATGTAAACAAAAGAACCCAGTTGTAGATTGTGGAGAGATTCAACTCTCTCTCCTAGTTGCAACGTCGGAGCTCTTGGTCCAAGAGCTTCTACCCAACACACGCAAACACAAACACGCTGTCGGAATGGCAAAAGTGGGATATGAGTAGGCTTTCTTACCAGCTTCAAGATACGCGATTGAGTAACAAAGAGCTACTCCTCCTCGTGTTATTTGCCAGTAGAGGCGAAGGTGCCTGAGCATTGCAGTCGCCCCTGTAAACGTTGTCGATGTTTGGTGATCCAGTCTTGCTTCGACAGAAATGCTGTGAAGTCGAAGATGTTCCTCCAATCGCACAGGTAGATTGCCACCATGGCTAGAGTTGTATGATCCATCCGTCGGCACACGGTATGCGTGCAGAGAATCATGATTTACGGTAGCTTTTGACGATGTGATTTTGTGTGCGTAAAGTCTGGTAGTTGGAGTATCGGAGATGAAAGTATACTGAGTTAAGCCAATAATGCAACACAATGCAAGCAGGAAGGATCACATGAAATGATTCATGGTGCCGTAGTGACATGAAATCGCAAGCGCGCAGCAAAGCTCAAGTGTAGTGGATAGAAATCCAATGCAAGTCGCCGAGGATCCAACACTACGTTGTTAACTCTAAATTTGGTACCATCATGCATGGTAAGTTTTTCCAATCATCCAAGATTCAATTCACGTTTTGCATACAAGACAGCCTCAAGGTTGCTAGTTGTTTGTTGTTATGTACAAAATGATACGACATTGAAGGGAAGACTAGGGTTTACCATTGTGTGCTGCGCTTGTCTCGGCATTCTCATCATCTTACACATCGACTTCATGTGGGTACTGACTACCACGAGTTCGTTTGTCCTACGATCCATCCATATACGTGGGGAGACAGAGGCTGCACTCTTGAATGGCCCGAGGAAATACCCTATTGCGAAGATGGAGCTTTGTTTAGGTTCGGATTTGGTCCACCAATTTCCAGCACATCAAAGCCATGCCAGAAACTGTGAAGTTTTACAGATGTCAAGTACTGTACTGAAATCACACAATTGGAGTGCTCTTCTAGATGGACGCGCGAGGGGAAGAGAGCAACGGCAGAGTTCAGGTGCAGGCATGGAGATCAATAAGAAATCATTCAAGGTCATGCAATCCTACTCTTCGCCGGCCAAGCAATACACGCCATTATTTAAAGCCTGTGCATGCACTATGTGCGAGGCACGCTGCTTTCTAGTAGTTGGACACGTGCGATTCACGAAGAAACCAGATTCTTTATACCACATACGAGTGCCTTAGGTCACAATCCGATGGTAATCAGCGTGTTGCGTATTCCAACATTTCACGAATCACAACGCATTACACTGTAGCCCATCAATTTGGATGCCATTGAGAGGTGGGAGCGATGTGACGTGGTCTGCAAACTGAGCAGTGCACGATTTTTTTGTGGAGCGGGTAAGGGAGGGGAATGCGTGAAAGCAATGGATGCTTGAGAAGAGGGCGAAGGAATACAATCGCGATGGTGAACTGTACGCGAGAGGACTGACGGATATGCTCTGAAGTGCTGGAGCGGGTGGGAGGAAGAAGCAGGTGGGTCTGGATGTGAGGTGTAGGGTTCAGGCCGTTGAAATGGATCTCAGGATTAGGGGGGTTTGAACAAGGTGTGTGACGATTCTTCGTGTCGCTTTTCATTCTGAAGAGTTTAGGAGATTATCTATTAGCCTGAGCCTTCTTGTGGAAGACGTGGTCAATCGTGGATTGACCTAGTCATTCCTCTTCTTCAGAATTTCGCGTTGTTGGCAAGTCTGTCAGAGTGAAAGATTCTGCACTGCGAGGTAGGAAATCATCCTCCACTCCATCTCCGCTACCCTTTCGGATTCATGGGAAGTATAAGTTTTGTCTTGTTGGGCGTCTCGACCTGCTCCGACACGGTTGAATGGAGAACAATTCCGTCAGGGATGAGTCGGCGTCTATTTCTTCACACCGATTTCGGAAGCCAGGTCTTGGGTTCCTCAACTGATAGCCGCTGGTTTGGGTTGGCCCTAGTTTACATTATGACCATGTGGGAATTCCAGTTTGGATACAGGCTGGGAGCTGGTTGGAGATGCATTGAAAAATATTAAAGATAGTTGTGCGTCAATCGTGGTTCATGGCACAATAATTCTGGAATGGACCCCGCGTCTGATGTGACACTGGTGAGTCACAGCCCACATACCAAGGTCAACGGGTTCGCAAGAGGGCTTTTTCTTCATCTTGTGAGTTGTACTCCCTTCTACAGACGAAACATGTCTTCCAGTCACATACCTCGGCGTAATTAAGCACGAGCCTCCGAAGCTAGAGCGTGTTGCGATGCGCTTTTTCTCAGTTAGTGTTGATATTTGTTGCAGGTTAGCCCAGTTTCTGTCTCCATAGATGGTGCCATTTGAGCGAGTCGAAGCACACAAACATGAGGACGAACCCGAGGACTATTTCGATAACCGACGGTGGCCCGCCACAACAGTTGAACGAATCTCGCTTCAAATGCGTCTCTGCTTGTAGGATTATCCTGCAATTCGTATTTTGTATTGCAAGTATTATTCTTGGTTTCCGAACTTCAGAGGAAATCTCTCTCGTAGTGTATCAATTCTGCCATGTGGAGGACGCACTCAGCTTTAACTGGTTCGATCGAGGGTCCAGACGCGTCGTGGGCTTAACCGTAGCGAAGGGCCTCAGTGACCCGAGCTTATCAGGCTCCTCGGATTCTTTGGTAGAGCCAGAGGAGGCGACATTTAGTAGCTTGCCACATCCAGATGCAAGGCTTCCTGGGCCGTTAGCTGGCTCGGTGAAGCCCTCGAATGGGTCGACGAGTACAGGGGTTCAAGTGGGTCGCCACAAGATATTGATACGGGAATGGCCGCACCCAGACCCCGTAGAAACGATGAAGGCACACAATTTGATCGCGAGGGTGCAGCTGGAACAGGAGCGGTTGCACGGCGTTCCAAACTGGAAACCGGTGATTGTGATTACTCCTACGTATGATCGCATGTTCCAGGCCGTGTACTTGACAGGTGCCTTAGCTCTACACCATTTTGCCTTGTGCCAGATTGCATCCTGAATGCTTTCTGCAATTTCAACTGGCGCTCTGAGAGGACTAGAAATGTTGAAAGAGTGTGTGGTTGATTTGGCAGGCTTGATGCACACATTGTCCCTCGTTCGGGGCCCAGTAACGTGGATTGTCATAGAAGCAGGGGGGAAAACGTCGAGAACAGCAGACCTGCTTGCTCAAGCTCGTGTAGATAATGTAGTCCATTTGGAATATCCTAAATCAATGCCAATATACTTCGAATCCCGTTGGATCATGGAGTCTCATCTAAGAGTCGAAGCACTGAGATTCGTGAGAGAGAAGAAGCTGGAGGGTGTCGTCTTCTTTGCCGATGACAGCAATGTGTACAGTATGGAATTTTTCAACTTAATACAGAAGGTGGAGTGGGTGGGCGTTCTTCCACTGGGCGTGCTCGGTTATGCTGGATTTCAAGACACCAGCAAGAAGAAAAGGAGGAGAAGAGGTAGTTTGTTGCTCGGAGTTGTTCACAAAGGGCAAGTTCCTCCCAAGCTTGATCTCCAAGTCCAGACGCTTACCCGCAACTTGGACGGGGCTCTTCATGGCTGGCACGCACACAGACCTCTGCCGTTAGATTGGGACTCAGGGAAAGGAACCACAGTATTAGACAATAGGTTGCAATGGGCAGGTTTTGTATTGAATGCACGAGCAGTTTGGGCTCCAGAGACTGTGCGACCACAGTGGGTGAAAGGATGGCAGGATTGGGCTCGGTTGGAAGAAGGTGTGTATCTTGACTTGAGATCCATCTTCAATGACGAAACCCATGTAGAGCCGCTTGCAGAGAACAACATTGTGCGGCATTGGTGGATCCGAGCAGAAGGCCGTCCAGACTTCAAGTATCCTTCTAGGTGAGGGTTTATTTTCTGGCTCTCATCCACAGCTTTCGTGTTGTAAAGAGTGTCAGACTTTGCGAAAAGCTTTGACTTCATTTTCCTAGCAGGTGCACTTGTCACCGTAAAATTCACTAGAAAATGGCAGCTACAGAACGAGAAGGGAGGGCAATGTATGTTGTTTACAACCAATGTGTCTATCATTCCACTTTCAGTGGTTTAAATCTGAGTATTATATCATCCATACTACGATGTTATGTTGAAGTTATGTTTCTTCAGAGTAGCATGGCTAACGGTTGAAACTTTGCTTGTCAGGTGGGCTTTCGATTCGCAACCACAGATTGTGTTGCCTGCAAGGAGCACTCCATGGCGTGAAGTGGACACTAGTGACAAATCTGCAGCTCGGCAGGAGAAATCCACTCCTTCAGTATGAAGGTCAGATGTATGCAGAAGAAAATTTTATGGAAACTGCTACACCTAGAAGCACAAGTGTCGTAGTTTGATATGACGTGGTGGATTGATGCTTCTTTTAAACCAAGGTTCTTGCGGATTTTGTCTCCTTGTGGGCTGATTTTTCGCCCACATCTTGTTTGTAGATTGATTGAATGAATCAGGCGAGTATACATAAACTGTATCGATAGCTGATTACCCTTTGCAAAAGAGAGTGATTGCTAGATGTTGCAGCAAACGATTAGATCTATAAAGCCAAGTCTGAACACACTATGACTACGGAGCTGCAGGATACTTTTGTTGTAGTTCCATCTTCTGCAGGTTGCACAACATTTGAGGCCTCCAGGTGAGAAGTGCACAGTATGACACAAATCACTTATTGATGTACTTATCATTCTTTTCAAAAATTTCTGCTCAAATAATTGCACTACGTTAAACATCAGTGATGATTAAAACAGTACGACTTGAAAATTGCTTATTGCTATGACAAAAGCTATTGATGACGGTGTTGCCATCCAGGTTGAACCTACACCTGTGCCAAATATGAACTGGCTATTCAGTGATGAAGCTTGTGCAGTGGTTCATGACCTAAATCGGTAGCAACCTTTAGTGTAGTTTATAACTGCATCTACATGAGGAGTCGATTTGGATATTGTGATACAAACGCTTTAAGCTGTACGAAGAGGAATCAAGATGAAAAGCAACACTCTACAAATCGACTACTGGAGTTCAATTCAAAAGACAGACAAACGTGATGTATTTATGCAGAGTTTCCTCTCAAATTTTCAGTATTAAAGATAGTTCTAAATAAATAAATAAATAAATAAATATATATATATATATATATACAAATAAAAGCACCAGTAACTATCTTTAATACAAGTTGCACCTTGCACAAATTTTTGTTTACAATGCGACTGCTGATTCTATGCCGGACTGTACAGCTAAGCATATAAATTTTTCAAAGCCCAGTCTATGACAACTTCTATGTAGGAATGATAGCACATTCATGAGAATTTATGCTGAATTGCACAATTGTCTTATGCTCACTTTCCAGTCATAAGCAGAATATCAGATCCTTGCCTGGTGTAACCATCTGTTCTGTTAATTCCAATCTATCAGATTTCTTGGAGGATAAAGGATGTTATTCGTCATTCTGACGCTTATTAAATTTGACAAAGGAGACGATTATTTGTCACTGTTCTTACCTGCTCCGAGAGTTATCTCCAACTTTTTTCAGTGTGTGCATACGCTCTTCTAGTCCTTTAGGTAGGTCCTCTGAAGATGACAAATGTTATCCTACTTTTAGTCTTCATGGGGTAGTTTTGAGATATATTATTCAACAAGACAATTTTTTGATCACATTTGCATTTGTAATTTCTACATATACATTATTATTTTTTTATTTTATTTTTTCTGCAAGTCTTGGTTTTATTGGTGAAAATGTAGTTTATATTTGTATTAGAGAAAAATTTATGTAGTACCATTTTGACATAGAATGGTATGTTACAAGAATAATAACCTCTTAATAGTCTATTTCAAAGAAAGTAAATTATCTCTGTGAAATAATAAAGCACCAACTAGGAAGATTCTAATTTTTAAGAGAAAGTCTAAAAACTTCCTAATAAAAAATAAGAGGATTATTATGTTAATAAGATACAAAAAATCCTTGATTTTATTTTTTATTTTTTAAATACATTTTAAGCATAATGAAACAACTTTAGAAACTGAGTTATAAAAGAGTTAAAATATGTAATATTACTACTAAAATAAGGTACACATAAGAAATCCAATAGTTACAAATATAAATCTATTGTTACAATTGTGTTGGTTATGATATTGGTATTAGAGAGATGTAACAATTTATAATGTATTTAAAATTAGAATTGACATAAACCCATGTACAATGAAGAGTGGTAAAAGGAATTATTACAACATTAGAAGATAATCTAATAATCATATTTAAATATCTATCATAAAAATTTAGATAAAATTTTAACTTATTATAACTTTGCAAACTAGGTTTAATTGTTGCACAATCTTATTATATTGCTTATGAAGTAGAGATTATACTTTAAAATTGGAATAATAAAAATAAAAATATTTATATTAATAGATAAAATAGCGAAGTTGTATTTATTTAAGTACTTAATCTATGAAAATGTTTTAATTAATAATTTATTTATTTTAATTGATTTGTGGCACTTAAAAATATGAGGTGAAAAATAATAGATAAGGAGTTGTATACAAATCTAATACTATTAAAAATTACAAAAAAAATATAAATATTGAAATAATTTTAAAATAAATATAACATATCAAATAACATATCAAATAACATATCCTAGATGAAGAAATATGATTTACAATTTGTAATAATTATTCTATTACCTTCAAACTTCTTAATCTCTAAAATCTACAAAATAAAAATTACATATCTATTATGTATTACAAACCATTAATCAAGATTATGATTTACTAACAATAATATATTCATGCACCACACTTTTAAATATATTATTTTAGAATATACATACATTAGGTAATATATTTCTAAATATAGAAAATAGATAAGAACTTTAAAATATCTTTTTAATTAGTATTTTTTTTTAATTATAAAGAAAAATAATAAGATTTTTTAAAAAATACTATTAAAGATATAATAATATCTAATATGTATTCAGTGCATAATTTTTTTTTTCTAACAATCAAAAACATAATGAGCAAAATTTTTAGATTGCAAAAAGAATGCATGCTATTAATGCAAAGTTTATTTTTGTGACATATATGATATTTATATTTAAAAATAAAAATACAATACAATTAATTTAAATATAAATTTGACAAAGTCTCACAATTAAAAAATAAACTTAAAATATTATAAAAGATGAAAAACTTTATAAAAACCATAGGTATAACATTAAAGGTTTTTAAAGCAATAATGAATCCATATTTAAAAAAATTTAAAACAAAATTGTAAGAAGAATGAATGTAGATGAAAAACTTATATCTATATTGCTTTGTAGATATCTTAATGTTTAATAATAAATCTTATGTGATATTACAACATTTGATCTCAAAGATTTATAAAAGTTATGATTAATTCAAATAATTGATATTTACTTATTTTTAAATGATTATAGACTAAAACTTTATAAATCTTTAAATTTAAAGTGATAATTTATAAACAAATTCACTTAAAATGCTTTGCAAGTAGACTTGTAATAATTATATATATATATATATATATATATATATGTATGGATTTTTCAAATGGAAAAATCTAAAAATAATACATATACAACACAAAAGATTAAATTTATTGCTACTAATAAAAATAGATATAAAAGTAAGATTATTTTAGGATGACTCAATTTTGTCTTTACATTTCAACAATATTAATATAATAGCACCATTGTGATAGTTTTTTAATTCTAAAAATTATACTATAGAAAAAAATATAAAAAATATAAATTTAAATTAAAGATTATTTTTAAAAATTAAACTAAAAAAAAAAAAAAATCATAATAAAAATTTAAAAAAAAAAAAATTATTGAAAAAATATATTATTAAATATTATATTTACAACATATAATTATTGTATTTTGGCGAATTAACATAAAAAGATTGAAATATTTATCAATGATTTTACAACATATTTTTTGTAAAAATCAAAATATTATAGAATTATGTCAAAAAAATAAAATCATTTATTTAAAGACATACAATTATTATACCTTGTGTTTCTTTATACATGTAGATATAAATTTAATTTCTGAATCAAAACAAAAAACATAAGTCTATGATTTTATGTTCTCTACTAATCCTTATGAATATCAGGAGACTAAAATTGACATTTATAATATCAACTCTAATCTATGTCTTAGATACATAACAAATTATGTAGATAATACGTCTTGAAGGTTATAGAAATTCCAAAGTACTTATACAACTTTTGGTTATGTGCAAATATAAAACATATCCAAGAAAGTTATTTTTATTTTTATTTTTATATATTTTTGGTATTAAAAGTTATTCATTAATCTTATCAATTCTAAAAAAAATTAATAAGTTTTTTAAATCCTTTATAAAATATTAGATATTAAGAAATTCTAAATAATTTATTAAAATATTTATATATTTACTATTCTAAGTTGGATTCAATCAAATTATTTAAGATAATAAATTCAAGATAATTTATTTCATTTTCATTATCAACCATCATTCTAAAACTTATAAGATACATGCAAGCCTCTTCAAACTTGTTAAGTCTATGATATTCAAGCAAAAATAAAATCATGTCCCATAAAAGTGGCTTAAATTTATAAATTGCAATAAAAGAATGTCCTAAAATATATAAATGCAGATGTATATTTTTAAATAAAAAATAATTTTTATAATCTTTTATAATATTATATCAACACCACCTAAAATTTTATAGGAACAAAAATATTACAATCTACACATAATACATTAAACAACCAACATAATACATAATACATAGTACCTTAAAATTTTGTTGCAAGTACTAAAATAGAACATTATTACTTTGCTAGCTCTATTTAAGTACAATTTTAAATCATTGTCTATAACATTGCAAAAATAATAATATATCTTTTTAGTTTTTAAGAAGGATAATCTAATCCTTTTAAGAGCTACAAATTATAGTTATATAAGAAAAATCTTATAGTTGCAAACTTATCAAAAGAAGAATTTTTAGGTTGCAAGTTCCAAAATATTAAGAGCTAGGTAGAATTGGTATGATAGTGAATTATAAAATAATATTTGTAGTTCTTTATTTTAAAATAATAAGAAAGGTAGTATTTTAAGTTGTAGTGTAGCTTCCACCAAAGAGAATGTTGTAGATGTTATACAAAGAAATAGTATATCTTTCTTCAATGTCATTATTAAAACTATGTAAAAGCTAACAACAACCTATTCTAACATTACAAAGAGCCATATGATTTGGTAGATTATGCAATCATGCTGTGGATACATGTATGTTAGAAATCTAAAATTTTCAATAAGAAGAGCTAACAATTCTATGTAATTAAGTGATAAAATACATTTTAAGGTTATTTAAAAAAAATTTAAGGTTTTTTTTAGGTTTTTTTTTTTTGTTTTTTTGCAGTTTATACATAAAGATTAAATCTCTTTTTATATTTGTTTTATTTCCATAAAAGTATAGTACAAGTATTTAAGAGCTTAAATAGCAATATATTTGGATTTTTCTTATTGCTTTTATAATTATTTATATGATAAGTTGTTACGTTAATTTTTTTCCATTATTAGTAGTATCAAATAACTACACTTTAATTGAATTTCTGAATTTTGTAAGATAAACCTCAAAGGTATAAAATAAATTGTAACTTTAATTAATCATATGAGGATCAAAGTGCATTTTGATTGTTGGGTTAGGATCTATCTTTAGTGAGGTAATACAATAGATAATTATTTTAATGTAATACTATTTACTTATAGTATTATATATGTTTGGGATTTTTTTGTTGGTTGAAACTGTGTGTTTTTTTAGGAAGTTTTTTCAGTAATAGAACATATCATTTGATGTTCACATACTTGATTATTACTCTCCACATATGTTTAGTTTTTGTTTTTTACAAATCAATATATTTCTTGTGATAGCCACATGTAATGATAAAAAAATCAACCCTTTTTTATAACAACACCTGTCAACTGTAATGTTCTTCAGAACCAAAACTCTTGCATAATGAGCCATTAAAGCTCATATACATGAGCATAAGTGAATAATACAAAAAAATAACTAAGTCATGTCACTCTAACACCTAGATTACTTGCATATTACTTGTGTTGTTACCATATATTAATGATCTCTGTGTGTATATCACATCATGAACATTTTACTGCCATAGTTGTTTACTAATGTTGCAGCAGAACAAGCAGATGGGGTATCTTCACTTTATATGTCATTAGGAGAAAGCCAAATTTCTTTTTGGCACTTTTCTTGGATGCACCCATGTCCACCAAATACCTCATGTGCACAAGTCATGAAGAACTCAAGGTGAGCTTGTCTCTTCCAGTAGCAAAACCTCAAAGGTGACCTGTAAATCACCTTACAGAATGTGAACGCATAATTGTGAGCGCATGATGGAGACACATGAGTCCACACATTAGTAATTGAAGCACAATAACTTCGCACATGCTCTCAAATTTATAACACAATAGGGCACTAGAGTGGCAGAAGTACTACGGTTTCTGTTACAATGCACAATTCATTCTCTCACTTGTTTCTGCAATTGCAACTGTTGTGATGTGATTTGAAATGGCAGTCCTTAAAAAATTTCTTATTTCTTCTTAATTCTTCACCCTCGATTCTGCAATTGCAACTGTTGTGATGTGATTTGAAATGGCAGTCCTTAAAAATTTTTCTTATTTCTTCTTAATTCTTCACCCTCGAGAGATCTTGCCTCAAGAAAGTATGATGAATTTTCAAGGCTCCAGCCACATTCATGGCCAGCCCGCTCACCTCAAAAATGTGCATTGGCAGCGAACTTTTTGCGCTATGGCTGCAACTGGATCAATTCCTGCAACATGTTCGTAAGCGAATTGGGCTTTTTTTTTTTTTTTTTTTTTTTTCCTTCTGATCTCTCCTGACTTCTGATTCAATTCACCATTCCGTCAGCCTGAAACACCCGAAGCTACTGTACAAAGCACAATTTTATGTGACTGTACCCAATTCACCTCCGCAGATACCTTCGGCGACCATTCAAGCTGGAAGACGTAGGGACCTTCGTTAACAAATCAATGTTACCGCTATGTGCTTCAAGCTTGACATAATTACATCGTCTCCTAAGCACATCATCTGTACAGGTAAGTAATTAATTCACATTTGGCGCTTTCGACTGCATCCCCGAATTTTTTTGATTACTTACAATGACTCTGACTTCAATTGATTTCTAGTCCGCATCTGGTATGCCTTCAGCGTAGAACAGTGTCCTCGCCTCGGTTTCGGCATGTCCAGGATTTGGACTCTGCATCGCTTGACTTGATGATTCTGTGTCGAGAATGAAGTCGGAGCTGGAGACGCTAGTGACAACGCTCTCCTGAACTGCGTTGAGCACATTGTGTAAGATCTGGCCTTCTCTAAAAGCGACGTCGTCCGAGATCATGCTGTTGGGATTGTCGCGTTTAGATCGGAGGAAGGACTCTAACTCGCCGCGCATGACATCTAGAGCGGCGCTCTTCTCCTCGAGCACCAGTCTCGCCTCACTCATTTTCATCTGGACGCGCTCCTCGCGCCAGACCTCCGCGTGCTGCAGCATGCGCCGCTCCTCCTCGAGCTCCTCCCTCACCTTCTGTAAGTGGGTCTTCACCTCGTCCACTTCGGACTTGTTGTCGCCCGTCTCCTGCGCCAGCTTGTGACACACTCCCTCGATTAGCTGGCGGGCCTTACGCTCGTTCGCAAGCTCCTGGAGCGCCTTCGCAGTCGCTGTCTGAGACTCCATAAGCTCCTTCGTCAATTTCCGGTTAGCATTCTCCAGTTTCTGCCTGGCAGCTTGCTCTTCCTCCAGCTCCTTCCTCAACGGTTGCACCGCAGCTTTGATACTTTCCTTCTCCTTCGCCTTCCAAGCCATCCTCTCCTCCGCGAACTTCTTCGTCAGCACCCCCACCTCTCGTCGGGCGCTCCGCTTCGGCTGCTCCAGCTCTCGCACCCGCGCTTGCGCTTGCACGAGCTCCCCATGCAGCGCAGTTGTCAAATTTAGCCCGGCGTTGTGCTGCTCCTCTAGTAGCCGTATCTGATTGAACACCTTCAACAGCTCCTGAGACATTGTCGTGGACTCTACATCGCCCTTCCTTGTCCCGCTAAACAACACGTACGGCACATGTCGCTGCCTGTCAACCTGCTTGACGAAAACAACGCCGCAACTCAGCCTAAGATCTCCTCTGCAAACCAACAATTCACTTCTAACAACAATTCACCTCAAACAAGCAAGCAACTCTCAAAGGTTGAAGTTACCATGGAGGCCGTCTCCATGTTGCCACCTCTGCTCAGCAGCTTCTGCAGATGCGTTTGCAAACTCCCGTCGGCGCCAGGCTAAAATTGCAACCAGCAGACATCAAGCAGGCAAACAAGATTAGCCACTGAAGGATCCCTCTGACTCACAAAGTACGCTTAAGAAGGTTTCATGATCAGGATAATACGCCCGCTAGGGTGGAATTTAGAAAAACTAGCCTGACGGTGGCACAAGAAACGGGTTAGTCTAAAATTGGCTTCCCGACAAACCTCCGCATGCTGACGGTAGCCAGGGGGGGACCGGACGGAGTCAGCCTGCGGGTGGAGGACCCCAGAATCGACACGAATGCTTCTTTGCGAGTAAGGGATCCAGTTGGGGATGTACATGCAGGCGGGGAACGACACCGGAAGAGGGAGATCTTGCAGCTCCCACAGGGACGCCGCAAGCTTCCTGGCCGACGTTGTGGCTGGCCTGCCCATGCGGTCGTAAGTATAGAGCTGGTTGTTGAACAACTTCCACCTGGGCACTGGGGTGGTGGGCGCAGCCCGTCTGCCTCGCCTTGTCACTCGCACTCCGTGCGTGGGCGGCATCGTCGTTTCCAACGCTCGTCGATAAGCCATCCCCTGCGCCATTTGTGGTTGAGTGCTCTCTTTCTCCTCGGTCTCATACTCTACAAGTCTTCTCATACAAGCTCGAAGAGATCATTGACTGTTTTCTACATTTTGTTGCGGTGGTTGTCAAGCTAAGCATTATCCCAAGCACCCACTGCGAGGGTTACACTTGTGCAGGCTCTAATGCGGCGCTCAACCTAGCTTCCACTCCTGCGTAGTGGAAACCCTAATTTGTAATTTATTTGTTCACTTATTTCTAGAACAACCGTCATCGTCCTCTGGTTCCATAGCCAGGTCAATGCCACTCAACCGTGCCCCACTCACCAGCTTTCTTGAAAATATGAAAAATATGAAAACCTTCCTTAAAACACAAAACACAAAAACATTGCCGAGAGAGACAACGCCAACAACGCATGTCAAAAACGGGCCAGAAACCAAGTGAGAAACCCAGTCGGAATCATCTCCGTCCTCTCAAACCAAGGCAACTAGTATCTATGCCCCAAATCTCACAAAATCCTCCACCAGCCTTGGGTAGCTGGAGAATCCAATGGTGGTGAATCCGACGTTGAGCAAATGTGATGTGATGTGATGTGATGCCTTCGTCCTGGACGTGCTCTAGATTGCTGGATGGCTGCCACTTCGACAGTGGGGACTGCCCGGGCAACACATCATGGGAAAAATAAAAAAACTATCACCACCACCCACCCAGGGTTGAAAATTTCTCGTGGATCGCACAGTGAAATCAGCTGCCGTTACGCAGCAATTCCGACTGCACATCGTCACAGATCTCTCATCTCGTGAAGACTGGTTAGCGTCGTAGCCAGGTGTTGCCTCATCACAAGGGAACAGAACCCGCACGATGAAGCCATGCCGCTGCAGCTTGATTTTGTTGAAATGTGTGTGTGTGTGTTTTTTTGACCTTCTCAGTGTTGTGATGTAGAGTTGACTGTGTGCGCAGCCTCATCTCGTGGTCATCTCACAAGAGTTTGACAAAAGCGTTGCTGCAACTTCTCATGAAGGACTCATGTGTCGATGGGGTGTTGTGCATGAGATCTCATTATTGTCAACTTGAGTTGTTTTTTTCTCATTGCTTCTTTGTTGATGTTGTGGTAAAGCTTGCGCTTTTGTGAAGTGGGTTCGTTGGACGCCTTGGAAAAGTCGATGGTGGTTTAACTTTCAAAGAATTAAAGAATTGGACATTGGCGCTTTGAATGGTGAAAGTCTTGTGCAAAGAGGGTTTGCTGTAATGATGAAAAGAAAAAAACAACCACACCTGGTCAATGTAATTATTGATGAATTTGTTTATGAAGGTGATTATGATTGGTTACATGCCATTGAAACATATTTAGAAGGCAAGTTTGTTTTTATAATCAATGTTTGTTTGTAATTATAATATTTTATTTTTAAAAAATCTATTGATTAAATTATTTATATATATATATATATATATAGAATCCTTTAAAATCAAATCAATAATAAATAAAAAAAAAAAAAATGGTGTTTTGTAATTGTTGTTTTTATGTGGAGTTTTGTGTCATTTATTCATTTAATTACAATCAACTTCTTGTATTATAATAGTCTTATAATTATTCATAATATGCATCTTCAAAACATGGCTTTTAGCTTTTGACTAATTTAGCAAGCATTTACTTTGTGATTAGTTTAGAATGCCAAAAGTAGAAAAAAGTCCAATTTGTAATGCATGTAGAAAAAGAATGTTAGTAATTCATGGCCAAATGGCTAACTTTGGAGTGGGATCTAGATAATTCTTGAATACTACATCCTTCCTTGTTTCTTTCACCATTGCTACATCTCTTCTTCCTCTCCTAGCTATATTAGATATTTGGTGAATACCTTTGTTCTACTTATTTGATTGTTCATCTCTTTGGTCTTTGAATTCTAATATTTTTTTTATATCCAAAATTTCATATTTTGTTTGTTTATATCTAAAATCTTATTTAGAATAATTAAAGGTTGTTGGATTAAAGACTTGCTCTTACTAGGTGTCAAAGCAAAGAATATTATATATATAAGTATATATATATATATATACTTATATAAAATTTATTATTGATATATATATAATTTATTCTTTATATTTTTGTTTAAGATTAGTGATTTAAAAATAGTTAATATATGATGAAAGTAGTGTCGTGTTATGGTTTGGCTACTATGTGAAAATATTGCATATATATATTTAATATACAATTTATTACACAGCTAAGTGAGAGCCATATCAATGGATTTGATTGATTATAAAATGTAGTTAGATTATTACTTTAGAAGGGATCCGTTTAAAAGGGCTATTATCGAAGTTTATACAATCTTATTTTCTTTTTTGATAGTGATTTTGATGTTGATTTTATATTGATAATAACTTTTATATATTTTGAGTCACCTTTGTTAGACATTGGTGACCCTTGAAATTTTGTTTATTTCTTTTATTTGGTGTTAGAACACATATTATGTAGATCTTCTTAGAAAAAGAATTGGAAAGGAGTTTTTAGTGTGAAAGGAGTAGTTAGGCTATCTATGTGGATGAATGGAGATGGATGATAGAAGTCTCTATTCCTATTAGCCAAAAGTCATATCCAATGGGCTTCAAGGATGCTACCCAAGGCCTTATTAGGATTTAGGATTTTTTTTTTGAGAGAATTTGAACATTAGAGGCTATGGTCAATAAGTTTGGATTTTTGGCTATGGTTTTGGTAGAAAAATTGTGTGATTTGGACTTTTTATGAAAGAGATATAGGCGCTCAAAGTTAAGGTATCAAAATTGTATCTACTATCACTCTTTTAGGTATAACTCATGCGTACAAAAAATAATACAAGATCGGTGATTGGGATTGGAAAGAATACTTTCTTGGCTACACTTTTTATATATAACTTGATGAAATCTAAGCTAGGATGAAGGAGATATTGGGAGTTGAAGACAATGCTTACAATCTAAGAGCAATAAGTGACCCCACTTAATTAGTGGTTGTGTTTTGAGCCATATCTTAAGCAACTTGATACATTTTTGGCTCAAAATTTTAAGAAGTATGTATATTCATGTCATAAAATTATGTACAAAGATTTTATGGCATTAAGATTTTGTGTTTGTAAGATATGAAGAAAATAATGCTCAAGTAGTTATAAATTAGGGTTTTAAGCACCTACTAAGATTTTTAAGATATCAGATGACTGGAAGCAAATCTATAGTTGAAATTTTTTGTAGTAAAGCTTAAGAGTGTAACCTATGTTTTAGAAAAATTTGATAAAAATTAAATAGCTGGATCAAGACTTATTAAATTCTAAATTTTGGAAAAAAATCAATCTTTGCGGGTGAATAAGCTATTGAAGGATTTTGTTCCAATCTGAGCATTTTGTACAAACTAAAGGGATTTTTAAGAGCTAAGAATTTATAGAGGTGGAAAAATAAATATATGGAATTATAATAAAATTTTGATATGAAGATGAAGTTTTAAAAGGGGATTATGGATTTTTCTTGAAAGTTATTGATAATCTAACTTATCAACAATTGGTAAGTTGTGATTTTATGAAGAAAAGAGTACTAAGGATTTCTATATGCTATAGAAAGATTTTATGTATAAACCTACTTAAATATAAGAGGGTTTTATTAGTATAATATTTTTTATAATAATATTATTATATTATTTGTCATTTTTATTAAGGACAAATCACTTATTGGAATCTTTTCAATAAGTTATAAGTAAATTCTTTATAGCCAGGTACCAAATATATTTCCAAATTGAAAATCACGCCACACAACAAGAAAAGGTTGTTTCTTTGGCACAAAAGCAGAGCAATAGAGCTAGGATTTTAGATTGTGCTTGGTATTTTACAAGCATGGCCTTATTTGTGCCATTCAATATACAATTGCTAATAGCAATGCATCTCAATAGAAAGAATACGAAAGAAATATAATCTATAAATAAATAAATAAATATTTATTTATTTTATAATATGGTATACAATGATCATATATGCAAATAAGATTAAATATAATAGTGGAATGTCCTGTCAAGGATACTAACTAAAACAAATGCATTAGTTAGTAAAAAACTATGTCAAAAGAAAATAACAAGATAGAAAAAAAGAAGTATGTATATTCAAGAAGAAACTGGAACGGCTATTACCAAAGACTAGAAAATACATGAGACTCTTGAACTAGACTAGAAGCAAGAAAGGAATTGACAATAGTGAAGAAGGCTTTATTCTTGTCTCTAATTATACTATATATCTAAGAGTTATAAGGCGGTATTCTATAAGACCTCCTACACGTGTCTAATTTGCATGATATGTGTCAAACTTGCAAGACAAGTTTTTCACATGTGCGCCACGTACTTGGCTTGTTCTACAAGCTGTCAATATGTGCAACACATGGCTAGCTTCTTCCACAAGCTACCAATATGTGTGACACGTGGCTAGCTTGTTGATCAAGTTTCTAACCTATCAATCACCTATAGACATGTATAAAGGTGATTTTGAGTCTATAAAGCTTCTAAAAAGTTGCTTTCTAAGATATTATAAAATTTGTCTACTTCTATTAATCTATATTAACTAGATAGTTATTAGAATAAATCTTATATCCATGACATTATCCCCCTTTTTAGAGACGAGTTCCACGAGGAGCAGTGATTATATATTGAGGAAGTCCAAGATACGTCGAATTATGCTTGCCACATATTCTGATCTTTGTTCCATTTGAAGGTAGTTGATAGGTCCTTTCAACCATTGATAGTATCCATACTAGGATAAAAGGACCACCATGTTATTTGATTATTGTTGAGGCCTTTATAACTTCTTTCAAAGAAAATATTTGAAACACCATCAAGAGTAGTTTCTACTTTTAAAAGTATCACCAAACTTTGGGAGTCTCTTCCAAGGTCTTGATATCAAATACGTTATATTTTACCATCAATCCAAGGAAGGACATGTCATTCTTGAGGATCTTCATCTCTATTCCATCGTCTTAAAGGTTGTAATAGTCGTAATGTCTCGTCCGACAAGTCAACAAACGATGGTTCTTCAGTAGAATTTGTTGGTTGTTGATCCTCTATCTCTATAGGATGAACAAATTCAAAGAAATAGCAAATAATGATACAAAATAGAATGAAACTTCTATTAAACTTGTTTTGCTTTATAGCAAAGATTTTCTTGACTCTTTATCTTGATTTCGACGGATGTTGTCAATGAAATGCATTGACTTTTATTGATGTATTTGCTAGATTCTTAGATGGCTTCCATGTGCATTCATTAATATTATATCCGTGCCAATGCACAAGATATTCTAATCAATTTTGGTGCCACCTTAAATCTAAAATCTCTTCAATATCAAATTCTTCATTGTTGTCAACTTCTATAGGAGGTAGTGGCATTTGTCTTCTTCTTTGTATATCCACTATCTTGTATGACTCAAGTAGTGACACGTGAAATATAGGATGGATCTTTATAGATTTTGGTAGGCATAATAAATAAGCAATTCGATTGATTTGTTTACAAATCAAAAAAGGTCCAAGCCTATAATAATCCACCTTATTGCAAGAATGAATAGTCTTGATATTACAACAAAGTAACCATACCTTATTGCCCACATGGAATTGAGGTTGTTCCTTGTGATAGACATCTACATTGATTTTTTGTCATTCTTGAGCTTTCTTTAGTTGTACCTTTATTGTTGCATGTACCTCTAACAAATAATTTATCAAATCTTTTACTGCAGGATTATCAACTTTTGAAAAGTCAAAAATATCAAGTCGAGGATGATAACCGTAATTTGCAAAGAATGGAGTTTGCTGAGTAGAAGAATGTACCGAATTATTATAAGCAAACTTTGCCAATGGCAAAAGAGTTGTCCAATCATCTTGATGGTAGTTGATGGTACATTTCAAATATTGCTCGAAAACTTGATTTACTCATTTCATTTGTCTATTAATTTGAAGGTGGAAAGTTGAGGATAATTTTAAATCTACCTTCAATACTTTAAAAAGAGTCTTCCAAAACCTTGATATAAATTATATTTCTCTATTTGATATAATATCCCTTGGTAATCCATGATAGCAATAGATATTATCAAAAAAGAGTTTAATTATTTTTTCACCTATAATAGATTTTGTACATGGTACAAAATGTGCCATCTTGATAAAACAATCTACAATCACAAATATAGAGTCATATGAACTTGACTTTGGAAGATCCGTGATAAAATCCATAGAAATAGAAGACCAAGGTTGTTTTGATATAGGTAGTGGTTGGAGAAGTCCGTAAGGTCAGTGACAAGGAATTTTTGATCTTGAACAAACGTCACACGACTATACAAACTCTTTAACAGCCTTCTACATCTGAGGCCACCAAAAATCTCTTGATATTAGCTCCAAAGCCTTATTATATCCAAAATGTCCTGCTGCAAGGAGGTTATGACGAGGTTCTAGAGCATGTAGTCGTGCTACGCTTTCTGAAATATATAGGCGTCCTTCAAAATAGAGCAAATCATTCTTGAATTCAAACTTAAAAGTATTATGAGACTTTGATGAATTATTTTTAATCTCATGGACAAGAAGATTTGAAAACATACTAAACTAGATTTTCTTGATAAAAGTAGAATCAACAGTTAATGTTGATTTCATTACTCAAAGATGAAATTGCTCTGGCTTCAAGAGAATCATTCTTTGTTGATTAAAAGCTGAATCTCCTTCTTTAATACAAAATAAGATAGTCTAGAAAGGGCATTAGACAAACCTTATTGTTTTCTTGGCCGATAGATGATAATAAACTCGAATCTTAACAAAGACATGCTCCAATGAGCCTGGCGATGATTCAATACTTACGTGGACATGAAATACTCAAGGTTTTTGTGATCCGTATATACAGTGACTAGATTAGAAGCACTTTCTAGATAATGACACCATTCTTGAAAAGAATCCATAATTGTAAAAAGCTCTTTATCATGGATTTCATAATTGATCTCTGTTGTTGAAAATTTTTTATAATGGAAAGCTATTGGGTGGAGTTTGTCATCTTCTTCCATTTGTGACAATACTGCCTCTAAAATAAAGTGTGAGGTGTTTGTTTCTATAAAAAATGCCTTAGAAAAGTCGATGTGATATAAGATTGGTGCAGAAATAAAAGTTGTCTTCAAAGCCTCAAACGATGTTTTTCTTTCTTTATTCCATTCAAGTTTGTCCTTACAAGCTAAACATATAAGTAGAGCTGCAACTTGAGAAAAGTTTGTGATGAAGATTCGATAGTAATTGGCAAATCCTAAAAAACATTGCACATCTCTTATTGTTTTTGGAACCTTCCAATCTATGACTATCTAGACTTTTTTAGGATCCATTTTGAGACCATCATTTGAAATGATGTATCCTAAGAAGTCAACTTGAGTAGTGTGAAATACACACTTTTCTATCTTGACATATAATTATGTATCTCTAAATTTTTGTAATATACGACAAACATGAAGTTCATGTTCTTCTATGTTTTTAGAATAGATTAAAATATTGTCTAAATATCAGACAATAAAGCCATCAAGAAATACACAAAAAACATCATTTATAAGATGTTAAAAAGAAAGTGGTGTATTTATAAGTCTAAAAAGCATGACATTATATTCAAAATGTCCATATCTTGTTCGAAATGCAATCTTCCATTCATCACCTTCTTTGATGCGTACTAGGTTGTATACTCTTCTTAGATCTATTTTTGTATAGATCTTGGTTTGATTCAATTGATCAAGAAGTCAAGATTTCAAAGATAGAAGGTATCTATTCTTGATGATAATCTTGTTGAGCCCTCGATAATCTACACACATCTGTAGTGATCCATCTTTTTTCTTTACAAACAAGATAGGAGCTCCTATTGGGGATTTTGAATGGTATATGAAATTCTTAGCTAAATTTTTATCAATGTATTTCTTGAGTTCAGCCAATTCATTTTGGAACATACTGTAGATTGATCTAAATGGAGGTTGAGTTCCGTCTTTGAGATCAATTGAGCAATCATATGGACAATGCTCCGGAAGAATGTCTACATTTTTTTTTTCAAAAACATCTTGATAATCTTGATATTGTCTTAGAATGCCACTTAAAGTCCATCAAAAATAGGTGTAGCATAAATAACAAATGATGATCCTTCTTTTGTTTTATTTATAAATATTTTTGTGCCTATAAATACAAATTTTATTATACTAAGCTTATGGTTTGTTATTTTGACTTACAAGACACTTATTAATGCTTATAAAAAAATCAAATTTATGAAAAATCCAATCTATTTGAGGATTATATTTTTTTAGCCATAATAAATCTAAAATGATTAGATTAAAGAGAGATTTAATTATATTAAAGACTACACAACTATTATAACCATCTATTATTATATTTATAGGAAAGATTTCATGAGTAATATTTCCAAATGACAATAGGTGACCATCTATGACTTCTACATGTACAAATTTAGTCTTTTGTATTGAAGATATTCTATAATTTTTAATAAATTTTTTATTTAAAAAACATGCTGAGGCTCTTGAATCTAATAAGACAGAGTCTTTGTAATTTTTAAGTCCCAAATAGACATCTATTATAAAACAAGGAGAGGGTTTTGAGGAGAGGATATAACCTTTATTAGGAGTTGTATAAGATTCCAGCTACATAGTCCCTATTGTAGTTGCACAAACTTATTTTTCGACATATTATCCTCTTTAACAGCCGTACTCCTCATCTTATGGTTGTGTCATTTCTTCAAACAATGCTGAGTAGTGTGCTTAGGTTCTCCACAATATAAACAAAATCCTTTTTGACGATGACAAGTCTTTTCTTATTCAATAAGAGATTTGAAACATATTGCATCGATTTACATGTCTTCTACTTCTAAATATTCATATTGAGAAGATGATGATATTGCCATTATATTGTAGTAATGTTGGAGCTCCCTTGTGCAGCTCTCCAATCAAAATTCAAAAAGCTGATTGTCACACTTCACAGCAAAATCAATTGCTTGACTCAATGTTTAAAGATTGGATAAGTTAAGCATCAATTTCTTTACCTCATATTATAATCTATAGATAAATTAGCTAATAAGTACAGCATCATTCCACTTGGTGTCAATTGCTAATTGTCAAAATTATAAAGCATATAATGTCACTAATCGGTTGCCTTGTTGTAAGATATGGATCTTATTGGTTGCGACACAAATTGCATCATATTTTCCATACATAGATCAAAACTCTGCTAAAAATGCCTTAAAATTATCCAATACTAGATTTTGTTGTTCAAGAAAGAATGAAAACCATGATAAAGCAGAACCTGGCAGTAGTGTTCTAATAAATCTGACTTGTGATCCCTAGATTGGATAACTTTGGGATTGAAGTTCAATCATTAGTTGTATTTGATTGATGAATCCTTGAAACTTAGATCTAATGCCATCAAACTTCTTTGGCAAATTAATTTTTAGTTCTTTGATGCTTGAATGATGTTCAATTGTAGGTGAAGTGATATGGCTTGAAGCAGCTCGAATCATCTCTATATCTTTGCTTCTTGCTAATTTTGTTGCTCCTTGTGGTGGTGTATTGAGTTGATGCATTGTGAGTATTAATTCTTTCATTTGCTCTTGTATTTATGCCATTACATTCTTCATTTCAGCAAGCTTTGCCATGATATCACAATAAAAAAAATAAAAATGTCTACTCCCACTATAAAATAAAACACTCAAGAATAAAGGAAAAAATTTTAGAAACAATATCAGTTTAGAAGTAGGTAATCCACAATTTCTAATATACTTATATTTTATTTAAAAAAAAGGGGTAATTCACTCTTAATCAAGGAGAGACAAAGCTCTGATATTGTAACTTCATTCTTGTCAATCTGTCAAGGACACGAATTAAAACAGATGCGTAAGTTAGTAAAAAATTATGTCAAAAGAAAATAACAAGATAGAAAAAAAGTAATATGTATATTTAAGAAGAAACTAGAACGGCTATTGCCAAAGACCTAGAAAATATATGAGACTCTTGAACTAGACTAGAAACAAGAAAGGAGTTGACAAGAGTGAAGAAGGCTTCACTCTTGTCTCTAATTATACTATCTGTCTAAGAATTATAGGCGGTATTCTATAGGACCTCATACACATGTCTAATTTATAAGATACGTGTCAAACTTGCAAGACAAGTTTTTCACATGTACGCCACGTACTTGGCTTATTTCGCAGTCTACCAATATGTGCAACACATGGCTAGCTTGTTGACCAAGTTTCTAACCTACCAATTACCTATAGACATGTATAAAGGTGATTTTGCATCTATGAAGCTTCTAAAAAGCTTCTTTCTAAGATATTATCAAATTTATCTATTTCTATTAATCTATATTAATTAGATAGTTATTGGAGTAAATCTTATATCCGTGATAGAAGGCGCTTCAAGTTATGTGGATAATCTTGATGGTGTGGAAGCTATAGATGTTTGCATACTAATTTCTCCAAAAATTAAATATTTAATTAGTATTGTAGAATTTTTATGCATAATACAGAGTTATAAATCACATTCATTGGTTATTATGGATATCCATCTAAGAAAGGTTCTACAAGATTCTAAAAAGTCTTGGAACTTCTTGGAAGATCTTAGAAGGATCTTAAAGATTCTAGAAGGTTGTAAAAGGTTCCAAGAGGTTATTAGAAAAAATTCTCTAAGTTACTTAACTCCCAAGTAATGTAAGAAGTTACACAAGAAGATTCTTAGGATTTTTTAACATTGAAGCAATAAAGAAGCTACTCAAGAAGCATCCTAGGATAACTTGGAAATAAAATCTTTTATAAAAAATTATCTAAAAGCTTCTTAATTCCTAGTATATATAAGTGTCAAGGTTGAAAGGCTCTTCAATCTCAACAATACATGTCTTGTGATCTAATTTTGACCTTCTAAACTTGTTCTTGTTTTTATATTTCATTGCTTTGTAATAAGATTTATGTATCCTATTATCTTCTTATAGTCTTGCATAAGTTTTTTGATCTAATCTTTAACAATTTTTCAAGACTACTAATATCAATTTTAGAACTTTATCTTCTTGATAGAGTGTAGACTATCGCTCTTCTTGAAAACATTGGAGTATTTTAAAGATTGCAAATTATTGTCCTCTAAACTGATATCATTGAATGTCATTTCTTTTTCTAAGCTGGTTTTAATTATAGGTAGTGCTATAATTTTTTCAAAGATATTTTAATTTTTTCTTCTCTTTTAGAATCTCATCTATCTATTTTACAAATATAGAAGTAGATTAAATTGTGAACAATGCATCTTCACAAGTAAAAAATAGAATAGTAATTCTTGTAGATCTTTGAATTCTTATGGATAGTTTAAGAGAGAAGATTGTATTCCTTAGCAATCCAAGTAAAAAATCTTAGGTTAATTTAATGTCTAAAGAAGCTAGACAAGAAATTCATACTTTGCAACAAAAAATTATTTGATTGAGAGAAGCAAGTACTAAACATGTACCATATATGACTTCTACAAATGTTTCAAGGACTATTACAAAAGAACCAAAGACTAGCATGTTAAATAAGTTTGATAGAATAAGATCCAATTTTTGAGGCTTTGTGTGACAAGTATGATTCTACTTATGCTTATATCTTTCTTGTTATCTAGATGGATTTATTTAAGTTATTTTTGTATGAATTTTTTTATTGAAAAGTACTTGTTCATAATTTGATCGATTATTGAAAAAGAATTTTCTAATATTATATAATGTAGAAGTTTTTATGGAAAAATTTACTACTATATTTAGAAATAATGATAAAAAAGGTGACAAAAAAAGATATAAAACTTACAACAAAAATCATGTTTAGTTGCAATTTATACTATAAAATTTTAATAGCTTATATATAATCTTAATTGAAATAGTAAGGCATTTACAACTTGATTTCAATATGGTTTAAGAAATAATATAAAAAATTTATTGATTACCATGCCTCAAATTGATAGTTTAAAAAAACTCATATTTCAAGCTATCACTTACAATAATTGCTTATTTGAATTACGACAAGAAAGACATTAGATTTTTTATAATAATTATTATAATTTAATTGCCATTTCTTCAAAAGTATCAAAGAAGCATTCAATAGATTTTAAACCTATATAAATTAATGTAATTCAATTTAAGCTACTAATACAAATAAAAAAAGATAGTCAATAATAAAAAAAATTTGTATTTATATTATGGAAAGCCTAATCACAAAGCAACAAATTTTTCAAATAAGTTTAAGAAATTCAAGTGTGATATCAATTTCAAAATTGGCTAAATTAAAAAACAAAGATGTTCAATCACAATAGAGACTATGTGGCTAGATACTGTCATGGATATACTTTAAGCCATTATTAGAACTTTTTATAATCTTTTAAAATCTTCTATAGCTTTTTAGAATCTTCTAAAATCTTCTAGAACCTTCTAGAATCTTCTTAGTCTTTGAAAATCTTCTAGAATCTTCTTTAACCTTCTAGAATATTCTAAGATATTCTTAGGACTTTCTAGAATCTTCTTCAATCTTCCAAGACCTCCCATAGACTTTTTAGAGTCTTCCAAAATCTTCTTTAATCTTCCAAGACCTCCCGTAGACTTTTTAGAGTCTTCCAAAATCTTCTTCAAGCTTCTAAAATATTTTAAGATACTCTTAGAAGGTCCAATAGGACATAAGGTCTCATAGTATAAATAAGAGGTAAGACTGAGGAGTACCTTAGTCTTGCTAACACAAGTCTTGGAGTAATCCAGAAAGTTGCCTTGTTTTTGATATTAATCTAGCTTCTTATTCTTGATCTAGTTCTTGTTCCTGTCCATCCAGTTCTTTGTTTTTGAAATTATTCTGATTTTGATTTCTTCTCTTTGATTCTTGGCTAACCTACTATCTTGCATCTTTGACAGTTTGACAAGACTGACTTACATAATCATATCAGAGCTTAGATCTCTTGATAGAGAGTGGATTATCCCTCTTCAAGATACTATTATGTTCTAGAGGAGTGCGGACTATCTCTTTCTAGACTGATATGCTTACTTATTGTAGTTGATTATCCCTTTCTTAAGTTATATCATTATATTTTAGAAGTTGCGGATTACCCTCCTTTAAACTAACTGTCTAAAAGTATTTTTTTTAGTATAAAAAATACTAATGGCTTATTGATTTTTTTTTTTTTTAAGATGAAAATAGATCAGATTAATGGAGGTGCATCCTCACAAATAGAAAATAGAGTGACAACACTTGCAAATCTTTAAGTCCTATTGGATACGATACAAGAAGAAATGACATTCTTTCGCAATCCAAAAAAAAAATCACAAATGGAGCAAGTATTTGAAGAAACTAAGCGAGAAATTCATAACTTGCAACAAGAGATTTTTTCATTAAGAGAAACAAGCAGTAGACAAGCTATGCACACAACTTCTCTAGAAATTCCAAGGATTTTCATAAAAGAGCCAAAAGCTAGTATACTTGATAAGTTTGATGGAACAAGAGTTTGTACAACAAGTGCAACTTTATTTACGACTATATTCTTCTTGTTATCCAGATGGATTCACTCAAGTCGCTTTTATAGGCACCTTTTTATCAGGAAGTGCTTGATCATGGTTTGCACCATTAATGGAAAAAAATTCTCTAATCCTATACAATTTAAAAGCTTTTATAGAAAGATTTACTCCTACATTTAGAGATAGTGATCGAGAAAGGGTGACACAGAGGAAGATCCAAAATCTACAACAAAGGCAACGTTCAGCTGTAATTTATACCATAGAATTTCAACAATTTACTTGTGACCTTGATTAGAATGATAAGGCTTTTATGACTCAATTTCAATATGGCCTAAAAGATGATGTAAAGAATTTATTAACCACAATGCCAAAAGTTGAAAGCTTAGAGGAACTCATAGCTCAAGCTATTACTTGTCACAATCGCCTATTTGAACTACGACAAGAAAGGCGATTAATTTTCAGCAATACCTATCAAAGTACGACTGCTACATCTTCAAGAGTATTAGAAAAGCCATTAGCATATCCTGAACCTATGCAGATTGATGTGATTCAATTCAAGCCATTAACACTAGCGGAAAAGATTAGACGTTGGCAAGAGAATTTATGCCTATATTGTGGAAGATTCAATCACAAGGCAGCAAATTGTCCAAATAAGTTCAAAGAATTCAAAGCACGAGGTATAATATCTGAATTAGAAAGGTCAAAAAACAAAGATGTCTAGCCACAGTAGGGACCTTGCAATTGGACACCCTCAAAGCTAAAGCACCAAAAAAAAGGTCTCTTTTTACCTCCGGATCCAACATCTTGTTTTATACTTTATGTATATATAAGAATCTTAAAACAAGAAATTTTTGCTAAAATCCTTTTAGATATTGGAGCCTCAGCATGCTTTATGGATAAAAATTTTGCAATAAGGCACAATCTACTACTTGTAAAGAAGACCCATCCTGCACCCGTTGAAGTCATTGATGGACAAAACCTTGCATCAGTAGATGTTGTCAAAGAAACCCAACCGTTGGAAGTGATACTAGGAGATCAAATATCACAAATTATTTTCAACATCATTAGATGTCTGACAAATCCTATTGTCCTTGATTTGAGCTACATAATCCTGATATTGATTGAAATATGCAAAAGATTTTTTCAAGATCTACACATCAAAAAAAAAAATGACGTACTGCTCTATTCTTTAAAGCTAAAGCATTTATGCAAGCAGCAAAAAAAAGAGATGTATTTGTATTATATGCTATTGCAATGAAAGATCCAATGAAGCAACTGAAGCAAGAAATTCCTAGTCAATATCGCGACCTGGAAGACATATTTGAAAAGAAAAAAGCAAACATATTATTTGAACATTGTCCTTATGATTGTGCAATCGAATTACAAGATGGAGCTCAACTGTCACGCACATAAGATTTACTCTAGTAAATTATCTAAATAATAATAGACCAATAGAAGTAGGTAAAATAAGTTGATTTGATAATATCTGATAGAGAAGCTTCCTAGAAGCTTTATGGATGCAAAATCACCTTTATACATGTCTATAGGTGATTGGTAGGTTAGAAACTTGGTCAATAAGGTAGCCACATGGCGCACATGTTGGTAGCTTGTAGAACAAGCTAGCCATGTGTCACACATTTTGGTAGCTTGTGGAACAAGCTAAGTACATGGCGCACATGTCAGAAACTTGTCGTGCAAGTTTGACACTTGTCTTGCAAATTAGACACATGTATGAGGTCCTATAGAATACCGCCACATAGCTCTTAGTTAGATAGTATTTATAGAGGCAAGAGTGAAGCCCTCTTCACTCTTGTCAACTCCTTTCTTGATCCTAGTCTAGTTTCAAGAATCCTCATATTTCTAATCTTTGGCAATAGCCATTCCAGTTTTCTTTTGAATATATATACTTTCTTATTTTATTTTGTGACTTTACTTTGACACAATTTTCAATAGATTATACATCTTTTTTTAATTCATGTCCTTGACAGATTGACAAGAGTACACTTATAATATCATAGCTTTGTCTTGTCTTGATTTTAAGAGCGGATTACCCCTTTTTTCTTGATAAGACACAAGCATTTTAGAAGTTGCAGATTACCCTCTTCTAAACTGATATTATTCCTAGTGTTTTCTTTGTTCTCCTTGTTACTTATCTCGAGTAGTGTTATATATTTTTTGAAGTGTTATCATGGCCGAGCTTGCCGAAATGAAGAGTGCAATGGCACAAATGCAAGAACAGGTGAGGGAATTGATGCTTGCAATGCATCAACTCACTGTACCTCTACAAGGAGCAACAAGGTTACCAAATAATGAAGATATAGATATGGTTGGAGTTGCTTCAACATCTACACCAAGCCATATAATTCCTCCTACATTGGAATATTGTCCAAGCATCAGAGAACCAAAAATTGGTCTACTTGAGAAGTTTGATGGCACAAGATCCAAGTTTTGAGGATTCATCAACCAAATTCAACTGGTGATTGAATTGCAACCACAAAGTTTTCCAACTCCAAGCTTGTAAGTTACGTTTATTAGTACAGTACTTTCAGGTTCTATCTTATCTTGATTTTCATCTTTTTTTGAACAATGTGATCCAATATTAGATAATTTAGAAGCTTTCTTAGCAAAATTTTGATCTATGTACGGAAAACATGATGCAACTCATGTTGCAACCAATAAGATTCATATCTTATGACAAGGCAATCGATCAATGACATTATATACTTCACAATTTTGACAACTAGCAATCGATATCAAGTGGAACAATGCTACACTCATCAGTGAGTTTCTCTACGGATTACAATATGAAGTGAAGAAATTGATGTTGAACTTATTCGATCTTCAAACATTGAGTCAAGCAATAGACTTTGCAATGAAGTGTGATAATTGGCTTTTTGAATTTAGATCTGAAAGTCGTACAAGAGAACCTCAGCGACATTATAATTCAGTGGCAGCACCAATGACTTTTCAATATGTACCTTCAGAAGTCGAGGACATGCAAATTGATGCTATACGTTTCAAGCCGCTTACTGAATAAGAAAAGACTCGACGTCGTCAAGAAGGATTATGCTTGTACTGTGGAGAACCTAAACACACTACTCAAAATTATCCAAAGAAACGACGCAACCACAAGATGAGGAGTACGATTGTCAAAGAAGACAATATGTCGGAAAACGAATTTGTCTAGCCACAATAAGGACCATGCAGCTAGGATCTTGTACAATTTCTAATGAAGGTCCTATCCTCTCCTCACAACCATCTTCTTGTTTTATAATAGATATTTATTTAGGACCTAATAATTACAAAGCCTCTACTCTAATAGATTCGGGAGTCTCGGCTTGTTTTTTAGATGAAGAATTTGCTAAAAGCCATAGAATACAGATAGTACAAAAATCTAAATCCATACACGTAGAAGTCATAGATGGTCGTCCTTTATCTTCTAGAGATGTTACTCATGAAACACTTCCTCTAGATGTAGTAGTAAATGGGTATAATGGTTGCGTAATTTTTAACATAATTAGATCTCCTTCTATTCCAATTATTCTTGGTCTATCATGGTTAGAAAAATACAACCCTCGAATAGATTGGATTTCTTGTACTCTTAACTTTTCTAAAAGTATAGCTAACAATATAGTTAATCAAGTAAGAAATCACAAGTCTAGTAGAATTAGACCTGCGTTTGTAGGTGCAAGAGCTTTCTTGTACGCTGCAGAAGAAGGATCACCTTTTGTCATTTATGCTACACCTATTTTCAACGATAGAAAGACTTCAAGTAGCATTCCAAGTCAGTATCAAGATTATCAAAACGTTTTTGAGAAAAAAAATGCAGATATTCTTCCAGAGCATTGTCCATACGATTGTTCAATCAACCTTAAAGAAGAAACTCAGCCACCATTTGGACCAATCTACAATTTATCACAAGATGAATTGGCTGAACTCAAGGCATATATTGACGAGAATTTGGCCAAGAATTTCATACGTCATTCTAAATCTCCAACAAGAGCTCCAATTCTATTTGTGAAGAAAAAAGATGGATCATTGCGGATATGTGTTGACTATCGAGGACTCAACAAGATCACAATCAAGAACAGATATCCATTACCTCTAATATCAGGACTCCTTGACCAGTTGAAACAAGCTAGGATCTATACAAAAATAGATCTAAGAGGAGCATACAATCTAGTACGCATCAAAGAAGGAGATGAATGGAAAACTGCTTTTCGAACCAGGTACGGATATTTTGAATATAATGTCATGCCTTTTGGACTTACGAATGCACCAGTTGCTTTTCAACATCTCATGAATGATGATTTTTGCAAGTTCTTAGATAATTTTGTCGTATGCTACCTAGATGGCATTTTGATCTATTCTAAGAATATAGAAGAACATGAAATACATGTTCGTTAAGTATTATAAAAACTTAGAGATGCGGGATTGTATGCCAAGATGGAAAAGTGTGTATTTCACACTACTCAAGTTGATTTCTTAGGATACATCATTTCAAATGATGGCCTCATGATGGATCCTAAGAAAGTCAAAACAATCATGAATTAGAAGATTCCAAAGACGATAAGAGATGTCCAATGCTTTTTGGGATTTGCCAATTATTATCGAATCTTCATCAAAGACTTCTCTTGTGTTGCGGCTCCACTTACACGTTTGACTTGTAAAGACAAATTCCAATGGAATCAAGAAGCGGAAGCAGCATTTGAAGCTTTGAAGACATTGTTTGTTTCTGCACCAGCCGTGTATCGTGTAGATTTTTCCAAAGTATTTTTTATAGAAATAGATGCATCAGACTTTGCCTTGGATGTAATTTTGTCACAAATAGGAACAGATGACAAACTTCATCTAGTAGCTTTTCATTCAAGAAAATTCTCAACAGTCGGGATCAATTATGAGATCCACGACAAAGAACTTCTTGTAATTGTGGATTCTTTTCAAGAATGGCATCATTATCTAGAAAGTGCTTCTAGTTCAGTCACCGTGTATACGGATCACAAGAACCTCAAATATTTCATGTCGGCATGCATGTTGAATCATTGTCAAGCTCATTGGAGTATGTCTTTGTCAAGATTTGAATTCATTATCACTTATCGGCCAGGAAAACAACAAGGTTTGTCCGATGCCCTTTCTAGACGTTCTTATTTTGCACCAAAAGAAAGAGATGCAACTTTTGAGCAACAAAGAACGGTTTTCTTGAAACCAGAGCAGTTTTATCTTTGAGCAATAAAATCAACATTGACTGTTGATTCAACTTTTCTCAAGCAAATTCAGTCAAGTATGTCCTCAGACCCTCTTGTTTATGATATCAAGAATAATTCTTCCAAGTCTCATGATTCTTTTAAATTCAAGGTCAAGAACAATCTACTATATTTCGAAGGACGTCTATATATTCCAGAAGGAGAAGCACGTTTACGTATTCTTCAAGCACGTCATGATTTTCCAACGACAGGACATTTTGGATACAACAAGACTTTGGAACTTATATCAAGAGATTTTTGGTGGCCTCAAATGTGGAAGGCAATCAAAGACTTTGTACAATCATGTGATATCTGCTCAAGATCAAAGACTCCTCCTCATCGACCTTTTGGGCTTCTTCAGCCATTACCTATTCCAGAACAACTATGGTCTTCTGTTTCTATGGATTTTATCACAGATCTTCCAAGCTCAAGATCTTATGATTCTATATTTGTGATAGTAGATTGGTTCACCAAGATGGCACATTTTGTGCCATACACAAAATCTATCATTGGTGAAGAAACAGCTAAGCTTTTCATTGATAATATCTATCGCTATCATGGGTTATCTAAGGATATTATATCGGATAGGGGAACTCAATTTGTGTCAAGATTTTGGAAAATCCTTTTTAAGATCTTAAAAGTAGACATAAAATTATTTTTAGCTTTTCATCCTCAAACTGATGGACAAACAGAGCGCGTGAATCAAGTCTTGGAGCAATATTTAAGGTGTACCATCAACTACCAACAAGATAATTGGATAGCTCTTCTGCCATTGGCAGAATTTGCTTATAATAACACGATACATTCTTCTATGCAACAAACACCTTTCTTTGCCAATTATGGTTATCACCCACGACTTGATGCTTTTGACTTTTCAAAAGTTGATAATCCAGCAGCAGAAGATTTGGCAAATCGTTTGTCAAAGCTACATGCAATAATGAAGGTGCAATTAAAAGAAGCTCAAGAACGACAAAAAACAAATACGGATGCGTATCGCAAGGAACAACCACAGTTCAACGTGGGGGACAAGGTATGGTTACTTTGTCGTAATATCAAGACTACTCGTCCTTGTGATAAGTTGGACTATCGTAGGCTTGGACCTTTTCCTATTTCTGAACAAATCAATCCAGTTGCATATCGATTACACCTATCGAAGTCCATGAAGATCCATCCTGTATTCCACGTGTCACTATTCGAGCCATACAAGATAGTGGACATACAAGGAAGAAGACAAATACCACCATCTCATGTAGAAGTGGACAACAATGAAGAATTCGAGGTTGAAGAGATTTTAGATTCAAGGCGGCGTCAAAATCGATTGGAATATCTTGTGCATTGGCGCGGATACAATATTAGTGAATGCACATGGAAGCCATCAAAGAATTTAACAAATGCATCAATAAAAGTTAATGCATTTCATCAACGACATCTATCAAAACCAAGATAAATACTCAAAAAAATCTTTGTTATAAAGCAAGGCAGGTTCTATAGAGGTTTCATCCTACCTTGTATCATTGTTTGTCATTAGATTTTGTTTGTGCTAAAGAGATGGAGGATCAACAACTAGCGAATTCAGCTCAAGAGCCATCATTTGCTAATTTACCGGACAAGACATTACGACTATCACAACCTTCAAGACGACGGAATAGAGATGAAGACCCTCAAGAACGACATGTTCTTCCTCGGATTGATGGCGAAATACAACGTGTTTGGTATCACGACCTTGGAAGAGACTCTCGATGTTTGGTGATACTATTAGAGGTAGGAACTACTTCTGATGGTATTCCTAATGTTTTCTTTGAAGGAAGTTATGAAGGCTTCAACAATGATCAAATAACAAGGTAGTCGTCTCGCCCTGGTATGGGATATTATCAATGGCTGAAAGGACCTATCAACTACCTTCAAAGGGAACAAAGATCTGAGTATGTGGCAAGCACAATTCGACGTATTTTGGACTTTCTCAACATGTAATCACCGCTCCTCATGGAACTCGTCCCTAGAAGGGGGGATAATGTCACGGACATAAGATTTATTTTAGTAAATTATCTAAGTAATAATAGATCAATAGAAGTAGGTAAAATAAGTTGATTTGATAATATCTGATAGAGAAGCTTCCTAGAAGCTTTATAGATGCAAAATCACCTTTATACATGTCTATAGGTGATTGGTAGGTTAGAAACTTGGTCAACAAGGTAGCCACATGGCGCACATGTTGGTAGCTTGTAGAACAAGCTAGCCATGTGTCACACATTTTAGTAGCTTGTGGAACAAGCCAAGTACGTGGCGCACATGTCAGAAACTTATCGTGTAAGTTTGACACGTGTCTTGCAAATTAGACACATGTATGAGGTCCTATAGAATACCGCCACATAGCTCTTAGTTAGATAGTATTTATAGAGGCAAGAGTGAAGCCCTCTTCACTCTTGTCAACTCCTTTCTTGATCCTAGTCTAGTTTCAAGAGTCCTCATGTTTCCAGTCTTTGGCAATAGCCATTCTAGTTTTCTTTTGAATATATATACTTTCTTATTTTATTTTGTGACTTTACTTTGACACAATTTTCATTAGATTATACATCTTTTTCTAGTTCATGTCCTTGACATCAACCTCTATTTGGTCCAATTTATAATCTGTCACAAACAGAGCTTACAGCCTTGCGAGAATATATTGATGAAAACCTAGCCAAGAATTTTATTTGACATTCAAAATTCCCTGCTGGAGCTCCTATATTATTTGTGAAAAAGAAAGATGGTTCCTTACATATGTGTGTTGACTATCAAGGTCTAAACAAGATAATTATAAAAAATCACTATCCATTATCATTAATCTCAAGACTATTGGAATAATTAGGACAAGCAAAGATTTTTACAAAGATTGATTTGAGAAAGTGGATTATATGCCAAATTGATGAAATGCTCTTTCTACCAACCATCAATTGAATTTTTGGAATATATCGCTTCAAAAAATGGGATTTCCATGGATCCAAAGAAGATACAAACTATTATAGAGTAGAAACAACCGTCATCAATTAGAGATGTATAATGTTTCTTGGGATTTGCAAATTTCTATAGAATCTTCATCAAAGATTATTCTAAGATTGAGGCTCTATTAATGTGATTCATAGACAAGGACAAATTTATTTGGAATGATAAGTCTGAAGAAAGCATTCAAGAAGCTAAAAGAATCATTCACTTCTGCTCCTATACTTGTCCATGCAAATCCAACAAAACCATTCATTCTGGAAACGGATGCCTCAGATTTTGCATTGGGATCTATACTCTTTCAAACTGGTGATGATGGTCAATTACATCTAGTAGCATTCCGCTCTCAAAAATTTACAACTGCAAAGATTAATTACGAGATCCATAACAAAGAATTATTGGCAATTGTTGATGCTTCTGAAGAATGATGCCATTTGTTGGAAGGGGCTTAATATAAGATCATGGTATATATCGACTACAAAAACTTGGAATATTTTATAAGTGCTCGAGTTCTAAATTGTCAATAAGCTTAATGGAGCATGTCATTATCTTGATTTGATTTTGTTATTACATATCGTCTAAGAAAACTTCAAGGAAAATCAGATGCCCTTTCTCAACAATTATATCTTGCATTAAGAATAGGAGACACTGTATTGCATTAACAAAAATCAATCATGTTGAAGCCATCCAATTTGTAGTTAAAAAAATTGACAATATCTATCTATACAGATACAACTCTCAAGATGGAAATCCAGAAAGCAATGAAGACAGATCCATTTATAAAGAATATCCAACAACATATAAAAAATGCACATGTGGAAGAAAATAATAATTTCAAATTCGAAGATGGATTGTTATACTTCAAGAATCTCTTATATGTTCCTCCGAGACCTACAAGACTTCAAATTCTTCAAGCTCAACATGACCTTCCAACAACTGGACACTTTAGCTTCAATAAGACCTTGGAATTGATATCAAGAGACTATTGGTGGCATCAAATGTGGAAATTGGTGAAAGAATTTATCCAATCATGCAAAATTTGTGTGCAAACAAAGATTCCAAGACACCAACCATATAGACTTTTGCAATCCCTTCCAGTTCCTAAGGGTCCATGGCAATCATTATCTATGGATTTCATTACAGACTTCCCAATTTTGAATGGAAAAGATTCAATTTTTATGGTGGTAGACCGTCTTACCAAGATGGCATACTTTATCCTGTGCAATAAGATTATTTCCGAGGAGGAAACAACCAAGCTTTTTATTGATAATATTTACCAAATATATGGCCTTTCAATTGACATTATTTCAGATTGAGGACCGCAATTTGTATCAAACTTTTGGAGAGGACTATTTTGGCTTCTAAAAGTCAAGATCAACCTCTCATCCGCTTATCATCTTTAAACTGATGATCAAACAAAATGAGTGAATCAGATCTTGGAACAATATCTTTGTTATAGTATAAATTACCAACAAGATGATTGGACGGACTTTCTACCATTGGTTGAGGTTGTATATAATAACTCTAAACATTCTTCAACAAAGCAAACTCCATTCTTCTCAAACTATGGATACCACCTTAGAGCATATGCATTCCAAATTGAAGACATGAGAAGCCGTGCTATAGAAAATCAAGCTACATATTTAAATACCATCTATGAAGAATTGGAATTCCAATTACAAATAGCCCAAGATTGATATAAAGACTATACAGACATTCATCGCAAGAATCAACCAAATTTTAAAGTAGGAAATTATATCTGATTACTTCAAAAAAATATATAAACAAATCGACCATCACGAAAATTAGACTATCAAAGACTTGGATCTTTTATAATTCTATACCAAGTAAATTCAGTAAGTTTTTGTCTCAAACTACCAAGTAGCATGCACATTCATCTAGTCTTTCATATCTCGCTTTTAGAAACCTATTATAAATCAAATATTGTTGGAAGAACTATTCCACCACCAACTCCACTTGAAGTCAATCAAGAGATTGAATACGAGATGGATGAAATATTGGATTCACGTATAAGATATGGACGATTGAAATATTTCATCCATTCAAAGGGCTATGGAATTAGTAAAAGAACATGGGAACCCTTAGATAACCTTAACAATGCACCTACGAAGGTTAGCCAATTCCATCAATAATATCCTAAAAAACCTAGATTCAATGGTCATTGAAGATTTTGTGGACAATAACATCTCTTGGCTTTTAAATGGCGCTTCCTATTAACAACAAAAGACCAATATAAAAAGGGAAGAGCCACACTAAGACATGTACTTGTATTTTCCTAGGATAGAATAGATCTTGCTAGAAGCTTATTAGTTATCATGTCAAATCTTCGCGTTTTAAGGAAATTGCAGGAACAAGAATCAGAAGACTCTTCTGCCATACAAGCGGTTGGAAAATCATTGCAACTTTCACAATCTACTAGATTTGAAGAACATGGACAACATGAAGAAGGAGTATTCCAACGTTGTCATATTATAATTACTTACAATATGTAAAAATTAATTAAAACATATTATATATTTATGAGTCTAGATGTGTGTTAGAATGATTAATAAATTAAATTAAAAATGGTTGATAGAAGAAACTTTATCTTATTTTATTTTTACTTGTTTTGATTATGGTATTTAAAAATTATAAGATTTAAATAATTAGTATGAAGCCTTGAGAAAAGGTGGGAGCCTAAGGATAAGAATTTAAGCAAATAGGAGGCTAATTGAAAAGGATGAAAGCAAGGCATGGTCGGATGAAGGCAAGGAATGAAAAACTTCATCCCTATTGGTTGAATACCATGTCCAATGGGCTTAGAAGAGGCTACTTGCGACCTTAAGGAGGATTTTGGCAACTTTGAGGAAGGCATTTGGAGATTAGAAGCTAGAATTGTAAATTTTAGGATTTTAGGTACAATTTGTGTACAAAAATTAGAAGATTTGGAATTAAAGTAAAGAAGTTATAGCCGTTTGAAGTTAAGGTGTCAATTTGAGACATATTGTTACTCTTTTGAATATAGGAGGAGTTTTACGATAGCTTTTGGAGATCGAAAGATGCGGCTAAAATGGCAATTTCAAGACCTACATCTTTTATAAAGTAATTATTGCATTTGAAATTCATATGAAGGAGCTATAGGACGTTGAAGGCAGTACTTTTAAATCAAAGGTAGTAAGTGAGCGGTTTTGTTCATAGTAATGGTTGCAGCCATAACTTGAGTTTCTGAACAAATTTTTGGCTCAAACTTCTTGGAAAATGTGGCATTTTGTATTAAAAATCTATACATACAATTTTTGTGGCATTTAAGCTTATAGTTTGTGAGATATGAAGAAATTTGTATGCAGGTGTATATAGACAAGGGTTTGAAGCGATTATTAGGGTTTTTAAGATATCTCAAGATCCGCAATGAATTTGCAATTAAAATTTGTTGTGGAGGTTGATAAGAATACATCAGTATCTCATGTAAAATTTTACTATGTTTAGATAGTCGGATCAAGAGATATGAGGTGTTGAAATTTGAAAAAATTTCCATATAAGGATATATAAGATTTTAGAGGATTTTATCATATTTTGGATGTTGTTGGTTATTTGAGGCTTATGTATTTGCTGTAATTTCTCCAAAAGGGGAATATATATATATATATATATATATATATATATATATATATATATATAAACTTAGAACTTTCTTCATTTTGAAGCTTGATTGAGAAATTAGTGACAACCAGAAGTCCACTGCTTTCTTGAAGTAAACTCTCTCTACCCCTACAACATCAAGTAAGGCCATGCTTGGAATATTTGGAAATACAACCTCATCACAAAAATCTTGATTCAAATGCCCGAGCTTTGATAATACTCCTTGAAGTTGAAAGGGTGACTCTAAGTAGACCATAAATTATTTTCTAAGGATGTTTTGAAGGTCGCAATGAAGAGCAAATTCTTGGATGGGATGTTGGTCTAACAGAGGTTATATCTAGAGGATATTGACGCCATGTCAAGGAACCTATTAGATTGATAACCAACGAATAAAAGACGGAATATATTGTTTCTCTACTCTGATGTATTCTAGAATTTTTATGCATGTGATTTGATCATCAAATTGCTTTGGCTTCTTGTGAAATTCGTCACTAGAGGGGAAGGTGATGTCACGAACATATTTTAAGCCATTACTAGAACTTTTTATAGTCTTCTAGAATCTTCTATAGCTTTTTAGAATCTTTTAGAATCTTTTAGAATATTCTTAGTCTTTGAAAATCTTTTAGAATCTTCTTCAAGCTTCTAAAATATTCTAAAATATTCTTAGGATCCTCTAGAATCTTCTTCAACCTTCCAAGACCTCCCATAGACTTTTTAGACTCTTTTAGAATCTTCTTCAAGCTTCTAGAATATTCTAAGATATTTTTAGAAGATCCAATAGGACATAAGGCCTCATAGTATAAATAAGAGGCAAGACTGAGGAATACCTCAATTTTGCCAACACAAATCTTGGAGCAATCCAAAGTGTTGCTTTGTTTTTGATATTAATCCAACTTCTTATTCTTGATGTAGTTTTTGTTCTTATCCATCCAGTTCTTTGTTTTTGAAGTTATTCTAGTTTTGATTTCTTTTCTTTGGTTCTTGGCTAACCTGCCATCTTACATCTTTGATAGATACCACCAAAAAAAAATCTCTTTTTTTTTTTAGATCATATATCTTATTTTATATTTTTTGTATATATAAAATTCTAATTTGTGAGATTTCCATTAAAATCCTCTTGGATATTGGAGCCTCAATATGTTTTATGGATAAAAATTTATATAACTAAATATGACTTAGTATTTATAAAAAAGATTCATCCTACACTTATTGAAGTCATTGATGGATGAACACTTATATAGAAGATGTTATTGAAGAAACAGAATTATTACAAGTGGTATTAGGAGACAAGTATTGCATATTGTCTTTAATATTATTTAATATCTTATAAATCTTATTGTCATTGGACTTTCTTGGTTTGAGTTACATAATTGTAATATTAATTGAAATATGTGTTCAAAATTTCTTTAAGATCAAAATATCAAAAAAAAAAAAAAAAAAAAAAAAAAAATTATATCTTTATTTCTTGGAGCTACTATTTTTATATAAGAATAAAAAATGGTGCTATACTTGTGATATATGCTACTTCAATAAAAAATTCAATTGAACTAATTTTATAAGATATTCCAATTCAATACAAAGACTTCAAGGATGTTTTTTTAAAAAAATATAAACATGCTATTAAAATATCAACCATATGATTGTACCATATAATTACAAAAAAGAACTCAACCACTATTTGGACCAATATATAATATTTTATAAATAAAATTAACAATCTTATAAAAATATATTAATAAATATCTTTCTAAAAAATTTATTTAATATTTAAAATCACCTATTGGAATACCTATATTTTTTGTGAAGAAGAAAGATGGATCCTTACAAATATGTATTGAATATTGGAACTTAAATAAGATAATGATGAAAAATTATTATCCATTGCTATTGATATCAAAATTCCTTAAACAACTAGGCCAAGCAAAGATCTACACAATAATTGACCTTTATAGAGGTCATAATTTAGTATGCATCAAAGAAGGGAATAAATAGAAGATAATATTTTGAACAAGATATGGACATTTTGAATATAATGTCATGCCTTTTGAATTAACAAATATACTATCTATATTTTAGCACTTGATAAATGATATCTTTTAAGAGTTTTTTGATAAATTTATTACTTATTACCTTAATGATATTTTGATCTATCCAAAAATTCTTGAAGAATATAAAGAACATGTAAGATTGGTATTACAAAATTAAGAGATATGGATTTATATGCCAAACCAAAAAAATATGTATTCTACTAATCAAAGGTAGAAGTTTTTGGATATATTGTATCAAATAATAGTTTATTGATAGATTTAAAGAAGAATTAAGCTATTAATAGTTAAATAATTTTTAAAATAATGTGTGATATATAATATTTTCTTAAATCTGTTAATTTTTATTAGATATTTATTAAAATTTATTTTCAAGTAACTCCTCTATTTATTCAATTGACATATAAGAATAAATTAGAATAGAAGCTTTAAATAGAGAAGGCTTTTAAGATTTTAAAATAACTCTTATTATAATCTCAATGTTAATATATTTAGATTTTAAAAAAGCTTTTATATTGAAATTGATACCTTAAATTTTATACTAAAAGTTGTTTTATTATTAAAGATCAAGTTTGTATAGCATTAACTACAAACCTTCTTGTCTTTGATATTAAATAATATACTAGTAACATTTAAGATGATTCTAACAAATTTAATTTTGAAGATGACCTCTTTTATTTTGAGGAATATCTATATATTTTTAAATAATCAATATGTAAATTCTACCAATGTATCTTAATTGGTGGATTTATTAAAAATAAGACTTTTATATTATTAAGATATTAAAGTGTTAAGATTAAAAAATTTATTAGATTTTTTAAGTATTTATTAAGATTTAGAAGGTCTTATAAATTACAAGAGTCTTGTTAGAAAAAAACTCAAAAAAATAGAGTCTTGATAAGTCTTGGAAGCAATTATTTTAGTTGATTTAAATATTTTTTTAAATTATAATAATCAATGTTTAGTTACTAAGATCAATATCTAAATTAATCTTCTATTCATATGAATTATTCATTAGAAACTTATAAATATTAGTTATTAGGTAGAAAAAGTATGAGAAAGAACTTCATAATATTTTAATGATTTATATTAAAAATAGATTTTCTAATTTCTTTAAACTTATTTTATTATTATAAAAAATCCTAAAAGTAAGATAAAGTAGTTTAAAATTGATATTAGTATTTTAAAAATATTATAAGATTTTTTAGGATTTATTTAGAATTTTTAAAGAATTTATAGAATATATTTTGGAGACTTTGGTAAAAAATGATTTTACCACTTTGGGAGGCTATTATAAAGAATTGGAGTAAGATTTGAAGGCCTCACAAATTTCTCAGGCTAATTGGATGTTTTTGTATACCATGATAAAGTCAAAAATATAAAATAATATATTTTAATAGTAAAAATCAAAGTAGCCAGCAGCTTGAGTAGTACTATTTTAGAAGGAAGGTGCATATGTTTCATATGGATTGTAGCACCTTGCATGTAGGTAGGAAGATAAGATTGAGGATTCATGGCCCCTCTAGGATGCCTTATACACCACTTTGTGAATCTTGGTGAGACTTGAATTCTTGATTTTTTAAACAAATTAATCTTAAGATAAAATCTATTTACTTAATTTTTTTATTTTTTACTTCCTATCTTTAAAACTTTAAAACTTATTCATAATAACTTGGAATCACATGTTCTTTATGTCATTGAAAAGATAAGAAAATTATTTATATATAAATATATCTTTTATTTTTATTATTTATTTTTTATTAAATAAAAATCTAGTAAATAAATTATACAAGTTTTGAAAATTGTATTTATTTGATTATATTTCTTTCACTTATTTTGTGCTTTTTCTTTCCTTGTTTCTTTTTAATTATACCTCTTATTTCATACCACCAATTACAAGAAACTCTTAATTGAAGCTATTTAATAATTTGGATTGAAAGGTGAATTTTATCTTTACATTACACGCCTTTATATTTTGCAAGCATGTCATAATTTTCCTATTGTTGGATATTTTGGATTCAATAGGACATTGGAACTTCTTTCTTGAAATCTTTGGTGGCCTAAGATATGAAAGATTATCAAAATATTTATATTTTTATGTGATATATATTCTAAATCAAAGAATCTTCAATATTGTCTATATAAACTTTTTCAACTATTATGTATTCCAAAGCAACCTTGGTCTTCTATTTCTATGGATTTTATTATAGATCTTCTACCATCCAATTCTTTTAATATCATATTTGTGGTTTTTAACCAATTTATAAAGGTACTATATTTTATTTTTTGTAAAAAAATAAAATATAAATAGCCAAATATAAAAATAGTCAAATTCTTTATTAATAATATCTATTAATATTATATATTTTTAAATAATATTATATCAAATTAGAGATTCTAATTTGTATCCAAGTTTTAAAAAATCATTATTTGAAATCTTTTAAGTAGATATTAAGTTATCTTCAACATTCTATCTACAAACCAATGTCCAAATAGAGCAAGTTAATTAAATTTTAGAACAATAATTAAAATGTATTATCAACTATCAATAAAATAATTAGACTTCTTATTTGTCTTTTGTTGAATTTTCTTATAACAATACTATTTATTCTTCTATTTAATAAACATCTTTCTATGTCAATTATAGATATTATCTAAAATTAGATATATTGCTATTTTTTAAATTTGACAATCTAATAGCTGAAGAATTTACTACAAGATTGGCAGAGATACATTCAATTACAAAATTTTAATTTAAATTTTTTTAAAAATAATATAAAATGATAGCAAATAGATTTAAAAAATAATAATATTTTTTTGATATTGGTAACAAAATGTGGCTCTTTTGATAAAATATAAGGACCAACCAACCATGCAATAAATTAGACTATTGAAGATTAGAGCTATTTTTTGTTTGAAAAGAAAATTAATTTTATTATTTTTTGTTTGAAATTATTGGCATCTATAAAAATACATCATATTTTTATGCTTCTCTTTTGGAGTCTTATAAAGAATTAAGCATATTAAAAAGAATACAAATACCACTGCCTTACATTGAAATAGATAATCATATAAAATTTGATATGAAAGAAGCATTTGATTCAAGAATAAGGTAAGGACAGCTAGAGTATTTTGTACATTGGCACAGTTATATTATTAATAAACAAACATAGGATCAAGTTCACAATTTAATTAATATGCCTCAAAAGATACATGAATTTCATCAACAACATCCCTCCAATTTAAAAGCAATAACATGTGTAACCACTATGAAGTAGTATTTGCTATAACATCTAGTCCAAAAAGATAAATATAATATTTTCAAAGTTTTTTGAATTTCTTTATTTAAAAAAAAGAAATAATTGCAAAAGTTTCAAACTACAATATAAATAACAAATCCAAATCCATTCTATTTCACCTTGAGTTTAATAATTTGTCTTTGTTTCAACTTAATAGTTCAATTATAAATAGTTAAAAAGATGATATCCTACAAGTTAAACCATCTCAACATAATTCATGTTGTTGACCTCAAAAAGAAGAATTGTTTAAACCATGAAGACATCAAAGAATATCTAATAGCTAATCAATGATAATCATTATTGAAGTAGAACCTACTCATGGAGATTGTTTAAAAGTAGTATTTAAAAGATATTTTTATAATGAAGATATAAAATTATAAGTTTGATATTAAATAAAGGATATTGGTTATTATCATTGATTACAAGAATCAATGAAATTTTTGACTTGTAAAAGACAACTAAATTATGTTATATAGACCATAAGGCACATCTTTGATTTTTTATGTCTTTGAGCAATTTTAGCTTATGACTCTTTGAAAACTCGGTATTGTATTACATGTCATCTTGTTTGAGAATACATTAGACACTTGGCTATAGAAGGTACATTTATATATTGCAACTAATCAAAAATCTAAAAATCCTAATATAATCCTAAATAAACTCCAATTGAATTTTAATCAACCTTAAGTAAATCCTAATAAAATCTTAATCAAATCCTAATCAAATTCTAATCAAATTTGAATAAAATCTTAATACAATTATAAGTCTAATCTTAATCAAATTTTAAATCAAATCCTAGTCAAATCTTAATTAAATCTTAAATCAAATCCTAAGTCAAATCCTAATCAAATTTTAATCAAATTCTAAATCAAATCCTAATCAAATTCTAATCAAATTCTAATAAAATCCTAATCAAATTCTAATAAAATTCTAATCAAATTTTAATCAAATTCTAAATCAAATCTTAATCAAATCTTAATCAAATCCTAAATCAAATCCTAATAAAATTTTAATCAAATCTTAATCAAATCTTAATCAAATCTTAATCAAATCCTTATATTCTAATAAAATTCCAATGGAATTCTAATAAGCCACCCTCCTTATCCAACCTTGATGTTGATCTTCTAATATCAACATCTTTTTTTTTCACCATTCATATATTCTAAAAATTTATAAAAATATTGAGAACTAAGTTAACTATTAGTTTAAAAAAGAATCATTCCAATCTAATTGGCAGATTGCTCAAAATCACAAAAACCCTCATTGATCCTAAAAATCCAATTTTTGAGATCCTAGCTAATTTAAACCTCAATAATCTTTGATCTAACTATTAAATTAAGCTTAAATTTATAAATAAATATTCAACACAATTAAATATACAAATCCACAAATTTTCATCTATAAATTTGCTATAGAACTTTCAATATGCTGAAAAATGTAAATCCACTTTATTACTCAATATCTAGAATCATCCATATAGAACCTAATTTTGTATAGCTCTCATAAAGTCATTATAAATCTAAAAACCTTAAAGCTAATGCTTGAAGAAGTCTTATTGAATCTGCTCTCAAATCTCACTTTTTGATCAACAAAAAAGGACCCCATTTGTCATAGATGGATGGTTTTGTACCTTGGGATCTGGTTTCAACCTTGTTTCATAACTAGTCCTCTTTAAGTATCAATTTAGGATTTTCTTAGATATTTTTTAATAGAAACTATCCTTTACTTTGATTTTAAGATGCCTATAATAATATTTTTGCTAGTCTATCTTATTTTTTCTTGTTTATGATCCTACAAAGTAAATAGAAGCATTTTTATAAAAAGATAGTATTAACACTAAATGTTTTTATTATCTCTTTATTTTTTTATTTTTTTATTTATTTTTTATTTTTACCTATATTTTCTAAAGTAATTTTGTAATTTAGTCTTCAATTAAGCTTTTCTATAATATATGTCTTCTTTTGTTCTTTTATCCTATATCCATGTTACACCATGAAATCAAAGCTAAAAAAAGAAGTGATGTCACAGACATCTATCTAGAAAAGGTTCTAGAAGATCTTAGAACTTTTTAGAAGGCCATAGATGAATATAAAAGATCTTAAAAGATTGTAGAAGGTTCCAAGAGGTTGTTAGAAGAGGTTCTCTAAGTTGTTTGATTTCCAAGCAACGTAAGAATTATAAAAAAAGATTCTTAAAATTTCTTCATGTTAAAGCAATAAGGAAGTTGCTCAAGAAGCATCTTAGGATGACTTAAGGGCAAAGACTTCTACAAGAAGTTATCTAAAAGCTTCTTAATTCTTAGTATTTATAGGTGTTGAGATTGAGTCTCAACAATACATATCTTGTGGTCTAATTGGATCTTCTAGTCATGTTTTTCTTCTTATTCTCATATTGCATTGCTTTATAACAAGAATTATGTATCCTATTATCTTATTATAGTCTTGTATAAGTTCCTTGATCTGATTTATAACACTAGTATTTTTAAAAAATCTATTAGAATTATACACATCTAATAAAAAATAAAAATGATACCAACTTTGGAAGGACTTAGTTAACAATCTATCCTTTAATATTGCATTCATCTTTGGTGGATATTAGAATATGGTTGAAAGGAGAAGATACAAATCATCATTTGTAGTAGACTATTATCTAAAGATGAAAAAAATTCTTAGTATTATTTTGATTCTTGTCTTCTCTTAGTAGATGCCTTCAAATATGATAGTATCTTAAACTATTTATGGAATAATAAAAAAAAGAAGAGTAAGGATCTTAACAAGGATAGATATCTTCTATTTAAGTTTTTTTCTTCCTCTAATAAAACTAAATTCAAAATTATCATACAAGAAAAAAAAATAGACTATTTGATCAGCTTTTGGTTGAATTTTCTTTTCATCTGTAAAAATCTAAATCTAAATTATTTAATTTTTAAATAAATATTTATTATTTAAATAATCTTTAGATTTTAAAACAAGTCGATGAGATTTGGTCTCAATATAATAATAAATAATCTTTTATTCACTACATTCAAATTTTTATATATTTTTATAAGTCTTTTTATAAAGAACACACATTTTTACAATCAAGATGGTACTTTAAATTACAAGGTCATCTTTATGAGGTTCACTTTGTTCTTTAAGCCAATTTTCAAGACATTGGCTTTTAAACTTGTCTTAAACAAGTTCAAGTATCTTACAACCAATTTAAAGATTAAGAAGAAGAAAATAGATTAATATGTGTTTGAATTAAATAGAAACAAATAGGAAATAAAATTTTTAATGCTACAATTAAAAATTATCATCCTAAACCAATTATTATAAAATTTCAAAATCCTCAAGGTGAACTACAAAGAAATCTTCAAGAATTAAAAAAATATATGTTTTTAATTTTTATTCTAAATTCTATTAAAAAATTCAAAGATCTAAATAATCTAAGGAAGTTACAATTATTTTGCTTAATGATGTTTTATACAAGATTGGAAAGAGTATAAACAAGGATTTATCTAAATCATTCAATATGTACAAAATTAAATTTTTTTATTAAAGACATTACTAAAAACAAAGTATTTAGTCCAAACAAAGTAGGTGTCAAGGACACAAACTAAAACAGATGCGTAAGTTAATAAAAACTATGTTAAAAGAAAATAATAAGACAAAAATAAAAAAGTATGTATATTCAAGAAGAAACTAGAATGGCTATTACCAAAGACTAGAAAATATATGACACTCTTGAGCTAGACTAGAAGTAAAAAAGGAATTGACAAGAATGAAGAAAGCTTCACTCTTATCTCTATATATACTATCTATTTAAGAGCTACATGGCGGCATTCTATAAGACGTCTTACACGTGTCAAACTTGCAAGACAAGTTTTCTACATATGCACTACATATTTGGCTTGTTCTACTAGCTACCAATATGTACAACACATGACTAGCTTGTTGGCCAAATTTCTAACCTACCAATCACTTATAGACATGTATAAAGGTGATTCCACGTCTATGAAGCTTCTAAGAAGCTTCTTTATAAGATATTATCAAATTAATTATTTTACTTATTTTTAATAGTTACATAATTATTAGAATAAATCTTATATTTGTAATATTATCCCCCTTTCTAGATACGAGTTCCATTAGGAGCAGTGATTACATATTGAGGAAGTCCAAGATACATCAAATTATACTTGCCACGTATTTTGATCTTTGTTTCTTTTGAAGGTAGTTGATAGGTTCTTTCAACCATCATTAGTGTCCTATACCAAGGCACGAGGACCACCTTGTTATTTGATCATTATTGATACCTTCATAACTTCCTTCAAAGAATACATTTGGAACACCATCAAGAATAGTTCCTATCTTTAAAAGTATCATCAAACATCAAGAATCTCTTCCAAGGTTGTGATACCAAATACATTGTATTTTGCCATCAATCCAAAAAAGAACATGTTGTTCTTGAGGATCTTCATCTCTATTCCGTAGTCTTGAAGGTTGTGATAGTCGTAATGTCTTATCCGGTTAGTAAGCAAATGATGGTTTTTTAGTAAAATTTGTTATTTGTTGATCCTCTATCTCTTTAATATGAACAAATTTAAGAAAATAATAAATAATGATACAAGATAGAATGAAACCTCTATAGAACCTACTTTGCTTTATAACAAAGATTTTCTTGAATCTTTATCTTGGTTTTGATGGATGTTGTTAATGAAACGCATTGATTTTTGCTGATGTATTTGCTAGATTCTTGGATAGATCCCATATGCATTAACTAATATTGTACCTATGCCAATGTACTAGATATTCCAATCAATTTTGGTGCTGCCTTAAATCTAAAATCTTTTCTATCTTGAATTCTTCATTATTGTCCACTTTTATAGGAGGCGGTGTCTGATAGAGAGAATCCGCCTTGAAAAAATATCGGATTCCTAGCTGCTATTAGAATTAGCAAAGAACATGAGAGGAAGCCATACAAGTGTCTTATATATTTGCACAATACTTATTCAAGCTTCTTTATTATATTTGTATTATATTTGTTCAATTATAAAATATAATCTTTTGTATAATATTTATGAAAATACAAAGTGTAATCTTTTATATAATATTTGTAGAAATATAAAATATAATCCCTTGTATAATACTTATAGAAATATAAAATATAATAAATTATATAATACTTATAGAAATATAAAGTACAATCCTTTGTATAATATTTATAAAAATATAAAATATAAATCCTTATATAATACTTATAAAAATATAAAATATAATCCTTTATATAATACTTATAGAAATATAAAGTATAAATCCTTATATAATACTTATAGAAATATAAAATATAATTCTTTATATAATATTTGTAAAAATATAAAGTATAATCCTTTATATAATACTTATACAAATAATTATACAAATACTTTGTATAATACTTATTTAAACATTTAATATAAATATAATTTTATATACTTATATAATATATATAAGCAAAGTATGAATATACTCAAGTATACCTCAAAATACAACCACATCTGAGGAATACAAGTTATACAACTAGTTGAAGTTATATAAATTACTAAAAATTAATCTATATGTCAAATTAAGTATGCTTATAGTCTATAGAAAGCTAATAATATATTATAAAACATATAAAATTTTTACAAACAAAGGTCTTACCGTTTAAAAGTTATGGCTAAATGAAAAAGGCACTAAAAATTCCCAGCAAATGCAAAGGTAGCAAAGCTCCTCTTCACTTCAGCCTTTGTTGTGGTTGCTTCCCTTCTCCAAATTAGACATGCAATAGCTTTTTAAAAAGCTCACTCCATCATCTAACTTATTTTAAAATTTCGCATATATGCCTCTTAAACTTCAGATTTTATAGCTAGTTGAATCTACTCCTCAAACCCTAGCAACAATTTGCCCTCTTAACACTTCATGGCTTATAAAACTTTCATAGAAGCTCTGAATATATTGATTTTTGTTTTTATGGAAAGCTTATACAAGCTGCTATAAGCACTTAAAATATCAAAAAGATTGAAGAGACTGTCCAACTTGGGTGATTGAACAATATCTCTATCCCTCTTCATTGGATGGCAGTAGACCCTTTTCTACTCTCAAGCTCATAACTTTTTTTCTCCAATTCTAAGTCCTACAACAAATATCTTGATAGAAAGCTAGCACAAATTTCTACACTTTTTATAAATTCCACTAAAAAAGAATCGAAATCAAACTTATAGTGATAGCTCAAAATTTCTGTTGTTACTTTTCGATAATAGCAGACCTTACTCTACTAAAACAAGCATAACATTTTGCTCACAACTCTAAAATAAGCAAATAAATAGGTTCTACAATCCTCACAACTTAAAGAACATATCTTTTAATTTTTATTAAAAACACTTTTATATCCTTAGAGCTATCTCTCTCCAAAATTCACTATTCAAAAACTGCTAGATCCTAAGTCCATCAAAAGGAGTATTTTCCCTTTTTCCTCCACATCAACCCATGCCATGCCCACATGGGCAACCAAATCCTATTGGATAGGCCCTATTTACCTCCATACTCTTCTTTCTTATTCCTTACAAGATCCATGCTACTTCAAAGTCAACAAGAAAGATAAAACAACTTTTACCTTTCTTCTAATTATAAAAGAATCTATTTCAAGATATAAATAAGATACAAATAAAACAAATAGCCATCATAATTCACTAATTAAGTGGCTAAAATAAATCCTCTCTTTATAATATCTTCTAAAATAGCCTCTAGTACTCATACATATAATAATAATAAATATAAAATATATAATATTTTTACACACTGCATGTAAATGCAATATGATAGCGGTGGCATTTGTCTTCTTCCTTGTATATCTAGTGTCTTGTATGGCTTGAGTAGTGACCCGTTGTCATAATACATGAAGTCTTCTTTGAGAATGCTCAAGGCACCTGGCTATGGAAGATAAAAAAAAAAAATATACAAGAATAAGATCCTAACAATTCTATTAGAATTCTAAATAGCTTCCATTAAACCTTAACAATATAAATCAAGCTTTGATCCAATCTTAAAGAAATTACAAAAAGAAGAATAAATAAATCATATAATAATCATAAAAAAAATAATATATAAAATAATAATTTTAAAAAATATTAAAAATAGAAATCTTAAAATTCTAATCAAACTCTATTCAAATCTTAAGTTAAACCTTGATCAAATTCTAAGTCAAATCTTAATCAAATCCTAAATCAAACCTTGATCAAATCCTAAATCAAGCCCTGATTAAATCCTAAGTCAAACCTTGGTCAAATCCTAAGTCAAACCTTGATCAAATCCATAAGTCAAACCTTGGTTAAATCCTAAGTCAAACCTTGGTCAAATCCTAAATCAAACCCTGATCAAATCCTAAGTCAAATCCTAATCAAATTCCAAGTCAAACCCTAGTCAAATCCTAAGTCAAATCTTGAATAAATCCTCAGTCAAACCTTAGTCAAATATTAAGTCAAAATCTAAATCAAATCCTAATCCTAATAAAATCTTAATAAAATCCTAACCAAATCCTAATAAATCATAATCAAATACTAAATCCTAAATCCAAATCCTAATCAAATCCTAGTCAAATCCTATCTTTAATGAAATCCTAATCAAATCCTAATCAAACACTAAATTCTAAATCCAAATCCTAATCCTAATGAAATCCTTTTAAAATTCTAATCAAATACTAAACCATAAATCCAAACCCTAAATCCTAACCAAATCCTAATCAAGCCCTAAGCAATTCCTAAGGAAATTTTAGAATCTCAATAACTACCAAATAAACTATTTATCTTGATTAAAAATTTACACACTTCTTAACAACTAAATTGGCAACAAACACATCAAGTTTGAAGAAGATTGAACTAACCAAAAAGAAGAAAAACCTATAAATCTGTTTAAGTGTCGGCCGGCCTCCTTCTCCAATCTTAATGCTAATATTCTAGTACCTAAATCTCCTGTTCTCACCATTTAATTACTTTCAAATTTCATATGTATATAGGAAATTAAGTCTTCTATCCGCAAATATAAATTTTACTCAAATCCAATTAGTAGATTGCTCAAAATCTGCAAAATTCTAACTGACCTTCAAAACCCAATTTTCAAGACCTTAACCCATTTAGACCTCAATTACTTACAATTAAATTATTAGATTAAACTCAAAATTGTAGCACAGATTGAAAACAAAAATACCAACTAATCTATAAAAATTTAGTTGAAGATCTATTATAAAACTTTTGTAATTGTCCAAAATATAAATCCTATTTTATTTCACAAAACTCAAAGTTGCCTAAAACAACCTTGACTTTGCAAATCTCTTACAAAGTCATTTTTTATCCAAAACACTCCAAATCAAATCTTATGTAAAATCTCTCAAGTTTTTTTTTTTAATTCTATTCTTTGATTTGCCAAAAAGCCTTTTGACTGTTGTAGGTATGCTATTTTGTACCTTGGGGTTTGATTTTGACCTAGGTTTATAATTAGCCCTCTTGGAATATCAACTTTTAGAAATTTGTGATAAATTTTTTTGGAATCTATTTTTAATTCCTTTTTTAAGATACTTACATTATTTATTTTTCTAATCTACTTTATTTTGTCTTATTTATGGCCATACAAAACAATTAGAAGTCACTTCCATAAAAGGTAGTATTATTACCTTTTGATTTTTTTCTACCTCCTTCTCTATTATTGATTTTTCTAAGATAATTTTTTCAAATATTTTCATTTGAGCTTTTTTATAATATAACTACTCCTTTCTTTTTTCACCTAATGGTCATATTATTATACAACATCCACCATCTCTAAAGTTGTGCATCCTCTAGTATGCGCCAATGGTTTTTCAATAGATCAATATATGATGTTCTTCATCTTGGTCAAATTCTTGATCTTCAATTTGTTCTTCTTCTCTCATTTCAATAGTCCATAATAGATTTTTTTCTTCATCAAAATATATATATATTCCTCTTTGTTTAAATAACTTGACTTGCTTGCCTACTATAGATAATTTTAAATGTGTTCCATCAAATTTCCATAACAAATATATTCCATTGTCATAGATTACTATCACAACATATGGTCCAAACCAATGTTTAGAAATTTTTTATAATGTACTATGTTGGTTGACCAAACTATTGTCATAGACTAATATCCAATTACTTTCTTCTATTTTCTTAAGATGTAGTTGATGCGTTTTATCAAATCTTTCTTTATTCTTTTTCCTTGCTTCTTTCAATCTTTTTATTGCCACTTCAATGTCCTCAGGTCTTCTTTCCAATTGTTAAATCCGTAATGTTAAAAGCTCTTCTTTCTTTTTCTTCACAATCTGATGGTAGTGGCAAAACCACTGATTTAACCTTTTTAGCCACTGATTTATACTTAGTTTCAATACATACTTCTTGGCGTCTTAAATTTTCCATAAAATTTTGAATTTCATCATAAAATTCTTTAGAACATACATTGATAACTTTATTACCTCTTTGTAATCCATATTGTAATAAATAATTTAATTCTCATATAATATCCACAAATCCTACTTCTTCAAATATTCTTGATATAAATTCATCCTTACTTAATCTTCCATTTTTTTTCAAATTTTTTTCCATATTTTTAACATAACGTTTATCTATTCTTTTCATCTTTTCAATAGTTTTAAAAGATAATACACCATCTTGTTTCAATCTAATAAGTCTAGTAGGTAATGTCATCTTTGTTAAATTCAACAAGAACATGTCTTTCTCTAACCCATTGCAATCTCGTTTTATAATAGTGTGCAGTGAAAATCCTCAAGGTCTTCAAAATTCTCATTTGATAATGGCTTTTCTCTCAACTTATTACGATTTCTTTCATGATCGGCACAAACAGTTACAAATTGAACTACTTCCATTCCATCTTCGCTTCTTATTCTTGCATAGGCTGAACCATTATCCATAACCTTTGTTTCTATTCTTGTAGTAGTAATAAATGGTTGTTCCAATATAATTAGATATGTAGACATATCTTAAACAAAGAAATGTTGTTCATGAATGATATCTCCTATCATCACCTTTATATTTGGATAAGCTCCATACAATTCTCCCTTTGAATTTTTTATTGATCTTATCATCCATCCATGTTCAGTTTCAATTGGCCATTTTTCTTTTTTATATAACTCCTTTGATATTAAATTCATTTCAGAACCATGATCAATTAGTGCTACATTTGGCTCTTCTAATTTTCCTAATTTTATTAAATTTTTTGTTATAACTCTTGCCCAAAGACTTCAAAAATAATAACTAGAAGCTTGAATACTATCTTCTTTATCTATAAATTTAACTCGTGAAACATCTCCAACCAATTACATTTCAATTTCTTCATCTTCATTGCTTCCTATTGCCTTTGTACCTTGTATATTTGATGTTATAATATCACCAATAGATTGTTGTTTTTTTTTTTTATTGTATCAATAATAACTTCATGAAACTCTCATTTTGCAATTCCTAAAATCTCACCAATTATAAACTCAACCTTTCCACTTAAAATCCGCTCCTCTAATACCTTCTTCAAATCGGTAGCAGCCTTAATATTTGATTGTAATTTATAAGTAGGGGCCTTTCTTTTCTCTTTTATAAAATCTCTTTCTTTTATAGGAACATTCTTCATTATCTCTTCATGCATAGAATTTTTTTGTTGTCATGTTTTTTCTCCTCTTGTAGTCTTTTTTAATGGCCTTTCATTATTCTCATCTCTTTTTCTTTTTTTGTCTATTAATGTATCATGTTGACTCCTTACAATATGAGCATGCACTGATAATCCATCTACTGGATCATTCCATCTAGTAATTTGTTGAATGTCATTGCCAATGCGTTTTAAATCATCTTTGGTAAATTTTCTTCTTTCAGCATAACTCATTGTACTTGTCTACAAAGAACTAGATTCTCTTGGAAGTTCAAGATTTATACTTAAACACTTGCCTCGATTTGCTTCCATTCAATATATTGACACTTCATTGCTTGAGATTTTAAGTGATTTTCTTGCAAGTACCTTCATTTTTCTTTTACCAAAGTTTGTCTCTAATTTTTCTCCACTCTCTTTTAAATGTATCATACCATCTTTGAAAAAAACAACTCCTTTGCGTAGCGCCTCTATAAAATCTTTACATTCCCTTCTTGAATGATCCATGCTATTACACCACATGTACCTATGTACTATATCATCCATTTCTCTAAATTTTTGTCTTGTTGATACTTTTGATGATTGGTCATTTTTTTCAAGTTTTGTAAATTTTATTTGTAAATCTCTCATCCTTTGTATGATTTCATCAATGCTCCTTTCTTCTTTCTTTGATGCTGCCATTGAAGGTTGAATCATAGGTGTAGGATGATTAATAGGCAATTTTATCTTAGATGCTTGTAATGGTCTTTGAATACCCATCCTATCTTATTTCTTTTCTCTTTTTACAAGTAATCCTATTGCTTCTTCCACTTCCTTCCAATTTGATGTCAATCCTTCTTCTTCTTCTTCTTTATCTTCAAGTAAAATTTCCAACTTCTCTTGCAACTCTCCATCAGTCGCTTGAAGAAAAAGTTCTACTTAGCTTGGATCTAGTAATAGCTTTTCTTTCTTTGATAAATGGAAATATTGCCTTTCAAACTCCCTCAATAATTTTGTCACTTGAAGATCCTTCTTAGGCCTTTTAATCCATTCAAAAAACATCTTTTTTGTAATCCAATCATTGTCTTCAAAAAAATACTCATCTTTTAATGCTTAAAAAAAATTTCTCCATGAACCACCAAATTATCCTATAATAGATTTTACATGGCTTCTTATTTCTAGTATAGTAGCCAGTTCAAATAATTGAACCATCTCCTTCTCAAAAACACGCTTCAATTCCATTTCCTTAATATAACACCTTAAATATTTTGTAATATTCTTCCCTTCAAATTGATCAATCTTGTCCACAATTGCCTGTAATGCCTTATTTGCCATACCTTCTTTGCAATCTTTTACTTGTTGTTATTGCATGAATAAAGCAAATGCTTCAAATATACTTGCAGAGTTAGGATCAAAATATATACCTTGTCCTCCTTTGCTACCTCCACTTGCTACTCTACTTGTAATTCCATTAGAAGCTCCAATTGATACACCATCCATAATTTCTCCTTCAATTCTCTTATCTTCCTTCTCCATAAGTCAAATAAATCAAAAAAAAATCTAATAATCTTCCACCTCAAGCTTTTACGTTAGGTTCACCAAATTATGTCGTAATACATAAAGTCTTGCTTGAGAATACTCCAAGCACTTGGGTGTGGAAGATAAAAAAGAAATACACAACAACAAGATCCTAACAACTCTAATAGAATCCTAAATAACTTCTATTAAATCTTAATAATATTAATTGAGCTTTGATCCAATCTTAAAGAAATTATAAAAAGAAGAATAAATGAATCATACATTAATCATAAAAAAAATAATATATAAAATAATAATTTCAAAAAATATTAAAAATAAAAATCTAAAAATTCTAATCAAACCTTGGTCAAACCTTAAGTCAAATCCTAATCAAATCCTAAGTCAAACCTTGGTTAAATCCTAAGTCAAACCTTGATCAAATCTTAAGTTAAATCCTAATCAAATCCTAAGTCAAACCTTAGTCAAATTATAAGTCAAAATCTAAATCAAATCCTAATCCTAATCAAATCCTAATAATATCTTAATCAAATCCTAATAAATCTTAATTAAATAGTAAATCCTAAATCTAAACCCTAATCAAATCTTAGTCAAATCCTATCATTAATGAAATCCTAATAAAATCCTAATAAAATCCTAATCAAATACTAAATCCTAAATCCAAATTCTAAATCCTAACCAAATCCTAACCAAGTCCTAAGCAATTCCTAAGGAAATTTTAGAACCTCAATAACTACCAAATAAACCATTGATCTTAATTAAAAATTTATACACTTTTTAATAACTAAGTTGAAAACAAACACATCAAGTTTGAAGAAGATCGAACTAACCAAAAAGAAGAAAAACCTATAAATTTGTTTAAGTGTCGGCCGGCCTCCTTCTCCAATCTTGATGCTAATATTCTAGCATCTAAATCTCCTGTTCTTACCATTTAATTGCTTTTAAATTTTATATGTATATAGAAAATTAAGTCTTCTATCCGCAAATATAAATTTTATTCAAATCCAATTAGCAGATTGCTGAAAATTTGTAAAATTCTAACTGACCCTCAAAACCTAATTTTCAAGACCTTAATCTACTTAGACCTCAATTACTTACAATTAAACTACTGGATTAAGCTCAAAATTGTAGCATGGATTGAAAACAAAAATATCAACTAATCTACAAAAATTTAGTCAAAGATCTATTATAAAACTTTTATAATTGTCCAAAATATAAATCCTATTTTATTTCACAAAACTCAAAGTTGCCTAAAACAACCTTGACTTTGTAAAGCTTTTACAAAGTCAATTTTGATCCAAAACACTCCAAATCAAATCTTATGCAAAATCTCTCAAATTTGCTTTTTAATTCCATTCTTTGATTTGCCAAAAAGTCTTTTGACTATTGTAGGCATGCTATTTTGTGCCTTGGGATTTGATTTTGATCTAGGTTTATAACCAGCCCTCTCTAAGTATCAACTCTTAGAAATTCATGATAAATTTTTTTAAAATCTATTTTTAACTCCTTTCTTAAGATACTTGTATTATTTATTTTTCTAATCTACTTTATTTTGTCTTATTTATGGCCATACAAAGCAATTAGAAGTCACTTCTACAAAAAGCAACATTAACACCTTTTGATTTTTTTCTATCTCTTCCTTTATTATTTATTTTTTTAAGATGATTTTCTCAAATATTCTCATTTGAGCTTTTCTATAATATAACTACTCCTTTCTTCTTTCATCTAATAGTCATATTGTTACACAATAACATGGAATATAGGATGAATCTTCATAGATTTTGGTAGGCATAATCAATAAGCAATTGGATTGATCTGTTCACAAATCAAAAAAGGTCGAAGCCTACTTTAATCCAACTTATCACAAAGAAAAATAATCTTGATATTACAATGCAATAATCATATCTTATCACTCACATGGAATTGAGGTTATTCTTTATGATAGATATTTGTATTCATCTTTTGTTGTTCTTGAGCTTTTTTTAATTATGTCTTCATTTTGCATGTAGCTCTGACAATCAATTTGCCAAATCTTTTGCCGCAAGATTATCAGCTTTTGAAAGGTCAAAAATATCAAATCATAGATGATAACCATATTTTGCAAAGAATGGAATTTGTTGAATAGAAGAATGTATCAAATTATTATAAACAAACTCTGCCAATGGCAAAAGAGTTGTCCAATCATCTTGATAATAGTTGATAGTATATCTCAAATATTGTACCGTTGAAAGATGTACTAGAAATTATCAATAGTATAAGCACTTTAATCCTGCCATAGAGACTGCTAATACATCAAAGGGTGACAATGTTCTGATTGTAACATTTATGATTCTTCTTTTGAGAGACAGTAACATAAGAGTTTCTGTAAGAGTTGTCTTTGACTTTAATCTGAAACTAATGAGAGTACGACATATGTCATCATATGTTGTGTCTGATATCCAGCTTATCAACATGGTCAGCAATACAGTCTTTGTAGATATTACAAATAGTGTTGAAAGCGCAGACATAGAGCTGTCTGCTGTTATAAGCGAAGAAAAGCTAAATCTTGAGTTGTTGTGTGACATCATAATGAACAAGACTAGACTGTCTTGTATGTCTAATATGTCTAAAATTTGATTTACTTGTTCCGTTTGTCCATCAATTTGAGGGTGGAAAGTTGAAGATAGTTTTATATCCACCTTCAATATTTTAAAAAGAGTCCTCCAAAATCTTGATATGAATTGCGTTCTTCTATCTAATATAATATTCTTTAATAATCCATGATAGCAATAAATATTATCAAAGAAGAGTTTAGTTATTTTTATACCTGTAATAGATTTTGTACAAGATATAAAATATACCATCTTGATAAAATAATCTACAATCATGAATACAGAGTCATATGAACTTGATTTTAAAAGATCTATGATAAAATCCATAGAAACAAAAGACCAAGATTATTCTAGTATAGGTAATGATTGAAGAAGTTTGTAAGGTCAGTGATAAGGAATTTTTGATCTTGAACAAATGTCGCATGACTGTACAAACTCTTTAACAGCCTTTTATATTTATCACCACTAAAAATCTCTTGATATTAGCTCCAAAGTCTTATTATATCTAAAATGTCCTCTTATAGGGAGGTTGTCACGAGCTTTCAAAGCTCGTAGTTGTGCTACACCTTCTGGAATATATAGGCATCCTTCAAAATAGAGTAAATCATTCTTGAACTCAAACTTGGAAGTATCATGAGACTTAGACAAATTATTCTTAATCTCATGAATAAGAGGATCTGAAGGCATACTTGACTAGATTTGCTTGACACAAGTTGAATCAACAATCAATGTTGATTTCATTGCTTGAAGATGAAATTGCTCTAGCTTCAAGAAGATTGTTCATTGTTGATCAAAAGCTCAATCTCCTTCTTTTGGTACAAGGTAAGAACATCTAGAAAGACCATTGGATAAATCTTGTTGTTTTCTTGGCCAATAAGTGATAATAAATTCAAATCTTGACAAAGATATACTCCAATAAGCCTGGCAATAATTCAACATGGGTATTGACGTGAAATACTTGAGGTTCTTGTGATCCATATATACGGTGACTAGATTAGAAGCGCCTTTTAAATAGTAATGCCATTCTTGAAAAGAATCCATAATTGCAAGATTTTGTAATTGATCTCTACTGCTGAAAATTTTCTAGAGTGAAAAGCTACTAGGTGGAGTTTGTCGTCTGCTCCCATTTGTAACAATATTGCACCCAAATCTAAGTCTAATGCATCTATTTCCATAAAAAATACCTTGAAAAAGTTGACGCTGTCGTGTAGTGATACAACCATTAGGTGAAAGAGAAAGGGAATAATTATAATATATAGGAGCTTAAATGGAAATATTTGAGCAAATTATCTAAGAAGTATAGATAATAGAGAAGAAAGTAAAAAAAAATTAAAAGACTAATGTATATGTAGAAGATTTAATTTCTTATATGCATGTGAAATTTAAAAGCAACTAAATGGTGTAACAAAGAGATATTGGTACTAAAAAATTGGCATTAAGATTAAAGAAGGAGGCCAGCCAATACTTGATTGAAATTTTGGATTGAATTTCTTGTTGGTAAGTTTGATCTTCTTCAAATTTCATGTGCTTGTTGCCAACTTAGTTTTTAAGAGGTGTGTAAATTTTAAAATAAGATCAATAGTTTAGTCAATAGATATTGAAATTCTAAATTGTCCTTAGATTAAAATAAGTTGGTTAGGATTTGATTAGGATTTGGGTAAGATTTGATTAAGATTTAGCTTAGGATTAGGATTTGTTTTAGGATTTGTTTCAAGCTTAATTAGGTTTTAAATAGGATTTGACTAGGATTTAGATAGGATTTGGTTAGGATTTAATTAAGATTTATCCAAGATTGATTAAGATTTAGTTAAGATTTAATTAGGATTTAATTAGATTTTGACTAGGATTGTTTAGGATTTGGTTAGGATATAATTAAGATTTGATCAAGATTGACTAGGATTTAATTATGATTTAATTAGGATTTGATTAATATTTATTTAGAATTTGACTAGAGGTATTAGGACTAATTATTATTATTTCTTTTTATCTTCTACACCTAGGTGCCCGGAGCATTTTCAAGCAAGACTTCATGACATACAACAACGTGATACAAAATTAGTACAAAAATAAAAGCTATCTTCAATGCTTCAAATGATGCTTTTGCTTCTTTATTCTACTCAAGTTTGTCCTTACAAGTTAAATGTGTAAGTGGAGCTACAACTTAAAAAAAGTTTTTCATAAAGATTTGATAGTAATTGGCAAATTCCAAAAAGTATTGCACATCCCTTACTATTTTTAAAATTTTCTAATCCATGATTGTCTGGACTTTCTTACGATCCATTTTGAGACTATCATTTAAAATGATATATTTTAAGAAATTAACTTGAATAGTGTGAAATACACACTTTTTCATCTTGGCATATAATCCAATATCTCTAAGTTTTTGTAACACACAACAAACATGAAATTCATGTTCTTCTGTGTTCCTAGAGTAGATCAAAATATTGTCCAAATAATAGACAATAAAGTCATCAAGAAATTCACAAAAAACGTCATTTACAAAATATTGAAAAGCAACTGGTGTATTTATAAGTCTAAAAGGTATGACATTATATTCAAAATGTCTATACCTGATTTGAAATGTAGTCTTCCATTCATCACCTTCTTTGATGTGTACCAAGTTGTATGCTCCTTTTAGATCTATTTTTGTATAGATCTTAGTTTTATTCAGTTGATCAAGAAGTCCAGATACTAAAGATAGAAGATATCTATTATTGATGGTAATCTTATTAAATCCTTAATAATATATACACATGCATAGTGATCCATCTTTTTTCTTTACAGATAAGATGAAAGTCCATTGGAAATTTTGAATGGCATATAAAATTCTTGGCCAAATTCTTGTCAATGTATTTTTTGAATTCAGCTAATTTATTTTGTGATAAACTATAGATTGGTCCAAATAAAGGCTAAGTTCTTCTTTTGAGATCAATTGAGCAATCATATGGATGATGCTCTACAAGAATATCTATATTCTTGTTTTCAGAAACGTCTTGATAATCTTGATATTGGCTTGGAATACCACTTAAAGTCCTTCCACTATCAGAAATGGATGTAGCATAAATAGCAAAAGATGATCATTTTTTTTCTTCATTCATAAAAACTTTTGTGCCTATAAGTATAGGTTTTATTATACTAGACTTATGGCTTATTATTCAATTTATGAGACTCTTATTAATGCTTTGAAAAAAATTGAGTCTACAAGAAATCTAATCTATTTGAGGATTATACTTTTCTAGCCATGATAAATCTAAAATGACTAGATTAGAAGGAGATTTGATTATGTTAAATATTATACAATTATTATCACCATCTATTGTTATATTTATAGGAAGGATTTCATGAATAATATTTCTAAAGGATAACAAGTGATCATCTATGACTTCTACATATACAGATTTAGTTTTTTGTATTAAAGATATTCTACAACTATTAACAAATTCTTTATCTAAAAAATACACTGAGGCTCTTGAATCTACAAAGGTAGAGGCTTTATGATTTTTAGGTCCCAAACAAATATCTATTACAAAATAAGAAGAGGGTTTTGAGGAGAGGATATGACCTTTATTAGGAGTTGTACAAGATTCCATTTGCACGGTCCTTATTATAGCTAGACAAACTCATTTTTTGATATATTGTCTTCTTTGATAGCCGTACTTCTCATTTTGTGGTTTTTTTGTTTCTTTGGACAATGCTGGGCAATGCGCTTAGATCCTCTACAATATAAATACAATCCTTCTTGACAACGACAAGTCTTTTCTTGTTTATTAAGAGGTTTAAAACATATCACATCAATTTGTATGTCTTTTATTTCTGAATGTACATGTTGAAAAGGCGTTGATGTTGCCATTATATTATAATAACATTGGGGCTCCTTTATGTGACTCTTACATCAAAATTCAAAAAGTTGATTGTGATACTTTACAACAAAATCAATTTTTTGACTCAACGTCTAAAAATTGGATAAGTTGAACATTAATTTTTTTTATTTCATATTGAAATCTATAGAAAAATTGGCTAATAAATGCAATATCATCCTACTTGATGTCAATTGCTAGTTGTCAAAATTAAGAAGCATATGATGTCACTGATCAATTGCATTGTCACAAGATGCAAATCTTATTGGTTGGAACATGAATTGCATCATGTTTTCCATACATAGATTAAAATTCCGCTAAAAATGCCTCCAAATTATCTAATATTAGATCATGTCATTCAAAAAAGAATGAAAACTACGATAAAGCACAGTCTAAAAGTAGTGTTTCAATAAACTTCACTTGTGATCCTTTGATTGGATAACTTTGGAGTTGAAGTTCAATTACAAGTTGTACTTAATTGATGAATCTTTGAAACTTAGATCTAGTACCATCCAACTTCTCCGAAAAATTAATTTTTGGTTCTTTAATGCTTAAATGGTGTTTAATTATAGGTGAAGTGGTATAGCTTGAGGCAGCTCGAATCATCTCTATATCTTCACCTCCTGCTAATCTTGTTGCTGATTGTGGTGGTCCATTAAGTTGATGTATTGCAAGCATTAATTCTCTCATTTTTTTCTTATATTTAAGCCATTGCACTCTTCATTTCAGTAAGCTCTGCCATGATAAAAAAGAAAGAAAGTATCTACTTTTATTATAAAATATAATATTCAAAATCAAAAAAAAAAATTTAAGAATGATATCAATTTAGAAGTGGATAATCTACAACTTCTAATATGCTTATGTCTTATCAAGAGAAACGGATAATCCACTCTTAATTAAAAAAAAATAAACCTCTGATATTGTAACTTTACTCTCATCAATCTGTCAAGGACACAAACTAAAATAGATGCGTAAGTTAGTAAAAATTATGTCAAATAAAAATAACAAGATAAAAATAAAGAAGTATGTATATTCAAGAAGAAACTAGAATAGCTATTGCCAAAGACTAGAAAATACATGAGACTCTTCAATTAGACTAGAAACAAAAAAGAAATTGACAAGAGTGAAGAAGGTTTCACTCTTGTCTCTATATATACTATCTATCTAAGAGCTATGTGGCAATATTCTATAGAACCTCCTACACGTGTTTAATTTGCAAGACACATATCAAACTTATAAGACAAGTTTCCTACATGTGTGCCACGTGCTTAGCTTGTTCCACAAGCTACCAATATGTACAACACGTGGCTAGCTTGTTGGTCAAGTTTCTAACCTACCAATCACCTATAGACATGTATAAAGATGATTCGGCATCTATGATGCTTCTAGGAAGCTTTTCTATAAGATATTATCAAATTAACTTATTTTACCTACTTCTATTAATTAGATATTTATTGGAGTAAATCTTATGTCCGTGATAGTAGGTATTGAATTTTTTTAGACCTTCTAGTACATCACTAGTAAAGATTATATTGGCATGATTAAGTGTACTTTAGCTATAGGTCAATTGTTTCATTGTATTATTAAAGGGCATATTGCTCTTTTTTACAAAAGAGATGACAAAACAAAGTTAGGCAATTAGACGTCTATCTCTTATTAAACACCTCTTATAAAATTTATACTAAAATAATCTAAAGAAAGTTCCAAGTAATTTTCAAGGAGATTATTCACCTTGATAAATTACTTTTATTTCTCTCAAGTTTATTTTAAATAATATATTAGTTATTTAAGAGACAATCAATTCGACAAAGACCTCAAGACAATCCTTCTTCCTATTAAAAATTGATTTTTTTAAAGCCTATAATAAAATCTTTTAGAATTTTATACTTAAAGCGTTAGAGTAACTTGGCTTTGATAATTCATTTTTTTATATGATTAAAATTAGTCTTAAAGGTGCAAACATAGAAATGGACATTAATGGAACTTTTATAAAAAAAAATCCAATAGAAAGAAGTGTGAGACAAGGTTGTCTTTTGGCACCTTACTTCTTCATCTTGGTTGGCAAAATTCTTAATATTGCTATTCAACATGCTATCCAACAATGTCATTTACAATGTATTTTTATTTCTTGAAGCCCAAATCAACAAGTCATTAGCCAATATGCCAATGATTCTATAATCACTATTTGTAGAAAAGAAGCAAATATTGTTTATTTGATAAATATTATCAAGTAATTAAACTTTGCTTTAAGACTCAATATAAATTGATTCAAATTTGCCATATATTAGCAATTTAAAAAATTTGACAAACTAACATGATTAAATCAATTTGGTTGGACATGAGCTTCTAAAATTAATATTAGTAAATTTCTTAGAATTTCTTTTGATATTTTTCTAAAGACTCATAATGTTGATCACTTTTTGATCAATAGAATGATAGAAAAATTAGACTATTTATATTCTATCAAAATTAATGTAGGAGATTGAGCCATCATTGCAAATAAAATTTTACTTTCTTTATTATATTTCTTTTTAGCCATATAGATTGGTTGTATGAAGGCTATTCAAAAGATGAAATCAATGGTTAATTTTTTTTATGGAAAAATATTACTTTCTTAATATAGTTCAAAGTAATATAAGTTGTTTGTTATAAAGTTTGTAAAGAAGAAGGCCTTCGCATCATTGATCTAGAAAGTGCCACTAAAGCTTTATTATCCAAATGGATGTTAGCAATTCTTTAATTAGGCCAAGAAAATATTCAATAATTTCTCAAATATCAAATGATGAATGTTAAATCTATAGCTCATGAAAATTGGGTACTAAATCCAGCTTGGTCACTCATTCCAAATCATAAATAGAATACTAAGTCTAAGATATAGAACAAAATTGGAAAATTTTACAAACATATGTGTAAGTTCCTTCAGCTCAATTATCCTACTTTCTTTTATAATATATGAAATTTCTTCTTATGATAGAATCTTCAAATCCCTTTAATTGATATTCACTTAGAATTCCATCAAGCTGTAATTTTCTACTCAAATGATCTTCACTGTTGTCGGGGTGAGAGTCTTAGCCCTAAGAAACACTGGGTCTTTTGTGCCTCTAGTTAATCAAGTGCAAGATGAGATCCATAAAAGTTCATAAAATTGAACAATTTATATTAAAAAAAACATACTTTATGAATCCTAACCTATTCTACCTTTAGAGACCTGCCTCTAATTTCAATCATAAATCCTAGGATATCACATTAATTGAAGCAAAATTTAGAAATAAGGTACTTAAGGAAGTAAAGAAGCAAACCCCAAAATTATTTTGATCATAGCTATTGTGGTTAGTGAGAACCACATCATCAAAGTTACCCCTCCTTGCGGCCTTCAATTCTGGACCCCCTTTGCTTCACACCATCATTGCTCTTCAATAAAGAAGACCTCAATGCTGAAATTTGGTAGGCTTGTAGCTTTTCTTATGTTGTAAACATCCTCCAGTTATTGCTCCAAAAGTCCTCTTCAAACTTGAGTTATAGGTTCCATCCTTCTTCTTTAATTTTGCCTTCTAACAACTCTAGATCTGACCACAATTTTCCTCATAACTCCTCGAATATTACTCCAATGGCAATAAATTTTTTAGACAACCTAATAGACTTATATATCTACAAACCCCAATAAATTTTTCTCAAAAAACTACTCTAATTACAAAGATATGCTTTCTCAAACTTCACTGATTTGGAAATAGACCCTTGTCATTTTGAAAGAGCATAACGTTTATTTATAAAACAAATGAGTGTCAAACTTATACTTATCTCTTTCTTAACTTATATAGATTATGTCTACCAAATCTCACTCTCAAATTCATCTTCTAACTCTCTCTGTATACAAAAATATCCTCCTTTGCTCTTCTATACTTCTCTCTTCTTATTCTATTTTTCTTTCCTTTTACATCTTCACTCCTCCCTTGTCATCTCCGCCTGGTCTTTCTTATCCTCTTGGTCAAAAAGACCTCTCACCCATGTCTTTCTACCTCTTCAACCTTTTTCCTTTGACTAACTTGAAGAAATTTTACTTTCCAAGGTGAATTTCCATTCTTCCTTCTTACTACTAATTTTCTATCAACTTTTTTTCTAATTTCAGTCCACAACATATAAGTTTAGATCTAAGAGAGAAGAAAATAAAGATAAAATAGATCTAAGATAAATAGAAGAAAACCTAACAAGTAAAAAGAAATAACTTAGATTAGATTAGAGTTAAAAAGGAATGAACCACAATCCCTTCTTTTTTTCATCCTTTCATCTTCTAATCTTAATCTTTTTAATTTAACACATTCTTTTATGTCTTTCACACTATGTTTTAATTTACAACACGACATTGTGTCCAAAACCTCTTTAAAGGGCCAATATATTTGCTCACTATAGAAGAAGTAATATCTACATATTATATTTTATTATTTTATATCTCTATTTGGAATTTCTTTTATATTTAATTTTTAATTTTTAAAAAATATATATTTTAATATAATAACATCCTTTTAAAATTAAATAATTGAATTGATTTATATAAATCAAAGTCCAATCACATTCTTAATATATTATTTTAATTCCCTTAAGAATATGTTAAAGTAAAAGAAAATAAATGATTTGTCTTATCTTATTTTATAAAAATAAAAATAAAAATCTGAATAGACTTTTAATCTAGAATCTTCCACTTTGATGAAATTTTTTTGCTTGAGTAAGACTTAGAAGACAATGAATATCAAGTAGAAGGCTTTTTGAAAATTATTAGAATTGTTTCAAAAACCAAATCAATAAGAAAATGAAGTTTTGGCATTGATTTCTTCTATGGTCTAATTAGTGAATTGATTTTTAATCATTTATCATATTCTTAGATTACTAGTGAAGAACTCATGATATATTTTGCCAAACTTAATAAAAATTTATTTCAAAACAATAGCTCTACTATTAATTATAAAGTATTATCTTTGGTCAAGATTTTTTATTAAATTAAAAAGATACTTGATTCAACCTCCATTTCTATAAAGAAACTATATTCATTTGGCTTGTATGGCACAAAGATATAATAGTTAACACTTAAAGAGAAAAAATAAATCCTAATATTAATATCTACTGTGCTATATATCAATTCCAAGTACTTAAATCCATTCTCTATTAATTTTGGGATTGTCATCAAGCTCGTTGTTATAAACATACTTCAAGTCACTATATTTTAGAACCTTCCGTAGTCTTCTAGAACCTCTTGTAGTCTTTTAGAATCTTCTATAGTTTTTTAGAATCTTCCAAAATCTTCTAGAACCTTCTTTAGTCTTCTAAAATCTTTCATAGTCTTCTAGAATCTTCTAGAATCTTCTTCAATCTTCTAAAAATTTCTTGTAGCCTTCTAAAATCTTCTAGAATCTTCTTTAGTCTTCTCAAACTTATCTTATTTTTTGAAAAAAATTCTTAATCTTCTAAAATCTTCTAAGATATTCTTAAAAGATTCAATAGGACATAGTCCTTATAATATAAATAGGAGACAAGACCAAGATACATCTCAATCTTGCCAATATAAGTCTTGGAGCAATCCAAAGTGTTGCCTTGTTTCTTCATATCAATCTAGTTTTTTATTCTTATTAATCATCTAATTCTTTGTCCTTGTCCATCCAATTCTTTGTTCTTGAAATCATTTTAGTTTTATAATCTTTTTGTTATTTCTTTGCTAATCTACTATCTTGTATCCTTGAAAATTTTGCAAGACTATCTAAGTAATCATATCAGAGCTTTGATCTCTTGATAGACAATGGATTACCCTTCTTCTTGAAGATACTATTACGTTTTAGAAGAATATAGATTACCTCCCTCTAGACTGATATACTTATTTTTTCTAGTTTGATCTTTCTTTGAAAAGAATAGATTACTCCTTTCCTAGAATATATCACTATATTTCAAAGATTACAAATTATCTTCCTTTAAATTAATATTATTTAAAAATATTCTTTTTCAATATAAAAAATACTATATTAACAACTTGTTGATTTTTTCTTTATCAATATGGAAGTAGATCAAGTCATAGGAAGTGCATCCTTACAAATAAAGAATAGAGTGGTGATTCTTACAAATCTTCAAGCTCTTTTGAATATTGTATAAGAAAAAATAATACTCTTTTAGAATCCAAAAAAAGAACCACAAATGAAGTAAGTATCCAAAGAAACTAAGTAAGAGATTTATAGTTTGCAATAAGAGATTATTTGATTGAGGAAAGCAGGCAGTAGACAAGCTATGCATGTAACCTCTCTAGAAGCTCTAAGAGTTGTCATGAAGGAGCCACAAGCTAGTATACCTCATAAATTTGATGGAATAAGATCCAACTTTTGAGGGTTTGTGCAATAAGTATGGCTTTATTTATGATTATATTCTTCTTGTTATTAACATGGATTCACTCAAGTTACTTTTATAGGCACCTTTTTATCAAGAAGTTCTCGGTCAGAATTTGCTCTATCATTGGAAAAGAATTTTTCAATCCTATACAATTTAGTGGCTTTTATAGAAAGATTTAGTACTACATTTGGATATAGTGATTGAAAGAAGGTGGCAAAAAGAAAGATTCAAAACCTACAACAAAGATAATGTTCAAATACAATTTATGCCACAAAATTTTAACAACTTACTTATAATTTTATTGGCATAATAAGGTTTTTATTACTCAATTCTATTATGGCTTAAAAGACAATTTGAAGAATTTATTGATTACAATGTTAAGAGTTAAAAGCTTAGAAGAACTCATATATCAAACTATTACTTGTAACAATTGCATATTTGAATTGCAATAAGAGAGACAATCAATTTTTAGCAATATCCCTCAAGATACATCTACAATATTTTCAAGAATATTAGAGAAGCTATTAATATATTCTAAATCCATGCAAATTGATACAACTCAATTCAAGCCATTAATACCAACAAAAAAGATTAGACATTGGCAAGAGAATCTATGTCTATATTGTAGAAGATCTAATGACAAGGTAAGAAATTGTCTAAACAAGTCTAAAGAATTTAAGGCATGAGGTATAATATCTAAATTAGAGAGATCAAAAAACAAAGATATCCAACCACAGTAGGGACCTTACGATTGAACATCCTTAAATCTAAAGTACCAAAAAAAGATCTTTTTTTACCTCCAAATCCAATGTCCTATTTTATACTTTATATACATATAAGAACCTTAATTCAAGAGATTTTTGTTAAAGTCCTTTTAGACACTAGAGCTTCAACATGCTTCATGAATAAAAAATTTGCAATCAAATAGAAATTAGTATTTGTAAAGAAGATCCATCCTACATCCATTGGGGTCATTCATGGATAAAATCGTATATTAAGAGATGTTGTTAAAGAAACTCAACTATTAGAAGTGGTACTAGAATATCAAGTATCATGCATTATCTTCAACATCATTCAATGTTCAACAAATCTTATTGTCATTAGACTCCCTTGGTTTGAATTACATAATCCTAATATTGATTGAAATTTGCAAAAGATTTTTTTAAGATTCAAACATTAAAAGAAGAAACGAAGTGTTACTTCATTTTTTGGAGCTATAGCATTTATATAGGCAAAAAAGAAAGAGGTTGTATTTGCGTTGTATGCTACTCCAATGAAATCCAACAAAGCAACTAAAGCAAGATATTTCTAATCAATATCGTGACCTTGAAGACGTATTTAAAAAAAATATATATATATATATATATATATATATATATATTATCAAAACATTGTTCTTATGATTGTGCAATCAAATTATAAGATGGAATTCAACTTCTATTTGGTCCAATTTATAATCTCTCACAAAAAAAGCTTACAGCCTTGTAAGAATATCTTGATGAAAATCTAACCAAGAATTTTATTAGACATTCAAAATCACATGCAAGAGCTCTTATCTTGTTTGTGAAGAAGAAGGATGGTTCTTTACATATGTGTGTTGACTATTGATGTCTGAACAAGATAATTATAAAAAACCGCTATTTATTATCATTAATCTTAAGATTATTGGAATAATTAGGACAAAAAAAAGATCTTCATAAAGATTGATTTGAGAAGCACCTACGATCTAATTAGGATCAAAGAAGAAAATCAATGTAAGATAGTATTTTGAATAAGGTATGGATATTTTGTATACAATGTTATGCCTTTTAGACTTACAAGTGCACGTTGTTGTATTACGTGTTGTCTCATTCAAAAATGCACCGGGAACTTGGCTATAGAAGGTAAAGTATTGTTTGCAAATACTCAAGAAATCCTAATAGGTTTCATCCATGTATAAGGAATATAATTCGAGCTTCAATTCAAAAGTGTTTAAAAACACTCTTCTTAGTGAAATCAACCATACATATACCCCAATTACCTTGTTTCCTTTATAATTAAGCAATTTTTATTTTTGTTTATAAGCCCTAATCCTAATCAGTGAGCTTTGATAAGCTATAATTTTTAATCTAACTGTCCACTTAGTGTGAAATTTTGCACACAAATGTTGGTATAAGCCTTTTACATGCTCAAAAAAATTTAGCCCAAGCCAACTTACAGATTGCAAGAAAACGTCCAAAAAGCGCACTAATGACACTTAGCCGCCAACTTGAAGATTGATGCAAAAACTCCAGTGGTGATTTCTCCTTCTTTCACCATTAACTTCAGCTCAAACTTAATGTGTAGCTCAACCTACAAGTCTTCTATCAGCATACTAAAAATTACATTGATCCAATTGATGGATCTTTAGTTATCATAGAAATCCTATCCAGCCCTAAACTGCCAACTTCTGACAATCCTTTGTATCAAAATTCAAATATCTCTTGATTGTATCATTAGATTAATACAAATTTTTGTATACACTTATCACATCCAATAATCCAAACAATATCAAATTTTGAAGCATAGATGCTTTACAGATTTTATGAATCACTCAACAATGCAAGCCATCATTGTCTTATATAAAATCCAAATCACTAATACAATCCTTGACTTTGAATAGCGATTGCTAAGTCCTCCAAAACCCTATGGTCGCAAGCTAAATGCCCTTGGAATTCCTTTCAAGCTAGCTAACCAACTCTAATTGCCAATCTGTGAATGTCCCTCTTCCTTGCCTTCGGTAGTCATTTTTGTCCCTAGAGGTCCGATTTCAACCCTGTCTCATACCCGGTCTTTCCTTGAGTATCAATTCAACTAATTCTAAGGATTTTTAAATTAAATCCTATCCTAAACTTAATAATAGTATCAACCATAATAACTATTTTCCTTTTCTATCCTATTTTAATTAACTTATAGCTTTTCAAAATCAGTAATAGAGTTTGTATAGCCTAGAAGAAAATTTTAACAACTAACTTTTATCTGTTAGCTATTAAAACAAGAAAATAATCTAAGAGGCTTCCATAATCCTTTTTTTAAGTATCTTAAGTTCCTATTGAATTAAGATAATCAAGTATTAAATATAAATTACTCTTATCTATACCTTTCACTATATAAACATGCTACAACACGACAATGTACAATCTTTCAATATATAATGAATGATATTTTACAAGAATACTTAAATGACTTTATAATCATAGACCTAAATGATATCTTAATCTTTTTTAAGAATAAACAAAAACATAAACATTATGTATGTATGGTATTGGAGAAACTACAAGAAAATAGATTGTATGCCAAATTGGAGAAGTACTCTTTTCATCAACTATCAATCAAGTTTTTGAGATATATTGCTTTTAAAAATAGAATTTCTATAGATCCAAAGAAGATACAAATTGTTATAGAATAGAAACAACCATCATCAATCAGAAATGTATAATATTTTTTAAAATTTGTAAATTTTATAGAATATTTATCAAGGATTATTCTAAGATTGCAGCTCCATTAACATGAATTACAAGCAAGGAAAAATTTATTTGGGGCAACAAGACCGAAGAAGCATTCAAGAAGCTAAAAAAATCTTTCACTTTAGCTTTTATACTTGTCCATGTAAATCCAACAAAACCATTTATTCTAGAAATGGATGCCTAAGATTTTACACTTGGATCTATACTCTTTTAAATTGGTGATGATGGTCAACATCTAGTAACATTTTTCTATTGTATTATATATTATCTTATTTGAAAATGTGTCAGATACCTGACTATAGAGGATAAAGTTGTGGTTTACAAATACTTAAGAAATCTTAATAGGTTTCATCTATATAAGAAGAATATAATTTGAATTTCAATATAAGAGTGTTTAAGTCTACATAAAGTGTTTAAAAATACTCTTCTTGATAATTTCAATCATATATAAAATCCAATTGCTTTATTACTTGTCACAATTAAGCAGCTAAGATTTCTCTTTGCAAGTCCTAAGCTTAATCAATAAGCTTTGGCAAACTATAATTCTTAATTTGATCATCAACTTGGTGTGAAATTTTGCACACAAGTGTTAATATAAGTCTTTTATATACTCAAAAAATTTTAATCTAACCTAATTTATAGATTGTGAAAAATCAACCAATAACCGTACTAATGTCACTCTGCCGTCAATTCAAAAGTTGATGTAGATGTTCCAGCAATAATTTCTCCTTTTCTAATTATTAACTTCAACTTAAAATTAATATATAGCTTGATCTTTAAGTCTTCTAGTACCATGCCAAATTTCACCTTGTTTTAATTGATAGATCTATAGATATTGTAAAAATCCTAAACAGCCCTAAATTGACAACTTTTGATATCTCCTTGTACTAAAGATCAAATAAATCCTAATTGCACTATTAGATTGTTACAAATTTTTATGCAATTTTAGTATATGCAATCATCTATTCACTACCAATTTTCAATTTTAGATGTTATATCAATTATACAAAATAGCTGGGAATACTAATCCTAATTTTATTGCATAAAAATCTAATCTTCAATATAAATCCTAATTTTAGATAATGATTGGTAAGTTCTTCCAAATCCTACATAAATAAGTCTAATGCCTTTGAATGAACTTGAAGCTAGCTCTTTAATCCTAGTTGCCAATTTCCAAATGTCAATCTCTAAATGCCTATTTTTGAAGAATAGCACTATTTGCTAGAGAGGATTCAATACAAGGTTATGATATATACTAATTATAAAAATTTGGAATATTTTATGAGTACTTGAGTTTTGAACCGCTGTCAAGTACAATGGAGTATGTCATTATCTTGATTTGTTTTGTGATTACATATCATCCAAGAAAAATTCAAGAGAAACCAAAAGTTCTTTTTCAAGAGTCATATCTTACGCCAAGAATAAGAAACATTATATTGAATCAGCAAAAATTAGTCATGTTGAAGCCATCCAATTAGTAGTTGAAGATATTGACAATATCTACATATGCAGATACAACTCTCAAGATAGAAATCTAGAAAGCAATGAAAACATATCCATTTGTGGATAGCATTCAATAATATTTAAAAAATATATTGGTAAAAGAAAATAATAATTTCAAGTTTGAAGACAAATTGTTATATTTCAAGGACCTCTTATATATTCTTCTAAGCCCTCCAAGACTTCAAATTCTTCAAGCACGACATAATCTTCTAGCAGTTGGACATTTTGGCTTCAATAAGATTTTGGAATTAATATCAAGAGATTATTAGTGACCTCAAATGTGGAAATTAGTGAAAGAATTCATCCAATCATGCAAAATTTGTATTTGAACAAAGATACCAAGATACCAACAATATGGACTTCTTCAACCACTTCTAATTCTTAAGTGCCTATGGCAATTATTATCTATGGACTTCTTCAACCACTTCTAATTCTTAAGTGCCTATGGCAATTATTATCTATGGACTTCTTCAACCACTTCTAATTCTTAAGTGCCTATGGCAATTATTATCTATGGACTTTATTACAAACCTCCCAATTTCTAATGGAAAATATTCAATTTTTGTAGTGGTAGACCATTTTATCAAAATAACACATATCATTCTGTATAATAAGATTATTTTTAGAAAAGAAATAGCCAAATTTTTTATTAATAATATTTATCAAATACATAGCCTTCCAAATGATATCATTTCAAACCAAGAACCACAATTTGTATCAAATTTTTAGAAAAGACTATTTCAACTTTTGAAGATCAAGATCAACCTTTCATCAGCTTATCATCTTCAAATTGACAATCAAATAAAATAAGTGAATCAAATCTTAGAATAGTATCTTTGTTGCAATATAAATTATCAATAAGATGATTGGATGGACCTCTTACTATTGGCCAAATTTGCATATAATAACACTAAACATTCTTTGGCAAAGTAAATTCCATTCTTTTCAAATTATGAATACCATCTTAAAGCATATCTATTCCAAATTGAAGGTGTAAAAGTCCTATTATAAAAGATCAAGCTTTCTATTTAAAAGCTATCTATGAAGAATTAAAATTCTAACTGTAAATGGCTCAAGATTAATATAAAGACTATACAAACATTCATTGCAAAAATCAACCAAAGTTCAAGATATGAGATTGTGTCTAACTACTCTAGTAAAATATACAAACGATTTGACTATCACAAAAATTAGACTATCAAAGATTTGGACCATTTACAATTCTATATCAAATAAATTCAATAAATTTTCATCTTGAAATATTAAGTAGCATGCGCAATCATCTAGTCTTTTATGTCTCGTTTTTAAAAACCTATTATAAATCAACTATTGATAAAAGAATTCTTCTACCACCAACCCTAGTTGAAATCAATTAAGAGTTTGAATACAAAGTGGATGAAATATTAGATTCATGTATAAGACATCAACACTTAAAATATTTTATCCATTGAAAGGGCTATCGAGTTAGTGAAAGAATATAGAAACCTTCAAAAAATCTTAGGAATGCATTTGAAAAAGTTTGCAAATTCTATCAATGATATCTTAGAAAACCTAGGCTCAATTGTCATTAAAGATTTTGTGAATACCAACATCTCTTGGCTTCTAAATGACTTTTTTCTACCAATGGCAAAAGACTAAAATAAAAGAGGGAAAGCCACGCTAAGACCTTCACTTGTATATAGTCATTTTTTCTAAAATAGAATAGATCTTGCTAGAAGCTTATTAATTACCATATCAAATCTTTGTATTTCAAAGAATTTGTACAAATAAGAATCAAAAGATTCTTCTGTCATATAAGCGACTGGTGAATCATTGCAATTTTTACAATCTGCTAGATTTGAAGAATATGAGCAAGGCAAAAAAAAAAAATCTAATACTAAAGAATCTTTTTTAGTCTTTTCAAACTTTCCTTAGTCTTCTAAAATCTTCCTTAGTCTTCTAAAATCTTCTAAAATACTCTTAGAAGGTTCAATAGGACATAAGACTTATAATATAAATAAGAGGCGAGATTGAGGTAAATCTCAATCTTGCCAATACAAATCTTAGAGTAATCCAAAGTATTGCCTTGTTTTTTCATATTAATCTAGTTTCTTGTTCTTATTAATCATCTAGTTCTTTGTTCTTGTCCATCCAGTTCTTTGTTCTTGAAATCATTTTAGTTCTATAATCTTTTCCTTATTTCTTTGCTAATTCATTATCTTGCATCCATACACCTATTACATTTGGAATTGGGCCACTTCTCTTTTGTACAAATTAAAATCCAATTTGTAAAATTGAAATCCTTGAAAATCCTTTATTTGGTAGCAAGATATTTTTGCAAAAATTCTTTTCTTTATATTCAAATGTTTTTGCAAGATCTGATCCTTATTAAAAGAATATTTCTTATAGACTATTTGAATTTAGAAAAACAAGTTTTTTTTTTGAAAATGAAGTATGGAATACAATCCATATTAGAAGCATAGTTTAGAAGGGCTTTATTAAATATGGCCAAATTTGTTGGAAATTTATCAAGAAAAATTTAGCAAAATATCTACAATATGAATCTACCTTATTCAAGAGATGAAATAACTCTTAAATAGCTCAATACGTAATTGGTTCTAAAAGTGAAAAAATAATTAAATAAAATTCTAAAATATCTAAATTTAGTATGATTATATACAAAAATATAAATAAATTTATCTTAATAATTATTTTATGTTCTTAGTACTCTTAATTCTACCTCTAAATATGAAGAATTAAATAGTTTGTTATATTTTATATAGTCCATTCATACATTGGATATATTTCGTCTATGTATCAAAATAATAATAATAATAATAATATATTACTATAATATTAATTTTTTCTCTTTTTTATCTTTTATTTTATTTTATTTTTTAAATTAAAAATAAAAACTTAAAGAGTTTTTTATTAATTAATTATTTTACTTTTAGAAGTTTTATTTTCTTATTATTATATATATTTTATGCTTATATTATTTGTAATATTTTTTTATATATTTTATAGGTTAATTTTTTTATTATGATATTTCTAATTAATAGATAGTTTAATACTATTCTATTGAAAATAAAAGTACATCTAGTAATTCAAATTAATTTTTTATTTTGAATATATTTTTTGATAAAAAAATATCTTTTATAATTCCTACATGAATTGTAAATATTACTATTCTGTTTTAAAATATCTTTCATAAATTGTGTATATATATATATATATATATATATATATAATAAAAACTTAAATTAAAAAATTATAATTTATATATAAAAAAAATATATATCCTAAATATTGAGTTTTTATTGTAATAATAAATGCATTCAATTTTATTAATAAATTTAATATATGAAACAAAAAAATTTAATGTAATTACAAGTAAATTTTTAGTTTTATAATATTAAAATTTAAAATATTTTTTAATTTTTTAAAAAAATAATTAATTTTTTAATATTTATATATATATAATTAATTTTTTAATATTTATATATATATAATTAATTATTTGAAATTTTTAAAAAAATTAAAATTTTTATAAATGTTGATATAATCTTATAATTCTTATTAATAAAAATATCATTATATATATATATATATATATATATATATATATTATAAGAATGATAGAAGTTGAATGTTTATAAAGATAGGATGTTGCTAATACCACCATAGTTTTTGCTACTACAACTACAATATATTCTTATTAAACTTTTAGTTATTGAAAATAAATAAATAAATAAATTACTTTCTATTTAATTTTATAAAAATAAAAAATATAAAAAATATTAAAAAAATTTAGATTAGAATTAAAAAACTAAAAGAATATGTTAAGTGGGTAGTAGATTGTGGTGGCATTATCAAAAAAATTGGTGGTATTAGCATTATCCTAAAGATAATATAATAGAATATACAAAGTGAATAATTATTGATTTTTTTTAAAAAATAAACTTTAAAAAAATATCTTTTTTATATATCTTAACAATAATTTTAAATTCTAACTATAAATATTAAAGATTCTTTTATTTTTTATTTTTTATTTTTTTCAACCACATAGCTATCCAAGCATATTCTTAATTATTTTTTTATTATAGCAATTATTTTTTGTAGAAGATTCTTAGTATACTAATCCATATTTTTTATTTATTTTTTACATAATAAATTTATACAATTTATACTTAAAACTAATAAATCACTTTTGTATGTAATATAGTTATATTTTTTATCTTTAAAATATATTTAAAAAATTATAATTTAAAATTTTTTCAACATAATTATATGCAAGAGTATTTAAAGAGAATTTACCATCAAATATTCCATTATGAGTGCAAATGAAAGCATAATATTTTTGATAAAGAATATTTTAATTTATAAAAAATTTTAAAATAAAATTTTTTTAAAAAAGAAGTAATAAAATATTTTTTATTTAATATTTTTTTTAATTTTAAAAATAATATTATATAATAACTTGTTTTAATTATTAATTCTTAATATTTTAATTCAATATAATTATTAACTTATTTCTTGTCATAAAACTAATTAAGCCAAATCATCTTATTTTTTTATTATAATTTTGTTATAAAATTTATTTTTATGGTTACAATATATAATAGTTTAATACTTTTTTAAATTTTGTAAGTCATCAAATTGACTCATTAGATATTTTAAAATAAAAGAATACATTTAGAATACCAAAATTACAATTGTTAGATAAAGATGTGTTTAGAAGATGCTAAATGAAGAAGAATAATATTAGTAGAGAAGAAATAGAGTCTTAGTAAGTCTTAGAGGCAATTATCTCAATTGATTTAGTATTTTTATTTACTATTAAGTATTAATAGTTAGTTATTGAGATTAGTGTCTCCATTGGCCTCTTATCTATATGCATTATTTATAAAAATCTTATCTATGATTAATTAGTAGTTAGAAGAAGCATGAAAAAGAACCTCATGTCTTTTTAGTTAAATGTATAAAAAATAGAATTTTTAGTGGATTTAAATTGATTTTATTATTCTAAAAAATCACCAAGGTAGGAAAATATAGTTTTAAATAGATATTAGTAGTGTAAAAATATTATAAGATTTTTTAGAATTTTTTTAGAATTTTTTAAGAATTTTTAAAAAATATTTTAAGACTTTGATAAAATTAAGTTTTACCACTTTGGGAGCCATTATGAATAAATGGAATAAGATTTGAAGGCCATACAAGGTTCTTAGGCTAATTGGATGGTTTTGAACACCATGATGAAATCAAAAGTTCAAAAATATTAGTTCTATTAGTAAAAAATAGAAGGACCAACAGCTAGTCTAGTCCTTGTAGGAAGAGAGGTGTACAAATCCTATGTAGGTTGTGGCACCTTGGATGTAGGTAGGAATATAAGACTAAGGCCTCGAGGCCTTTCCTAGGACATCCTATATACTACATATGAGTTTTGGTGAAGCTTGAACCCTTGATCTATAAGAAAATTATTCTTGAGGTAAAATATTTTCACTTAACTTTTCAATTATTCACTTCCTATCTTTAAACTTTCATAACTTAGTCGTAGTAATTTGGACCTACATGTTTCTTATGTCATTAGAAAGATAATAAAATTACCTATTTAAAAATTTATTTTTTATTTTTTATTTTTACTTTTTATTGGATAAAAATATAGTGAACAAATTGTGACCTAGTTTTGGATTGTATAATTATTTGATTCCATTTATTTCACTTGTTTTGTGTATGCTTTTTTTTTTTTTTTTTTTTTTTTTGCTATTTGCTTCTTTTACTTCATACCACCAATTACAAGCAACTTTTAATTGATGCCTTCTTGTAATTTGGATTGAAGAGTGAAATTTACCTTCATAAGTTTTATAGATTTTTTATAAATCCAAATATCACAAATAAACATGTTAATATTACTATTTGATATTTTACATTATTGATACAATTTTTTCTTACAAGTGTTTTTAATTCAACATCATTACTTTTAAAATAAAATTTTAATTTTAAAAACTCTTTTATAAACTATGTGATATTTTCTATTGTTGTGAATATAAAAATTAAGTTTTTACATATTTTTGTTTCTTGTGCTTAAAAAATATATAAAATCACCTATATGCTTACTATAATGAATATTAAGTATCCTATTGCTATCTTTATAATAAAAAAGAATGAATAAATAAATAGATAAATAAATAAATAAATAAATAAATAAGAGATATTATAAGTTATTATTTTTAAAAATATTTATAATTAATAAATTTTATTTTATATATATATATATATATATATATATATATATATATATATATATATATAATTTTTAAAAATATCTTTAAATTTTATATTTTTAAAAATATTTTTAAAATATTAATACTAATAAATAAATAAATAAATAAATAAATATCAAAGAAATATAGTATTATATTTAATTAAAGAAGATTTATGATTTTCAAAAAAAAATTTAAAATATACAAATTATAGCTTGAAGCATCTTTTTAAAAAAATTAAATTTTTTAGACGTTTATATTACTTTTCATTAATCTTTGAAACTCCATAGAATCTTTTAGAATGTATGATAATATATTAGAATTATCCAAGAAGCTTCTATAGTATTCTATAGTTCTTTGGTCTTCTTTTAAAAACTTCTATACAACTTGGTTGTTGTAATTTAAATAAAGAAGCAAGACAAAGGATGCCTTAAAATTACCTATATTAATTTTGGAGCAATTTGAATATTATTTTTTTCTCCTAGTCTTATATTTCGTCTTATTTTTAATATAATATCTTATATTTTTTTTACATATCTTGATTTCTTAATTTCTTATCTTTTTAACTATTGTACTTATATTACTTTTATCTAAATTTATAAGCAATATATATATATATATATATATATATATAATTTATCTTAGATTTTGAATATTAATTATAGTAATTCTTTTTTTTTTATTATTAAAGATGTTTCTTTTTAATTCAAGCTTTTTTATATAATTTTTTATTATAGAATATTATTTAAATATAATTTAATTAAATATATTTTAAATTAAATATAATCATATGTATTTTAATTAAAAAATTATAAAAATAAAAATAGCTCATATTAATATAGTGATTTTATTATTTTTAAAATTTTAAATACATCTACAACTAATAAGATTCTATCAAGCCTAATAAATCCTATAAGAAGATAATCTCAAAATACCATTCAAATATTTTTATCTTAACTTGCAACTATGATAGACATAATTAAAGGATGATTAGAAAAATTAATCATATAATTTTTTATGTTTTTTAAATGTTGGCATTTATTTATATAAATATTGGTATTTTTATAAAATAAATCCATATATATATATAGCTCACATAGTATTTTTCTATAGTTTCTAGAAGAACATCTTAATTATATTATTTTATATATATATATATATATATATATATACAAAGTATAAATATGGTGAAAGAAAATTTTAATATTATTAATAAAATTAATAGAAATAAAATTAAACTTACAAATTGACAATTAAAGAAAAAATATAGTACCACAAATAGTCACATATCCTATATTTTTTTAAATTAACATTGTAATGCATGTGATTGTAATATCAAATTAATCATATATAAAAATAAAAATAAAAACAAGGTTTAAATCTTATAAAATATTTATAAGTTTATTTTTTATGCGTTTGCTAATTGATTTATAATCATATCATTTAATTGTGTTAAATTTTATATATTATTGCTAGAATTTATAAGATGTGAATAGACACTAGAATTATAATTCTCTCACAAATAAACAAACAAACAAACAAACAAAAAAAAAAAAAAAAAAAAAAAAAAAAAATCTACCAAATCTTCTTTTAATCTTCACCATTTCTTTCACATAATTTTGCAAATAGAGTCTCTACAGCCAAGCTTAAAGTAGGGGATTTGTATTTCTCCTCTTTATCTATAGAGCATTTAAATTATGTTTTTTTAAATTGAATCCTCTAGTCCATTTAACATCTTTATAAAATTAAATAAGTATATCAATTTTGAATTATTATTATTTTATTTAAAATTCTTATACTATGTCCATTCACTAAAAATCTTTTAAATTTATAATTCTTAATGATGACCAAAAATTTAGTCCAACTACATTTGATGCTATTAAAAACATAAAATCAGATGTTGGTAATGTATTGATAGAATTGATTACCATTTATTTTTAATTAATGAGAAAAAAAAATCTATTTTAATTGCCATTAATAAAATAAAAAAAGCATAGTACTCAAGGATTTAGTATAAGATTTTAAAATTTTGTGATTTTAAAATTTAAAAAAATTATATTGCTAATTATTAGCAGATATTGTGTTTTATTGTTTTTCTTTTTTAAAATAGGATACACTCTTATGTACATTGTCAATTATTATTAGTCAAAGCTTATATTAATACAACTATATACTACCTCGCATGTAGAAATTATTAAATATGTATTTTAAGTATTATCTATTTTATTTTGAAACTTTTTATAAAATTTATTATGATCTACTAATATTATTAGAAGAGACATTCTTAAATAAATAAGTAAATAAATAATATTCTACAAATTTTTTATTTATTTTATTTTTATTTTTTATTTATTTTTTATATTAGTATAATTACTGTATATATATATATATCTATATATATATATATATATATATATATATATATTTCTTCTTTAAAATATTACCAACCATTATACAAACTTAAAAAGAATAAATAAAAAAAACATTTTAAAATGATATGCTTGCATAAATGCCAATAGAGGATTTATACATTCTATTACAACAATTTAGTGATGATGAAATTTCCATTTATTTTTTTTACTAATTTCTCATAACTTCCAATAATTTTGAATAGCAAAATCTTTATCAAGGCTTAGTAAAGACATTTTACTTGTTTGTTTGTTTTGTTGTTTTGATCATTTATCAACGAGTTTCACTTTACTCATTGTCAATACCAGCTATAGACTCTTCATGCATTATGCAAAGACTCCTTGTTCATGCAAGCACTGCTGCACTTGGAGTTCTGCAATTAAAGACTCTGATATGCCATGGTAGACCAGGAGATGACGTTTGAATTCTAAGCAGTTATTAATTAAGTACTATGCACAGCTCAAAGTGCTTATATTTGTTTAGAGAGAAAGACACACAAGCAGTAGCATGGGTAGCATGAGTGCCTGATACAAATAATGACTGCAGTTGGAAACCAACAAATTACCATGATCAGAAACAGAAAACGTACAACTTTCAACATAGAACACACAAAGAATGACGTAAATCATGGACGGGACGTTTAGAAGCTGAAGACTTAATGAAGCACAGCCGGCATAGGAAGGATCTATCTTCATCCAGTTGAGACTCTATACAGAACTTACTTAATTACAGCCATAATGCACCTATAAGCAGGCACAAAAGAGTCCAAAGAATTGATTATCGAACTATATATTCAACAGTGATGGCAATGGGACTCTGAACAACGTGTGTTCCATCTGTCCACACTAAGAATGCAAATTTCGTCTCAGAAGCACCCACCACAGTGCTGATGGGATTACTTGTAGTCGAGACCACGAGAGTAAAACTCTGCTTCTCGCCTTCTGCGCTGAAGGTCAGCTGCTCCGGTTTCACAGTGACGGTAATATCATCAGGAGAAATAATGGAAGCGGAGTACGTAGAATTAGCAAATCCAACATTCGTCACCGTCCTCGTAAAGTTAGTTGACAGAGTTGGCGTAGGTGAAGAGCTCTTGAAGACTGCTGAAAATGAAGGGTAATTCATGTCCTCAACTCGGACGGATGTCTTTGGACAGATGACGGGCTCGTTTGTAAAAATCTGGATCCTTTTAGGCGTATAACCTACTGCACAGAGAAAATTCACATAATCCTGGGGGCTCATGTCATATACCAAACCTGGTTTCAAGGCTCTCTCAGGTTGCACGTGTCCAGAGCCAAAGTGAAAGGGAGTTGCCTCAGTTGTTGTGGCCTCGTCAGTCAAGATACCATTTTTATTGTCGAGAACGGTAGCCGTAGTCATTATAGCCGACTTGATCGCTGAGGGGCTCCATGTAGGATGGGCTCCCTTCAATAAAGCTCCCAATCCACTGATATGAGGACACGACATCGAGGTTCCTGAGATAATGTTGAACTTCACTCTCCTGGTGTCAAAAGCCAATCCGCTCGGACCTACACGGCCAGTCCAAGCTGCCAGGATGTTCACTCCAGGTCCAGTAATGTCGGGCTTTAAAACTTTAGGCGTCAAGGAGTTGGGCCCACGAGAGGAGAAAGAAGCTACTACGGGTGCAGGTTTCACATCTAGTTGCGTTCCTCCGAACTTAAACTTCGCAACAGGACTGTCCGAGGATTTGATGTAGCTTGTGATGGTGGCCCCACCCATGGCACCCACAAGGGTAGCAGGCAAGACATGGCTATCTGCGAGAAGGCCCTCGCCATCCACAGGAGTGTTCGTCAGGATCATGCCAAAGCCTCCAGCGCCCATAACTACCGCACCTTTAGCAACCCGCCCATTTCCTCCTCTGTCGCACAATACAATTTTCCCCTTCACAAGAGAGGAATCCAAGGAACCCTCCAAGCACTGGGAACCTTCAGTAGCATTGGTTGACGCTACGTCACCTCCATAGACCAAACCAGTGAACTCCTCATCCGAGGCACTTCCACGGTACAAAGAGACTCCACTGATTGTCTGACCGTTTCCAAGCTCCACACTGGCAGGAAATTTTCTGTCCAAAGTACTCGCTGCTACAGTTACCACCCAGGGGGCAATATTAGACACAGTCGTGGGTCCTGGGCCAGAGTTTCCAGCTGAGCAAGATACAAAGATGCCCTTTTTCATGGCCCCAAAAGCACCAATTGCAATAGAGTCCTGATAGTATGGAACAACATCGCCACCAACTGACAGAGAGATCACGTCCACCCCATCTTCTACAGCCTGATCAAAAGCAGCAGCGATATCTGAGTCAAAGCACCCTCTTTTCCAACAAATCTTGTACATTGCAATCCGGGCTTTGTATGCCATGCCCCTGGCAGTTCCTTCAGCTAACTCGTTCAGGCTTGCTTTCTCTACCGGGGACCCTGCTGCCGTAGACGCCGTGTGAGTTCCATGTCCTTCCGTATCTCTAGGTGACCTGGACTCGATGGTTTCATTCAAGGGACCCGTGGCCTCCTCATACCCAGCAGAGAAGTATCTAGCGCCAATGATCTTTTTGTTGCAAAGAGAGGCATTGAAATCAGGACCTGTCTGACATGTCCCTCTCCAACGAGACGGGACGGGCCCCAGTCCCTCGTCACTAAAACTTTCACCCTCCGGCCACACTCCTGTATCTAGAACGCCAACAATTACATCGTCGCCAAAGTTGCTCTTTGGCCACAGGCCCTCCGTGCTAGACAAGCCCAGAAATTCGGGAGTGTGTGTGGTATGCAAGTGCCTTACTGTATCAAGATAAACGCCAAGCACTCCATCCATGTTTTTTAAGGCCTCTGCCTCCTGGAATGTAAGCCGAGCAGAAAACCCATGAAAGACGTTACGGTAAATATGCACAAGATGAGCCGTTGGTACATCATTCAAATCTTTGCGCCTCACCGACTGCAACATCTGGCTGTACCTTGACGTCGTCATTTCAAGGTGGCCCACTGAGCTGGTGAGAGTATTATGATCAACTTGGACAATGTACAACGAGTCCGTGGAATCCATAGAAAAGGACTCACCCAATCGGGCTACAAGCATCCATAACCCCAAGAGGGCCAACGCCCCAGCAGTCTTTCCCATGGTTGATTCGTGCAGCTGAAAACAAAGCAAAATCAAGGGCACGCCTTATGTAAGGTCCAGTTCACAATGGTTGAGGAAAATTTAACCATTCTAGAACTAGTAACCCACGGTGACTGACTGAAAAAAAGAAACTCAAAGAATGAACAGAAATCATGCATACAGTAACTCATCGCATGGCCGGTGAGAGGGTTTTGTGGAATCGTATAATGAGAATGAATTATCTTCTACTCCCTGCACCGGATAGATACTCATTTCTTTTTTAATTCCAAGTTTTTATTGCTCAACAAATTAACTTGCAGGGCAGAATTAATCATTAACATCAACCGGACAGCACGACAGAAGGTCTCCACGCTACTCAGCTGGTATTTAAATGACGCTGTTAAGATGCTAATTAGAAAATAGCTATTATCACCCCCAAGAATTTGCCATGTATGTAAGCAACACTACGCAACGATAAACGGGAGTGCGATAATGACTCTTCACGACAATTGAGTCAGTCAATGTCGATGGTCACGAGCAAATGTTCTAAGTGCTAAATTTAGCAAATCTGTTCTCAATAAAACTTTGAGAGCATCATGGTAAAATCTAAGGCAGATGGTGAGGCAGAGATTTTACTATTTCGTAAGTGACGAATGCTACACAACTAATAAGAAGCATCAGATGCATGTGACACAAGTAACAATACGAATTCAGCATGCTTCACTAAAGCAAAAAGATCAGCGAGCTGAACACTATTCCTAGCAACCAACACCATCTTATATCTTAAGACACTTTTTTATACAAGAAGATTGCCGAGTGAAAAGTACCGATAAGAGATTAATTTCCCCTTCACTGGAGGATAAATTAACTCACAAGACGATGCCATCATCACTCGCTAGGAAAGTCTTAAGTAGCCGTCGTTAATCCGTTAATTTCTTTGCAGAGATCGTGCTCTTTCAGAGAACAGAAGGACGTTGGCTCCCAATCCGATAAGAGGAATCTCAGGTAACCGAATGGAACTAATTAGATAATCTTCCTGTTCTCAATTGTGTTGGGTGCTAAATCGCATGTACTATCAATAGTTGACTGTGCTCACAACAAATTATGATGCGTCACAACTATAACCTTTTGAACACACCGGTGCAGGTAGAATCCAATAAGAGGATATAGGTAGAAAGATAACGTAAAACAAAACCTCGAACTCAAAGCTAGACCAATAAAAGCTACAGTTCATCGGTATGAGAAGAAGAATTCAATCAATACCGAGCGGGAAGAAGTAGGTCATTTGGTTTGTGAGAACAGTAAAAATTCCACGTTTTAAACCTAAACCCATCAAAGCCAAGGTACTTGCAAACAAAAATTTGACACAGTATCTCAACTACAGCAGAATTTCTCCAGCTGCTCTGCTTCATGCAGGAGAAGTCAAATGCTAAGACCTCGCGGTGCTTCCAACCACAAGAGAACTAAGCTCAACGTGAATGCAGTAGACAAGGTTCCTTATGAATAACCAAATCCACAAGGGAAGAAATTAAGGTAGATAAATAGTTACAGCTTGAATTATTAAGACCAATTGAAGTTGATCCATAATCCAGAAAATCCAATCGAAATCGTTCTAAATTTGGAAGCTAGGGTTGAGTGTTAGCAAGCAACTGGATGCTACAAGAACACCTTCCGAGCTGCCACAACGACATGCCAGAAAACCGACTAAGCACTCAATGGGTCTTGCGGGTCACGATTTCAGACTGGGTCTATCGACACTGACGTTCCTTCGAAGAACAACCATCTGGGAGAGGATTTACGGTCTCCGCCACCGCTGGCACAAACTGGGTTGAGAGAATCCACTACTCCTCCACAATCAAAATGTCGATTCTCCATCAAACTACCCAAACGACAGCTGACCCTGAGGTGGCAAACAGCTACACCAGGATTAGACCTTGCGCAGTGCACGGTAAACTAACCTGAGCTTCACTGTTAAGCAGCTCCCGTTTGCAACCGCCCTGTCTCACCTCGGCAACCTGCTCCCTCGCGTGGCAATATCAGCTTCCTAAACTCCACCAACCAATCCGTCAGGCACCAACTTCGCCAGCATCACGCCAGAAGGGTGCAGTGCAGCTCCGACTCACTAACGCACTCCTCAACAGGCAAGTTTTCATCGCCCCGGGTATGTACCTACGCCATTGCCAACCCTCGGGCGGGATGTTAGCTGGGAATGGGACACGAGGCCAGGCACTGACACAACCGTGACAGAGGAGGCGGAGTTCGATTGAAGGGTGGGCATCGACCCCAGCCACTTGTAGTGTACAGAAATGTCGATGGCACTCATGACGGATTCCTGCACAGCCCCTTTGCAGAGCTCGGCAGTGACACGAGGGACGAGCGATAGCTTCACAATCGGGGGAACACATGTGGGCGCATCCCCGGCGAGAAGCTTGATGAACAACTCCCCCCACAGCGCGCCGGTTTGTGGGTGGGGTGGTGGGGTGTTGCCCGTGTGAACGGATCCCCGGACCCCGGAGTCGTGTGACCGTTGGATGAAATTGGATGGCCTGCGATGGATGACGTCATTAGAATCTTCACGATTCCAACTCCCTTACATGCTCCTACGGATTCTATCGTCACCCTTTGGTGTGTTGTGTGTGTACATGTATCGTATGAATACGAATACGAACACAAACACATAGATTGGAGGAGTGTATATACAGTACTTCGATCTATGTGTGCGTGTATATATTGATCTTGAAAACCAAGGATTTGTGTTTATACACACATGGATTTCATTTTATTTTAAAGTTTAAAATCAAATTATATGCAAAGAATCAAGAAAACTAGATTCGTTAAGGTTGTTTCTTAAACTATATATAACTGTAACAACAAAACAATTACATTTAAAAATACTTTTTTCTTTATAGTGTGAATCCAAGAAAAGAATTTGGAATTAGAAGGAAAGAACATGAAGTAGGGAATGTACATAACCCACAAAGGAAGGATGATAAGTAAATGAGAAAGAACCAGCCGTTATACTTAATTTTCTATTTATAAACTTCATGAGCTGGCGGATAGAGTACTTAGTTAGAAGTTACTATGGATTTCGTGGATGAATGACGTTTTTATCCATCTCATGATGCTTCGTTCGTTACGCCCAACGGGCAGAACTGACTTTGGATAATTATGAAATACGTAAGCTCCGAAGCTGGGGAGAAGATGAAGGTCTGTTGAGGCCCCAAGAAGCATGACTTAGTAATTTATTCTCCTCTGATTTTATGCTTACATGTTTTGTTTTAGTTTTCTAAATAAGTAACCGCATTTGAACATGTCTTCCACATTTTTACTTTTAAGAAAAAATAAAATTTTATTGATATAAAATACATTCATTTCAAATGACATGGTTAAAAAAATTTGCCAAAGTAGAATATTGAAATAGACATGGGATTCTACAATTTCAAAAGGGTATCAAGAAGTTCAGCTATTTTTGAGAAGTGATTAAAATAATAATATACATTTTTTATTAAAACAAAACCTGTATTTCTATAATTATTGCCTGTAGAGAAAGAAATATCGTTTCAAAGAATATACATTGGCTGTTTTTATATGGATGCTTTGTTTATTATCTGCATAGTTGCTTAGATATTAGAATTCATCCACGAAAATCAGTCATCCACAGTCTTCGCTATTGCATCCAGATCACACATCTGAAATCGTCACCCCAATGCCACAAAGTATAGCCAATGCAAACTGACACGTGGGTCCGTGTCAGTGGTCTGCACTTTATGAATGTGATATGAACCTCAAGAGAAACTACAGAACCTCTAGAGCCTCGCTAGCCTTTGGGGTCTAGCCTTTCTATCTGTTCTGGAATATTACATCAGGTGCAAACAAAAGAGGCAGGTAAGCAAGCAAGCAAAGTTGCTGCTGGACCATGCTAGGCTTCAAATGTGAACAACAAAGCACTGCTTTCCTTGCTTCATATCTTTTAGGGCTAACTTTCTCTGCTTCCATCTGTCAAGATTTTTCTTTGGTTTTCCTTCAACTGAAGTCTTGAGCTGAAGATTTGGGTCTCCATGTAATAGTGCATGGAAGCCTGACTGCTTATCATTCCCATTCTATTATGGATGGGGCCTTGCAGTAGGGGCTAGTCTATGTCAAGACAATTGATGATGTGGTGCTGTATACTCAACAGCAAGGAAAAAAATATTTCTTTATTTCTTCAGTTATTTTCTCCCGTACACAAGTAACATCATCTGGATTCCACCACATAGGCATTCCCTTTCCTTTCTTTTTTTGCTCTGTCTCCACACATGTGAACAGGAGCACAGAGCCTCCTGCACAAAGCAAAGCAAGAACAGGGAGCCTCTTATGCCTGTCAAATTGTGTGCTAGACTGAGGGTGAGAAAGAGAGTTTCACATGCATCAAGCGCACAAATGATGGCAGCTCAACAAAGTGCATGAATTCTGTGTGAGTGCTAAAGATCTTACATATTTTATTTGGTGAACCCCTGTTAACACAGCTTGGCTCTATTTAAGCAGGTTTTATTCTATGTAGTTGCTAAACCCGTGAAGAGAGTATCCCCTAGACTCTTCCCTCACACAAAGGGTGCTTCTGTGTGAGGCCCAGTACAGAGTGCTATCATCATGATTTGGGGCATCTTCATAAGAGCCATTGCTTAATTAGCACACACCATATTTCAGATCTTCAACTATGGGACATCTTATACTGTTTTCAAGAGCATAATAGCATGAATTTACTCACATACATACATACATACAACAAAGATCTAGTGATCTGCAGCCCCCCCTGCATTGTATTCAGAATTCCATAGAATTGATGAAAGAGGACAACATTGCCTCAGACTTTGTAAGCTACAGACCTCAACTTTAACTCCAAAACTTGTAACAGAGAAATATTGGTTCTTAAAAGGTCTATCATGAAAATGTGAACTAACAGGAATGCTCACAGGTATGGCTCAGGCAAGGCTTGAAGCTTTCACATTTCCAGAGATCTTATCACTACAAAATCTTTTCAATAACCAACTTCTACTCCATGATTAAACAGGTTAAGTGTACCAACCCAAATTGGGCATGTGCAATCTCATAGACTTAGACAATGCTGTGACAACATTTCACACAAGACTGTCATAGAAGTGTCAAAATCCTCCAAATATTAACCATACCTTGTATACATTTGACCATAAGATGTATTCCTCAAAAAGTGGAAGGCTAGTCAGTTCAAGATGTGACTGTACAAAAAAGAAATAATCATATCCATGAAAAATATCTATTGATACATCAGCATCTAAAGCCAAGTGCACTGCAAGGGATTTGCTACACCCTGAGCAAAGTAACACAAATTGAAGGTGTGAGAGTATATTTGACTTGAAGCACCAATATGCCATTTAGCTTAATAATCCATGCAAGCCTGTTGTCTTGGGAGCCATGCCCATAGCAATTAGAATTAGGTGACTGTTTTAAACTCTGAACTCTTTGTACATCCTTTAGAAGTGAGGTTACCTTCTGTGAGACCATCAACACATGAAAATGTGAAGGATGGGGATAATACAATTTAGTGCTTCTAGATTGCTCAGCTTTTATGCAAGTCAGTCAAAGATGAGTACACTGGACATGTGCTGATTCATAATCATTTATCTCATAAATTAAAAACTATTAACTATTACAAGGATCATCAGAGGAGAACATTACTTGCTAGCTTGTAGCTGCAGATGAAAGACAAAGGTTGAGTCTCATGACCCAGAGGATAGGCAATTGTAAGGAGGTGAGCAGTTATGGCTGGGTCAAAAACTACACATGTCTTTTGTAACAATAAAATTAATCACAATTAGTTCATGAGAAAAAGGACAAGAAACTGTGTATGGGATATTTCAAAGAAATAACACTATGGGTATAAACCCCAGTATGTTGCTCAAATCAGTTATAAAGGAAACAAAGAGAGCTTGCAAACTGAAATCCACTATATGTTTGAGAGTACCCTCTGAATGTTGTAATTTCAATAAGACCAGACTTGGATGACTGACCCTATTTATGAATGTGCTAACCAAACAAATAAATTTCTACAAAAGAAAAAAGAAAAATGCCATACCTGCCACTTGTGCCTGTTTTGGCACTAAAACAAAAGCATAGGACTTCAAGCAGTTCAAATTTGTAACAACTCTATTAGTTGCTTGCTTGACTATGTTAATCAGAGAATTAAAATTGTCATCTGCTAGCAGCTGTTGCAACTAACCTTCTTTGCTGGAAACAACACCCAACCATGAGACTACTTGTATGCATTGCACTGTTTCAACTTGCCTCTGGAGCACCATGTTGATGTTATTGATAAGCTGCAAATTGTGAAGTCAAGGAAATTGATATACCAAAATTCAGTTCAAAGAAATTCTCAGATGGTAGAGTGTCTAACCACACCAGTATCGGCATGCCTTATTCAAACAACCAAGCTTCCCATATCTTTCTGATTCTGCAGTATGTCATTGAAACCATCATTTGTTAAGCTTCCTAGTAAGAAATCCTTCAGATGTCCTGCCATCCACATACATGACCATTATGAGTAGTAAATTTCATTTAAATTTAAAACAGTTGAAGACCTCAAGTTGAAGAGGTTGTGTTCCATTGTCTGGATTAAAGAACTTGTGAAAACATGTTAGTTTGCAAGAGACTGGTTATTTATCTCAAAATTTAGGGCATCTCAAATGTCATCTTCATGTATCTAAAGCAATTATTAAGCTTTCTAACAAAAGGAGATTATCTTTATCAAGGAAAGGGATAGTACTAGCTTTTTGCATATTGCACAACTCCTCTATCTTGGGTTCTATAGTTGTGATTTGAAAATGACGTATTCCAGATGATACAAATTACATTGAATGCATTTACAAATATTCAACATTTTTTTGTTTGAAGCAAAAGGTAATGTCTATTTTTAAAACACATTGATTGATGATGTCTATAATAACACTAATTTTAAAATCAAATCAATGGCACATTAAATACATTTTGATGCATTATTTTGTGGATTTAATTTTTAATTTTTAAAATTTTCATGATTGCAATAAAATATCTTACTTTTATATTGATCATTACATAAATTTATTAATTAAGAAAGAAGTAGTTGAATGTTTGTGATTAGTATTTAACAAATATTAGACATGCTGTTAGAGTAATCTTAATCCTTAAAATTTGATAAGTACATATATGAATTATAGTTTAAAAATAATATATATATATATATATATATATATATATATATAAATTTATGTATCAAAATTAGAAGAATTATGTCAATAGCTCTATATAAATGTTAGAACTATAAAACACAACAGATATAGATTAAAAAATTATTATTTTTATTTATTATTATTTTTATTTCTAATAACTATTAAATAATAATAATAATAATTTATTATTTTTAAAGTTTCTAATAACTATTTAAAAATATATTTTTTGGTTTTGATTTTCTTGAACATTATTTTTGCTTCAATACAAATAATAGATAGTCTACTACTTAACATGTATTTTAAAAGACATAAGTGTAATTTTTTATACAACTTTCTATTTATGATACATATTTTATTATTATCTATCAAAAGAATTAGTCAATTATGAATACTTTTTAAAAGAAAAAATCACATAAAAGAATTTAAGTAGTAGACAAATAAATTATTTTTCTAATTTATATTACAATATAGTTATTTTTTAAAAAATTTATAAGTTTATAATAGACTTTAATTTAAACATAATGTTAAGTTTTTATTAAAATTAAATATACATACAAGGTAATATAATTATTTTTTAATGTATAAAATTTAAGGTAATTATTATTTTTATTTTATAATTATTGGTAAGATAAATTAAAAAAGACTAAAAATTAGTTAAATATTAAATGAATATCAAAAAAAAAAATTATGTTTGAATAAAGTATAATAAATAAAAGAATATAATTAAATTTTACTTATAGAATCTCTAAATAATATTAATTAATTAAAAAAAATTTAAAATTGATAAAACTTATAAATATAGCTAAAAATAGAAAAATAATATATATATATATATAAGAAAAATAAATTTTAATTTAACATTCAAATATGCAAGACATATAAAAGAATTTATTAAAAAAATTAAAGCGTGATTTTTATATTTTTATATTTTATTTATTTATTTATTTATTTTATATATAATATTGACACTATTAAGAATAAAAAATGAATCTAAAATTAATTTAGGAACACCTTTCTTTTACTATGTAGATGTTCATATAGTAAAAGAGAAATGTTAAACTAGTGGTTCTCTTATTTTAATTATATTTATTTATATTTATATAAATTAAATAATATGAATAATATACCAAAATAAAATATAGATAATAATACTCTTATATACAATAATTTTTTTTATTTCAACTATACATAATGATATGATAAAAATATTCTTATAATTTTATAAAATTATATATATATATATATATATATATATATATATATATATATATACACAAATAATACATATCCAATCTTATTTAAATAAATAGGAATAAATATATATAAGTAGAAGTAGGTAAAAACATGTTGGAAAGATAGTATCTTCTTTAATAAGCTTTAAAGAAGGTTCTTAGATGTGGATTAGATATTTTGACTTTTATAGATATACCATGTGGCTATTGAAATTTGTGCCAAAAGTTCTTTACTTTAAGATTGGATATTTTTATTTAATACTCAAGGTTATGGATTATCCTCCTTTAATTTGACTTGTGGATTTGTTAGTGTTATTTATTACTCAGATGGAAGAAAAATAAACTATAGATAATACACTTGGTGCAAGTAAGAATAAATTTGTAAGTATTACAAATCTTTACAAGTTTTTTAATGCTCTTTGAAAAAAAAAGTCTCATATTAGTAATTTCAACTATAGAAGCACTATTCGTATGCCTATGGAAGAAGTCAACAATAAGACATAATGTTTATGCCAAAAAGTTATGTATTAAAAAAAAAAGTACAAATTAATCAATCTCACAAGTTAATTTTAAAAATCTTACTACTATAATTTTGAAGGAGCCAAAGATTAATATGTTGAAGAAATTTGATAGAACAAAATCAAAACTTTGAGGATTTCTATAAGTCAAGCTTTTTTTAAAATTATGTCCTTCTTAATAATATGACAAGAATATTCAAGTATGATTTATGAGCACATTCCTATTTAAAAGTATTTTTTATGTTTGTACTTTTGATGGAAAAAGATTCACAACTTTTGTAAAATTTAGAATCATTTTTGGAAGTATTTACAATCATATTTGATAAGAACAATTAAAAAAGAATAGCAAAAGTAAAATTCCAATCTTTGTGATAAAGATCATATTCAATTACTATCTATGTTGCTGATTTCTAATAACTTGTATGCTACATAGATTGGAATAATAAGTCTCTTATCAATCAATTTTGATATGGCTTAAAAGATAATATCAAATATATATTATTGATAATATGAAAAGTAAACTCATTAAAATAATTTATCACTTAAGTAATTACATGAGACAATTGACTCTTTAAAAGATACTAAAAATAAAGATTTGATTAGAGAGGATCAAATCAAGTAATACCAACATCTCTTAAGTTTACAAAAATCTATTTATCAAAGCCAAAATCTATATAAATTGATATAATTCAATTTAAGAAATTGACAACAAGGTAAAAAGATAAATTCTATTATAAATTTTTTTATCTATATTATGAAAAAATAGGTCATAAGATACAAGAATGGTGCATCAAATTAATGTGATTTATAAAAAAGAGCATTTATAAAAAAGAGCATATACACAAACATGAAAAAGTTGGAAAATGAAAACATCTAATTGTAGTAGTGACCTTGTTGTTGGACAATTCTAAATCACAACTATCAAATACAAGTCTCATACTACTAGATCCTACACCTTGTTTTAAACTTTTTATATTTTTTATAGTTGCAAATCATGAATTTTCAGCTTAAGCACTATTAGACACCAAAGTATCAAGATGTTTTATAAATAAAGACTTTGTATTACAACAAAAATTATTACTTTCTAAGAATATCTAATAAACTCTAATAGAAGTTATTGATGGATAATCCTTTCCATCTGAAAATATTATAGAAAAAATCAAACCATTAAAAATAGTGTAAAAAGATTAAATATCTAACATTGTCTTCAACATCATTCAATATCTTTTAAATCTAATGGTAATTGGCCTTTCTTAGTTAGAATTACAAAATCCTAATATTGATTAAAAATTACAAAAGTTTATTTTAAGATCTAGTTCAAATACCAATAAACCATCTTAATCTTTATTTGAAGGACATTAAATAATATTGAATAAAAGGCTGCATTTTAGACTAGATATGGCCATTTGAAATACAATGTCATATCTTTTTAACATATAAATATTCTAGTTGCTTTCTATTATTTTATAAATAATATATTTAATAAAATTTGAGATAATTTTATTATATATTATTTGAATATTATTTGTATTTATTTCAAGAATATAAAGAAGTATAAACAACATATTTGCCTTATATTACAAAAACTTAGAGATGCATGATTATACACCAAGATAAAAAAATATATATTCTATACAACTCAAATAAAATTTTTAAAATATATCATTTCAAATGACAGTTTACAAATAGATTTTAAAAAAGTTTATATTATCATGGATAAAAAAAACTTCAGAAATAATATGTGATATCAAATTCTTTTTAAAATTTATAAATTATTATTGGATATTCATTTAAAACTTCTTTCAAGTTGCTAATTTTTTTACACAATTAGCTTCCAAAGACAAATGAAAATAGAATAAAGATACAAAAGTAATATTTTAATATTTAAGAATATTTTTTTAAAAAAATTAATTCTTATTTTATATTTCCTAGGTTTTTCAAAGCTATTTTTTATGGAAACAAATGCATCAAACTTTGCATTAAGTACACTTCTATTATAAATAAATATAAATGATAAATTTCATCCTATTGCCTTTGATTCAAAAAAATTCTTAACAACCAAGATTAACTATGAAATCTATGACAAAGGACTTTTTACTATTATGGATTCATTTCAAGAATAGCTAAATTATGTAAAAAAAAGCTTTTTATCCAATTAGAGTTTACATTGGTCACAAGAATCTTAAGTATTTTATGTCAATATATATATATATATATATATATATATATGTATATATCTTAAATTATTGCCAAGCTCATTGGAGCATGTCTTTATTATGATTTATATTTAATTTTACATATTGCTTTAAAAAACAACAAGGCTTGTCAAATATCTTATTTAGATATTCTTATCTTGTACCAAAAGAAAAAAATACTACATATAATCAACAACAGACTATTCTTTTGAAACCAGAGCAATTGCATCTTTGAACTATTAAATCAATAATTTCAATTGATACTACTTTTTTTAATAAATTTTTTATAAGTATATTAATAGATTTTTAAAATTTTAATATTAAAAATAATCTTTATGATAATTCTAACAGATTTGAATTTAAAAACAATCTTCTTTATTATAAAAGACTTTTATATATTCTCAAAGGTAAGATATGATAAGACTTTCTAATATCATGTCACTTTGGAAATTATTTTAAGAGATTTTTGATGGCTTCAAATATAAAAAGAAGTGAAAGCATTTGTTTAATCTTGTAACACTTGTTCTAGAGCAAAGACTCTATATTATCAGTTCTATAGACTTCTCCAACCTCTATCTATTCCAAAGTAACCTTAGTCATTTATTTCAATAGATTTCAATATAGATTATATAATTTTAAATTCTTATGGCTCTATATTTGTGATGGTGGATTATTTAATTAAAATGGCATATATATATATATATATATATATATATATATATATATTTTTATCTTGTACAAAAATCATTAGATAAAGAAACAATCACACTTTTTTTTAACAATATCTATCAATATTTTGGAATTTCAAGTGATATTATATCTAATTGAGGAACCCATTTTGTATCAAGATTTTAGAGGATATTTTTCAACATATTAAAGATTGATATTTAGTTATCTTTAATTTTTCATCTTCAAACTAATAGATAAACAGAATGTATGAACAAAATATTGAAGTAATATTTATGATGCATTATTAACTATCACTAAGACAATTGAACAACTTCCTTGCCATTAACGAAATTTTCATATAATAATATAGTATATTCTACTATTCAAAAAAAATTATTTTTTAAAATTATTATTATTATCCATAATTGATACTTTTGATTTTTTAAAAGTTAAAAATCCAACAATAGAGTATTTTATAAATAGAATAGTAGAACTTTATTCAACAACAATTAAAAAACGCTTAAGAATAATAAAAAATTAATACAAATATTTTTTAAAAATAATAATATTTATTTAAAATTAATAATAAGATATGATTACTTTATCATAATATTAAGACCAATTGATCTTATGAAAAGTCAAATTATTGAAGGCTTGGCCTATTTATTATTTAAAAATAAATTAATCAAGTTATATATTGATTATAATTACCATAGTAAATGAAGATCCATCTTATATTCCACATGTTTCTTATTGAGCCTTATATTAATATGTTAGAAAGAAAATAATTACAACTATCTTCTATTAAAATAGATAACAATCAAGAATTTGAGTTGAAAGAAGTTTTAGATTTAAGACAACGCTGAAATAAATTAAAATATCTTATACATTGGTGCAAATATGATATTAATGAATGTGCATGGAAGCCATCTAAAAATCTTGCAAATACTTTAGAAGTTGTTGTTGCTTTTTATTTATGACATCTATCAAAATCAAGGACCAGTTATTAACAATATGATGGTATAATCAAGAAAGAACAAGTTCTAGGATCAACTTATATAACTTATTTGCAAACATGGAGAACCAATAGCCAACATATTCATCTCAAGAGTTTTCATTTGCAAAATTGCTAGATGAAGCATTTAAATTGTCTCAACCTGGACAATATTGTAATTGTGATTAAAATCTTTTAGAGAGACATGTCCTTCCTCAAATAGATAGTAAGATACAACATATTTGGTACCACAATCTTAAAAGAGGTCTTAATACTTAGTGATACTATTGGAGGTGGATATTACATTTAATAGAATATAAAATATATTGTTTGAAGATAGTTATGAAGGCTTCAACAATGATCAAATAATTAGATGGCCTTCTTGCTTTGGTATGGGATATTATTGATAGTTAAAGAGATCTATCAACCACCTTTATATAAAACATAGATTAGAGTTTGTTGCTAATACCATTTAATGGATCTTGGACTTCATCAACTTATGAAGCAATTTGACTGCTCCTTGTAGAACTTGTTGCTTAGAAGAGGGAATAATGTAATAGATATCTATATTATTTAAATAAATAAGAATAAATAGAAAAAAAATAAAAGTACATGGAAATATGTTAGAAAGATAATATCTTCATTAAGAAGCTTGGAAGAAGTTATCTTGATGTGGATTAGATATTTAGACGTTTATAGATATGCCATGTGGCTATTGAAACTTATATCATAAGTTTCTTATTTTTGAGAAGCCGCATTGGATGAGATCTATAATTAGATGCTTGGACCACAAACATTATAATTTCTAGGAAGCTTTTACAAGACCTTCTTAATAGCTAGTATATATGGATGAAAGACTAAGACCATCCTTAGTCTTGTCAATACCTTTCTTGTGTTTTAGTCTTAGTTCAAGATTCTCTAGTTTCTTTGTATTATGACAATAGCCATTCTAATTATTATAACTATCTCTTCTTTCCTTACTTTTTCCCTTCTTCAATAACACATGAGTGTATTGTCTTCTTAAGATTTTATCATGATTTATATTCTTGATAATTTTAGGTGTTGTTAGATTTTTTAATCTTTTATGTAGTTGCAAGAGATACATGTCTTCTAACATTATAGCCATTTATATCTTTTGTACTAAAGGTATTCTTGGTTATAAAGCTTCTATATCTAATTTAGTATTGGCTTTTAAGAATAATAAATATATTTTTAAAAGTATTATATAATATTCTCTTTCACTTGATGTACTTCTTTTTTTTTTATTTCATACTTGAGAGTAATAAGATCTTAAGTTTTTAACTTAGCTAAGACTTGACAATCTTTAATCCCACACTTAATATTTAAACAAAACTTACATCTAATGGATAAAAAGTCATAATTAATAAAAATAGATTTATTTTATTTATTTATTTTCATATTAGGATTAATCATTCTTAAAAAAGCTTCCATTTTCTTCTAGCATTGATAGCAATGCAAAAATAAGGTTTGTATTCAATATATTGTTTTCAACTTCTTTTAGTAATATTCTAGTTGTTTAGCTAATGTGTTCTTCATTATTGTCTATTTGTCTAGCATGCTTCAAAAGCTAATCCAAGTAAGAATTTTAACTAGGGTTTTAGAAGGTGTAAGCATAAAAAAATAAAAATTAAGAATCTATTCTTAGATAATACAAATCCTAATAGTTGTTTTATAGGAATTAAGAGATTATAATTTTCAACTAAATTTGGTAAAGTAATCTTAATCAAGATCACAAAATAATAGTTTCAATAATTGAATATCTATTAGAGTTTATTTTGAATTTTAAAAAATTATAAAAAATAAAAAATACAATATTACATATTCATTGAAATAATTCAAAATCAATATTTTTTGTTTTAATTAAAAAATCTTAATAACACTAAATAAATAAACAAATAAGTTGTACATATATGTATTGATACAATTTAAAAAAAAATAGATAACCAAGTTTGTATGTGGAATCTTTAAATTATAATGCAATATAAATACATAACATCACATTTGGAGCATCATCCGCAATACTATTATAAGAATAAAAAATATATTATTGAATTTATGTCTTAAATTGGCCAATCTTAATTTTTAATTTTTTAATAAAGATACATATGTTTGTTCATAATCTACTAATATCATTGTCTACAATACAAATGTTTTACATAATACTTATCAGGATTTCAATCTTATTTATGAATATATAATTTTGAAGAAACGAAATTCAGGAGCATAGATGATTTCAAGATATTGAACATAATTTTTCTCATGGTGACATTTTTTTTTTAATATTATGGTTGCTTCAATTCTAAAATCGGTTTAATAAAAAATTATTTCTTAGATCATATTTTCAATTTTCATACATTACTTATGTTTTTTAATAAGTTGTTCAACAGATCTTAAAACAAAATACAATATTTACATCTGTTGAGTAAAAATGGTGGTAAAATCATTTCAAAATGAAAATTGTATGTTACTAGTTTTTAAAAAGTAATAATAATTTTAAAAATCATTACAATGCTGCAATACAAGCTAATTAGGTATCACAATATATTTAACATGCAATATCTATTTTACGTACTAATTATTAGAATTCATTGAATCAGATTCATCCATTACAGGATGTGGCAACATGTAATAATTCATACCAGTGAAAATTTATAATCTAAAAAACACCTTAATTAAAGCTGTACATATCAACAATATTCTGAGCTTATGTATTTAAAGACTGAAAACTACATAAATTGAAGATGCATTATACTTATTAAATATGTTTTGAGCATCATACAGATATATGAAAATGTATATATATATATATATATATATGCATAAATAATTGAAGTAAAACATGAATTATATTTTAAAAACTATAATAAGTATGGCTGTAAATAAGAGATTCAAATTTTTTTTCAAAAATTCTCCATAAGATGCCAAATACATACATTAATAAAAGATGATGTGCCAATTGTGAACAATTCACCTTCTTCGGGGCTAAGCATTAGCAAATTTCGGTTCTTACCTCAACTCTGATGCTTGTTCAGATCAAGCTAATGCCTCGCGATTGAATAAAGAATTAACTAACCGGGTGATTGACACCGACACCGAAATTCTGATCAGAAAACATATTCTAAATCATACAATCATCAGCTCTTGTCGAGGATAAACCTTTCTGTCTCAAAAATTTAACACGAAATCCACCCACAATTTTCCAAGATCCTTCCAATACACAATATGCTTCGGAACCAAGTGGGGCCCATTACTTTGTGACGTGATCAACATAACTCCAACGCAGTTAAAATATGTGGACTCATCCTTTCAATATCATTCTAGCTCAGCTGCGATCCTACAAGTATCGCATGCAAACCAAATAATCCCGAAATCTTTGTACAGATCAGGAAAGGTCTCATAGTCACTGCGAACACCATCTGAAAGGCAAAGAATAACCTGCATAGCATCACGGGGACTGAAAGGGAGCAAGTGGTGTATTCCGAAAAGAAGGTCTTCATCGCAAGTCCTTGTTAGATTCACTATCAGAAGATTCTCAAATCTCACGGACGCAAATTCAATACTATGAAATTCACAATTTAAACCAACTCAAGACTAAAAGATATGGCATTAACTTGCAATAGCAGTGGCTGCTTCTGCTGGTACTGTACTACCCTGTGTCGCCAACACATTCATGTTCGCAGTATTGGCCTCCTCAATGAGTGCGTATAAAGTCCTCAACGCATCCTTCCTGTTCTCTTCTCTCAAATCAAACCTACACAAGCAAAGAAAAAAAATTCAAGTTAATCCCAAGTATCTAAAATCCTTTCTTTTTTTAAAAGTAACTTGTTCGAAAATGAACCTATGCGTCTGCGAATGCCAAATCCAATTGCATCATTTCAAGTCGTCACTGATGATATCTTTTAATTCAATGGGGCTAATTATTCGTCAAGAGTACAAAAGCGTCCGTTTTAGAAAAGGATGTGCCCGGGAAGTAATTACCTTTCACAAGTAATGGTCAGCTCGTCGTTATTAGGGTTGTATCGCTTGCCGACAATTAGTAGCATCCTTTCCTTAGCCTTTGGGGTAAGCTGCAACTCTTTCAAATAGACAGCTAGCTTCACTTTCCGGTTAGCAGGGTGCCATGCATCACCGCCAGGTCCCAATACTACTCGAGTTGTCCACCGCAAAATAGGACCTTCACCTGGTGGATCGATGTTTGGAGACTCACCTTTGGCATACAGGTCCTTATCTGAATCCAAAAGGAAACATTTTAACACCTTACTAAGTTACACAGATGCAGCAAACGTAAGGGTCATTCTGGACTAGTGAGAACCACAAGCTTATCAATATTCGATGTAAATGATATAAGGAATCTTTTAGCATCAGAAACTTTATACGTGCTCTCTCGTAGTCTTCTAAAACAATGTTGGAAACAATTCTAACTATTTATGACAAAAGATTTAAGCCCTGAAACATTGCTTAAAGAGTAGCATCCTAAGCATAAACTTGGTTGTCAATGCTTTAAGTATCTTGACACACAAAGATACCACACACTAAGCACTATTCTAATGTATTGTGAGAAAATGTATGATCAACAGATACTCAACAGATACTCGATCTACCTTGTTGCCGTCTACGGGCTTGTTCCGCATGAACTTGGTAAGAAGCAAACAACCCGAGAAAGAGAGGAACAAGAACCAAACCTGGAAAAATGGAGTCAAGGGTAGGCTGACCCAGCCATTTGTCGACGATACCACGAGTGTTGTATAAATGGGTGATACCTTCCTCCAGAGGCACCATGTCTAATTCATCTTCAAAGGTCTTATCATATGTTCCAAAACGTTCTTTCTTGCTCATTTTCTTTCGCCTTGGTGGCTTCTCGCCATCTTTGGGTGGTTCCCCTGAATTGAATTCCGCACCAAAATCTGAGAATATGAATCACCGCTTCTACAACGTGACCCGCTAATGACTACAAGTAGCAACATTCGATATGGTAACATCGATATGAACGCATTCAGTCATGTACAAACGTAACAGCGCAAAGGCAATTGTCAGAAATTTTTTCAAGTATACATCGCTCAATTAGAAGGAAACCTACACTAAAGTACTGATTCACTAACTCTCAGCGGTGCAATACCAACACAGATTTAACAAGCGTGTAAAAAAATGAACCCTAATACTTCTGGAGTTCTAGAGCGTCAAAATTGAAGGAAAATGACGCCTACTTGCGGCTACTAAAACGAAAGAGGGAGTAAACCAACGACATTGCAGCCTAAAAACTTTTGCGCGCGGATGCCACCCAGTACCAGGGCGTCCGAAATACTAAAAACTACTATCAAAATTGCAAGAAAATGACCACAAGTTGAGAGACATTTAGGGTAGCATAGTCTGGAAAATACCTTCAGAGGAGGTACTGAATGGGCTGACAGTAAGATCGCTGCGATTCCACAACGGAAATGAACATGAGTATGACGGTGATGACCTGGTGCTCCCACGAGATAAACCCAAAACTTGTTCTACCTGCTTCCAGGCAACCCATCGAGCTCTTTGCATTTTTCCCGCTTCTACTTCTTAAAACCTCACCTCTGAAGCCTACAGAAAACGCTTCCCACTTGCGCCCTTCTCAGTAGCGAAAGCCCCAAGTGCAATTCTTCTCTCCTTTTTGTTCACAGCCCCATTACTGCTGCAATCAATCGAAAACCAAGAGATACTACTGGCGATCCCTCTACCTCCAGGCCCTTAAACCCTACCTTGAAAGCGAACTCTCACTCCCAATTACAACGTAACATGCAAACAAACAATTCTAGACTCAATGGTATACATAAACCCCAAACCCTAGAGGACAAAGACCATTTGAAGACTATTTTTGGATGGCGATATGGTGTTCCTATGGGAGGCCTCTCATGGGGAACTTTATTGGAACGGGTCTGAAAGGTGCAGGGTCGGTTTTTGCAAACCCTAAATGGCTCTGCAACAGAGTCTACGGATGCTGAGTGTCGATTTGGAGACTGGAGTAAGACATTCAAAATTCCCTGCCCGTCTTGAAAAGGTTTCTGCAAGGACACGATGGGAAGATGGATGTCGGGACCCATCTTCAGGTTTATAACCCTCTGAATTTCTATGCTGAATTGTTTGGTCACGACGAATTACAGTTTAGGTCTGTGCTGTCAATTAGATGAGTGTGCTGGTTGTTTGTTGCATCTTTTAATCACAGATTAAGGATTGAGCTCAGCAAAGTATTCGATCCTTGGTCTTTTTCTGATTGCGTACATGTTACATTTTCTCGTGTCTTAGGTGTTGAAGGTGACGATGGAATTCTGATTTTCATTTGCATTGGTTTTAAAGATGTCTCTCGGTTTTTCTTTGTCGCTCTGCAGCAGATTGTCGTATGTTTCGACATTGGCTTTCATGTAGTTTAATGTCGTAATTGGGCAAAATGGTCTACTAGATCATGTAGTAACTCTGTTTCGGAACGAGACGAGAATTTTAATTTTAGCTTAGTGTTCATTAGTTTTAAAACAATGTCAGGTGTGAAAGCAATCGATGCATTTGAAAATTGATACACAGTACAGATCTCAACCATTGAGCAGGCAAAAAGCATCTAACAATCGATTTCCACCATTCTGCAGACGATAATATCAGTGTCAGTAGTCAATTGAAGCTTTTATGGACGAATTGGCGTGCTTTTGCGACGCATTGCTCCCCCCGATTGACAGTCAAGTTCATTACCACAGATGGACGACGGCTTAGTCTACGAGGAAGATGGACTTCCGAATAAGGGTGATGGAAGTGCACATCATCAGTGGCCAAAGAACAGGATTTTTGATGGTAGGATGCGAAACCAGTGTTGGCAGAAGGCGGACGTAGTGCCGGGGCGGCATCCCGAACGATGGAGGAAAGACGTAGCAGGGAATATTGTGTGCCGGAGACTCACTCGTTGTGAAGGCTGCCTTTGTTATGAGTATGATCACATCCGCCCCTTCTCTAAAGGTATTGCTTCACTCTCTACGCAGGCCAAAGCATCATCCGTCGAGTCGCCACTCTCCTCTCCCTTCAGTTGTCTTTTAGTTCTAAAAGATGGGATAAGAAGATCATTGTTAAGATAACCTTGAGCAGTTACTCTTTCTAGTTATTTGTCTGCTGTTGATGTTCTGCTAGTGGTTATACCATGTACTGTATCGCACTACTGGTGTCTTTTGGAGCCGTTAGATGAGGCGGGTCATTTATTACACCTAATCTTGGAAACCGTGGAAAATACTATGCCTGGAATCTCAGAGCTTGCTAGTAAGCATTTCCTGTTATTGGTTGTCATTTTTTAGTTCATAAATCGTCTAAACTTTCCGAATGCTTGTATGTTAAAAAATTTAGCCACTTTGGATGTGTTCAGGTGGACAGACGACAGTCGATAATTGTCAAATATTGCAATCCCGTGTCAACAGGATGAAGAGCAACCGAAGTGATTTGGCTAGCGATGACCTGAAACAGTTCTCCTGCGATTTGAAGTTTACAGGTGACTTATACAGACGTCAAACCTGCCTTCGTTTCTTTAAACAGTCTCTTTTCTCTAAGTGATGGATAGTTTTATTGAATTTACTTTCGTTCTGCATTTGTAAATAGCATGCTACTCCTCTTTTTTGGGCATCAGGGTTATTGTCCATTGTAATAGATCACTGCATTCCAGTTGGGTAAAATTGGACTTCGTTTAGTTCATCAGATTATGACCCTCGTTGAATGAGAAATGGAGCATTTGCAAAGAAGCCGTGAACAGATTTAAGAAAAGATATCTGTTATAACATTGATTCTTTCATATGATGAATATGAAGCACCCTCAACTTTACGCTTAGTCAAAGAACTTCACGAGAAGGTTGTGGCATGTTACTACCAGATTCATGTACTTCGAAGAATGAGTGCTGCCCGTGATGTCAATGAATACTGGCACTCTCAACAGCGGTGTCACGTTTGTTGCCGTCTGGTATTGCTGCAATCTGTTAATCATCGAGGACATGATGTAGGTGTTGCCTTGAGACTCTTTGAGACACTGATCTGGTGTGGGGCGGTGGCAGATAAGGAACTTGATTTGATAGAGATGGGTGTGTATGGGAACGTTATACGGCCAGGCCTTCAATGCAAATGCAAGAGTGTAGCGGAGACTCTAGGGACTGCTCTGAGCAAGCAGAAGGGACCTGAAATGTCATCCTGTAAGCTTCCTCACAGTTCTGCATCGTAACCCTATTCATGGAATCCTCCACGCCAGCATTGCTTGGTCTGATTTAAGCCTTGCAATTGGTCCCCAGCATGACGATCAATTAATCATTTTCTGCAAGCATGCCCTTACCAGTTGGATGACTTCTTCAACGAAGCCTTGGGTTAATCAGGTCACAAACTGAGAGATCGAAGAATGATTCTCCTTCAGGTTAGCCCAAATTTGGAATATTAACGTACTCTACCTATCAACTATTCTGGAATTTACTTGCCATTGCACCAGCAAGATTTTAAGTCACATTGGTTACCATCTAATGCTTGCTAGAGTGTGGCCAGTATGTGGCAAGATGTTTGAGGTGTTGCACAAACTAATGAATGTTAATGTGCTTTTTTTAAATGATGTCTTTAATGCATGAAGTGTATTGTTCAATGACGTCTTTACTAATTTGCATCGTGCTGAAGTAATGATATGACTTACATGTGCACGATGTCATCGAAATAGTTTCCAGCAGGTAACTGCTCCTCCCGTATTGAAGAGTAATTGGTTTTGGATGCATGTTCCTTCTTGTCCTGCAGGAATTTCAGATAGAGTTTGCAACAATCTTCCAAGTCGATCCTATCAATATTGCATCCTGTTCTCTCGACTATTACGTAATGGTCACAATCCCATAAGGTTGCCAAAAAAAAGAAATCGGTAACTGTTTTACTGAAATTTTAAAATTATGCAGAAAAAAAGGTTTTTCACTACATCATTTATTTCGTTTGTTGTGAGGTTCAGCAACATGAAACATGAAAAAAAATCCTTGGTTACGGTTTGGAAATTGTATCGTCAACTTACAAAGGATGTGATATAGGCAATATATATTACAATGACAATATTGCTATTGACTTATATTAAGCAATTAGTCTTGAATTATTAGTCTTGAATCATGATAAGTTGTGGATGGAATATTTTAAGGAAAACTTGTGGAACATATTTTGCATGAATGAACCTGCATATATTTATGTGAAAGCAAATGGACACAGATTATTTGAAGAAATACAAAATGTGGTTAATATGTTTTTGCATTTACTTTATTCTATGGATGATTTTTTAAAAAAAACTTTGATAAAAAGTAATAAAACAAAAAGTAATTAACTATTTTTGCATCATTATTTATAAATTAAAGTATCATAACTAACATTTGTAGGGATAAATTGACATATTTTCCAAATAATTTTAAAATGGCTATATTTCTTAGATATACCATTGCTATAATAAAAACTATTACTTTATAGTATGTGATATGTATATGTGTGTAACTATATATATATATATATATATATATATGCATCAATGTATATAAATAATTTATGACTTCTTTATTTATTTTTTAAATATTAATATTGTCATTAGATTACCAACATACAAATATATATACAATACAAATATACATTCATCATATTTTTAATTTTTTTTTTCTTCTAATAAATATATATATATAATTTTATAAAATTTTACAAAATCTTAAAAAATCTTAAATTTTGTATGATAAGAATTTAAAAATTTTGAAAAAAAAAAATTTAAGCAATTTTAAAAATATATGTAGTAAGTCTTTCAAAGTTTAGATCATAGGATACTAGTAGATTGAAAATCAAAACTATAAATTTTGTCTCAAAGAATCTTTTGCATTAAAAATTAAAGTATAATAAAAGTATATTTATTTATATTCTTAGTTTTATTCATGTTATAGTTATGGGCCTTCTTATATTTTGGCACAACCATCCTATATTAGATTTTTTTATATATATTAAATATTTTATTATTATTATTATTATGATTATTCTTAACAACTATTTATTTGTATATTGAAACATGAAATCATTTTTAATACACTTATTTATTAAGACGTAAAATAATTTAACGCTTATATATTGTTCTCTTTTAACATAGTGTTATAAAAGCTTTGAAACATAATAGAAGAAAATAAATTATTTTTTCTTGTAGTAATAGTTAAGAGATTAAAGATAAATAAATAAAATAAATATTTGTATCATAATCCATAACTAACCAAAGTCTTATATAAAATTAATAAAAAATTTGTTCTAAAAAATAATATTACATATATATACACACAAGAAATCAAAGTGGCTTCTTGATTTCAACCAACTAAAACATTTAAAAGTTAAAACCTCTCACCTTGTCTCCTAAGCATAAAATGCCCTTGAGGTCTTTGGTGGGTGCACAACTCAAGAGTTGAGCTCTAAATAAGCTGGGTGTTTCTCATGTGCAGTGATGGAGGGAGTGGCCAGTCAGCCCAGAGTTAGTTTGACAGTGACAGTCCCAACACATGGACTTGTACTCTGGTACTGGAATCAGTATGTAACGTTTTCTGGTTGCGAGAAAGCGCAAGGCTACCTACATCGAAGAGATTCATGGTGGACTTGCAGAGTGTGATGAAGTGAATGCTCGTCGGTGGTTGCATAGCTGTTGCTCTTCTTCAGCTCTCGCTCCCAAGCCTTACGCATTTGCTGGCTGCTGCAAGTAGTGTCAGGAATCGTAGGAAATCTTGAAGGGGTGGGATTCATGTCACAGGCGGCTGGTTATGTGGTTTTGAAATCTGAGCCTTGTGATTCAAGAGGTCTGTGCCAAAGAATGCCCAAGGAAGGGAAGTTTTGGGATTGTTGCAGGCTTTTCATCGCTTCTGATTATGGAGAGTACGAGGGTATTTTGCTGTCACTTCGTTTGTGGTACATTGTGTCGTCCCCGCATCTCGTAGCGTGGAATTAGAAGGTGTGGCTCAAGCACAAGATCTTTTGCTGGATTCCCCAAGTAGAAACGAATATTATTCCAGTGGTGTGTTCAGTGTCGACCTTCACAGTTTTCGTAGCGTCTTTGCCCACTTTCGCGAATTCTCCTTGGAATCATTTGGTGGTTTTGTCTTCAAAATGACATTTCGCCCTTTGGGTTGTCATTGTTTTCCTTGTATCTGAAATTAGGTGAACATTACTCTTCTTGGATAATCGTGGAAGAGTCATGAACTTAATGCCTGTGTCGTTTTTTGCTTAGTTTCATTGCTGTTAAGCTGGGTAAAGAGATAAGCAAGTGCGCATTCAGTGCTTGAGATTTAGCACCTCTGAAGCAATAATCTCCTCTCGAAAGTGAAATTATGAATTACAAATGGGTACTGCACACCTATTGAGATCAGAAAGAACTGCGATCATGCCCATGTCGGTGGAAAAGGGCAAAAAATTCAATTCACAAACTATATTCATGATGCTTTTCTGCCTTGGACAGTGTTTATCGCAACTAACACAAAATATCTTGAAGAAAAGGCAATTTGCCCAGTCTGAAGATGACTCAACAAGGACAAGAAGTTGAGCGCACAGAAACGAATTTTAAGTGTTTGTGATGTGGTCCCAGCTAAGCGACTTAAAAATAGCTGTGTTCTTCAAGGATGAAACACAGTAACTAGCTGCCGGGTGGAAGCATTTGCCATGGTCATCTCTGCACCATCTGGCCATACGATTTGCAAGTTGACAGGTCCAGTCAAAGAACCCAAGCCGAAATGCGCCACCGGCTGCAAAATGAAAAACTCCTTGTCAGATTTATCAATTTACTTCGAAGATACTAATAACATTATGAAGCCACCACTGCTGAAGATTGACATAATACTGTTTTGAGTGATACTTTCAATTTTGGTGAAAACAAACTTAAAACAAAGACTCTTCTGTATAAGCAAGATTTTTTTGAAGAAACCGCTTTAAAAGATTAAGATAAAAATAAAAATAAAAACGAGGCAAAAATGGTGAGACGAACTTACTTCCATGCAACACAAGTAACCGCTGTTTATGTTTATGGACGGAAAAACCACCACCAAACCAAGCTCAATTAGTACTCATAAAATTTAAATAAAATGAAAGATCAAAAGAAAAAGTTTAATATGTTAGTCTGTGCGCTAGTCTGGTTCCTGAAGGTGTGAGGTATTTCGTCAGAGTGTCAACTGGCATGATAGTCTCAGTTAAGGCAAGTTGACACAGACCTAGTTTCAAACGAACAATGGGAACCTGTAGTTCATAGATAGACCACTCAACTTCTTTTCAGTGGCAGAGCGTCCAGCCATACAATGGAAACACGCCCTCACAGAAGACCAGGTTAGAGTGAATACAATAAGGGAAAAAATTAATCAATTTCCATCAGCATCACTAACCACGTCTTAAAGCATTGATACGCACCTTCCTGCATCAATGGCTCGCTTCTGCACTCGGCCAGATTCATCAACAAGCCTTACGGTCGCTCCTCTTGCAGGTGCACCCTGTTGTACGTAGAACGAGACCAAGTATGATTCAGACCAATCGTGACATTCAACTCAAAATTTAACACGACCTGAATTCGAACCTTGTTACACAAAATTAGGCACCTGTACATAGTTATACTTTTCCCTAAAACTACGACTTGTAGATACAGCACAAATCTGACTTTGCAGTTGAAATCCACCTGTTTTGTGAGGGGCTTCACACGCATCCAAGCATTGTCATTCTCTGGAGATCGATAGAGAGAAAGAGGTTGCGCGCGGAGCTCTCCATGCGAACTGCAAAAACGTTTTTTCCCACTTCAACTGGAATGTCCTCTTTGAATTAAACAATAATTCTAAAACCTTCAAATCCGTGCAAATTAATATAAATATAAGCGGCTTTGGGGAATGTGAAAAGATGGTTGCAGGCGACTCACATAAGTAGCTCCAACCGACCATCACCATCAAAATCAGCTACTGCAGCCCCTGTTCCCAATCCTTTTGGCTCACTAGCGTCACCAATGTCGCACTCTACCCAATTGCCTGCACCGCTCTGAGTATATGTACAAATCACCCCACAGACGTCAGACATCTACCGATCAAAGCAGAAACGTCAGATAAATAGCTTTATTCACTGTCGGAAGCTGCCTTGATCGCAACCTGCTTCTCCATTAGCTTCCAGGGATTTACGCATGACCACACAATCCTGAGGCATTCGGAAAAAATCTCTTTAGGATGAAGAAAGTGAACACCTGTCTAAACAAGCGGTTGGCATCGCCAATATTGTTGAAGAAAAGTTCCTCGTAGCCATCGTTATCGAAGTCAGCAGCAATAACGGTACGTATCGCAGAGGGTCGAGCCATTGCTGGTGGAGCCACGTCCTTAAAGCCTCCAACATCACCGTCTTTGAATCCCAGTGCTTTTGCGCCTCCTATTGGTCCAGGTCCAGATAAGGAAAATAGCCTGTGAGACCCCTGGCATTGATTCCAACATTTGAATTAGCTAAAAGACCATGATCATGTGTGCAAGTATAAAGTTATCTCCAAGTCTTGCTCTATTTTTGGATGCAGAGGGAATAGCTAAAGTGAAAGCTCAGTAACCTGATACGAGATATATTTCAAACACAGCCATAAACATCATGCACTTCGGTTGAATGAGATACACCTGCCAGTTCCCACACGCCAGTCCTAATTGACCGTCGCCCATAACATCAACTACTGCAACGCCTCGACAATTTTCTAATGCGTCCATCAGCCTGCACCATATGCCATGTGATGAGTTAGGTACAAGTGCAATTTGATCTTGGTTCACACAAAATCATCAGATGAACTCCTTAGCGACGGAATGTTACCCATATGCAGAGGCGCACTCAACAAATCGTCCACTGTCATCTCCTTTGTTGATAAATAAAAAGTTTGGACCCCCCTATGCCATATCATCATGAACGAGAATGAATAAATGTGGGTCAACTAGACAAGAAAAAAATTGATAATCATGGAAGACAGTAGCACTCTGCAAGACAAGACATGTCGTATCAACAACGTCATTCAACAAGATGGTAACCTCACAAGTTAAGTATTTAAATATGTACCTCATTGCCAGCAAAGATATCCATGGACGAATGTGAAATCAGAGGTAAAGATACAAGCGCTCTCCCACCAGTTGGGTACGTCGCCAGTCCTACTTCTGAAGCAACATCGGCTACAAAGCCTTCTTCAGTCATCTCAAACATCTGCTCTACATTCATAACGTATTTCCGTGTCACCCGAAATACAAAACCCGATGAGTTACAAGCAACGAAAAATTTCTTCTCAGAGGATATATACATCGTAGTTCAAGGCTAGACCCCTCGCAAGATGATTCTCGCTTGCAGATGTGAGGAAGAAATAATTTACCTTCATCAAACCCCCATAATTTGCTACAAAGAATGAGTACCTGCAATCAGCTTTTTTCTATCAGTCTCACACCAAAAGAAGCGGTACCATTGTACGAACAAACCGAAAACCGGTACCATCCAGCGAAAGAGTAAATTATAAGAAATCCGAGCGACAAGAGGATGGAAACTATATCAAGACTTATAAGAGGAAACATGGCATCCCAAAGGCTAGAGAAAAAGGTAAATATGGCCACTCACTTTCCATTGCCAAGGCGATCAACAGCGCACACAGATCGCCCAGCACACATGTTCGATTCGTCCATGTTTCTAGGTAGAGAGAAGAGATCTACCCATCTGTCAACCAATCCCATCCCCTATGATTGACACTTCCTTGAAACCTTGACCCTAACCTAGTTGATGGTAGTTGAGTCAAAGTGAAGCTTGCTTGAATGTACAATTTAGCAAGTCTACGTGGAATTGCACTCACTGTTCGCTCTGAGAATCAAACAAGCGATCTGTGACCTTCTTGCGCCCGAGAAATGTGTCCGTGTTTAAGACATATAACTGCAACACACGCATGATTGTCACCAAATTGCTAAGTTGCAAAGAAGGCGAAGCATGCCAAGTGCAAATCATTTCTGGTTGATAAACATGGTTACAACATAATACAAGAAGGCAGATTACCAATTGCTGTGCTATAAAATAACCTAAGTTGCCAGGAATTTGTAAGGAAAAGATGATGTAAACCTCTTCACGACCATCGGCATCAAAATCCGCGGCAGCAACACCAATGGACTTCGTTTCTGGATCTTCGAGAGGAGTCCCAACAGCAATGTCCACCAATTCTTTGCCATTCCACTGTTTCCAACATTGTTCAAGGGCAGTGTTAGGTCTAAATGTGCACTTGGAAATGAAGAGGACGGATACATAGTGAGTTGTACTCTCTCTTATTTCTGAATCCAAGTCCAGTACTTAAGGCTGGTGAAGCAAGATCATAGGAAAAGCGCATGAGATGTTCACACCTTCAATACTTGATTCTGAAACCCAAAGCCACAGACAAAAAACTCGAACTCGCCATCTCCATCGAGATCGGAGACGCACACGCCGTAATTCAACTGCCCAAAATATCAACTCCACTCGAGACCAGAGAAAGGTAATTGAGACGAAAAGATCCGTCAAGAAGTTGCTACAAAGACATTATACACCATCAAGGCCATTGGTAATCAATCATGTCCGCAACCGACAGATTTTTCCGACAGGCTACAAACGGGCATGGGAAAGAAGAACCACTCCCATAAGGGCACTTTATCCTACAAATTCCAGAGAATTATACCCCATTGATCATCGGACCTCAGTGTTATTTCTCTCTATCATAAACACCCGAGCACCCGGAGAAGGGGAAAAACAAAAAACAAAACAAAACAAAATCAAGAGAGAAACAGCAATACCCGCGGAGGATTAACGGCAATCAAATGTGAGGCGTCCTTGAACATGGCTTGCTTCACTGCTTGCTGCCCACCCGATTCTGTGCTCACGCTCTGCATTCCTTCACTACTACAAACTACTCGAGCAGCTCCACCTCTCCAAGACGGTCTGATACTTCGAGAGACACCCACTGTCACAATCCCCCCAGGCCTTTCAAAATCCTCAAAGACAAAAGCAAACACATCATCCCGACTTCCAACTGCAAAACCACCCAGCTTGACAGTTTTACACTTGGAGCTAACGTAGAGAAAAAAAGGGGGAGAGGAGGAGGAGGAGGAGGTGCGAGAGGGGATGGGAGAGTGTTCACATGCAGCACCGAAGGTCCAGGACCGAAGAAGCGTGGAGGAGAGTGCCATAGCCAAGCTGAGCCTGCGACAACTGTTGCAAAGCGGCAACCCAGCAAACGCAATCACGCAGACACTCTGGCCTGCATGGGATCCCATGGATAAGCCTCATTCGTCCTTTCTCCATCCGTCCATCATTCATCCATCTGGCTCCGATTCGTTTTTCTTTTTCTTTTTCTTTTATTTCTTTCCAAATCAGAAGGGGGAGGACTCCCTTTTGCTGTTCAGTGTTGGCTTTGGGATGTTATAACATGGTCTGGCTGAGGCCGTGAGTAGTTCCAGTTTCTTTTGGTTCCTGTACTTGTGCAGAAAAGGACTCATTATGGTCCAAGTGATACTGAACCTTAAGAAGAAAACTATTGTGTTTTGTATGAGAGTTTATGATAGTGTTTTTTTTGAGTTTTGAACTAGAATATTTAGCTATATTTGACGAGAATAGACGACATGTTGTAAATTGTTTTGTCAAGAGTGTGAGTCATTTATTGTAACCATAGTGTTTAGAGACATAAGTCAATAAGTGGTGCATGTCTCATTTGATTAGTTAATATACTATAAGGAGGTTTTTGCCAAAAAATGTTGGTTTAAAGTTGAACACAATTTATAGGCTTCCAAGCTAACAATTTGGAAAGAGATTGTTTATAAAAAGATTATATAAATTTATATTAAAAGCAATTTTATTCTAATTTGGAAGAGTAGAGAGATTACATCTAATCATATTCTATTTCAAAAAATTCTTAATTATAGAGATTAATTATAAGATCTATGATAAGAAACTTCTTGCTATTCTAGATTCTTTCCAAAAATAATATAACTTACTTAAAAGTGCTTCACAATTAATGATTCTATACACAAATTACAAGAATCTTTAATATTTCATATCAGCTTGTGTTTTAAATTGTTGATAAGCTCATTAGAATATGTTTTTATCTCATTTTGACTTCAACATCATATATTAATCTAAAAAGAAATAAGGATTGTGAAATGCTTTATTGAGATAATTATACCTTGTAACAAAAGAAAGAAAGGTATTATACAATCAGCAACAAATAATACTTTTGAAGTCCAAGAAATTTTGTATTTAAGTAATTTCTATATTAATTTCAGCAGATTTGAATAAATTTAAGTTTAAAAATAATTTCTTTTACTTTGAAAAATATTTCTATATCCTTGTAGGGCCATTATGCCTTCATGTTCTTCAAATGTATCATGACTCTCCAACTGTGAGATATTTTGGATTTAATAAGATATTAGAATTTATTTCTAGAGATTATAGTAGCTTCAAATGTGGAAAGCTATCAAGAAATTTGTCTTCTCTTGTAACATATGTTTTAGATTAAAGAATCTTTATTATTGCCTATATGAACTTCATCAACCACTATCAATTTTGAAACAACAATAGTCTTCTATCTTTATGAATTTCATCACAAATCTCCTACCATCAAATTTTTTTGATGCCATATATGTAATTGTTGACCAATTTATCAAGATGGCACATTTTGTCTTTTGCAAGAAAAGCATTACTAATAAAAAAACGTCCAAATTTTTTATGAATAATGTCTATTGATACCATAGATTGTCTTATGATATTATATCATATTAGCGATTGTAATTTGTATCTAAATTTTGAAATTTATTTTTAAAATTTTTAAAAGTAGATATTAATATTTTTTAATATTTTATTAAAAAACTAATGGCCAAACAAAGCAAGTCAATCAAATCCTTGATAATACTTAAGATGTATCATTAATTATTAATAAAACTTCAACTAGAAGAAGCTCAAGTATGCTTTGAAGACTCAACTAACATACAAAGGAAGGAACAATTTCCATTTCAAGTTGGCAATAAAGTATGATTGTTTTGATGTAATATAAAGACTACTCAATCATCTAATAAGTTTGACTATTGAAAGTTGAGACCATTTCTAATTAAAAAATAAATTAACTCTATTGCTTATTAATTAAAACTACTAGCATCTATAAAAGTACACTTTATTTTTTATACATCTTTTTTAGAAATTTAAAAAGAATCAATCATACTATGAAGAATATAACCACCATCACCTTATATTAAAGTGTATAGCTATGAAGAATTTGAAGTAGAAAAAGTACTTGATTTAAGGCTAAGACAATGACATCTAAAGCACTTTGTGCATTGGCATGGTTACAACATTAGTGAGTTCATATAAGAGCCAACTTCAAACTTTATTAATCCATCGCAAAAGATATAGGAGTTTTATTAGTGACATCCTTTTAAACCTAAAGTGATAATATATTATTATATTGTGGTTCAGCTATCATGTTGTCATAATATATATATATATATATGTATATATATATATATATATATATATATAATTTATTAAGAAATTAAATGAGAACCATATTTATGGATTTTTATTAGATATAAAATATAATTAGATTATTATTTTAGAAAGAATTTGTTTAAAAAAACTATTATTGATGTTTATACAAACTCATTTTTTTTATAGTAATTTTTGAGATTAATTTTATATTGATGATAATTTTTATATATTTTGAATCATCTTTGTTAGATATTGGTGATTCTTAAAATCTTATCTTATTTATTTTATTTGGTGTTTAGGACACATACTACTTAAATCCTATTAAAAAAAGAATTAATAAGGAATTTTTGGTATCAAAAAGAATAGTTAAGTCATCCATGTGGATGAATGGACATGGGTGATAGAAATTTCCATTCCTATTGGCTAAAAGTCATATTCAATGGGCTTTAAGGAGGCTATTTGAGGCCTTATTAGAGATTAGGATTTTTTTTAAAGTCATTTAAATATCAAAGATTAGGATCATTAAGTTTAAGTTTTTGGCTATGATATTGGTATAAAAATTGAGTAATTTATAATTTTTATGAAGGAGATATAGGCACTCAAAATTAAGGTGTCAATTTTGTATCTATTGTCACTTCTTGGAGTATAACTAGTACATACAAAAAACAATAAAGGATTGGCAATTGGGATTGGAGAAAGCACTTTTTTTGCTATACTTTACATAAATAGTTGAATGAATTTTAAGATAGTATGAAAGAGATATTGGGAGTTGAAGTCAACACTTACAATCTAAAGGTAATATATAACCTGTTTCATTAGTGGTTGTATTTTGAGCTATATCTTAAGCAATTTGATAAGATTTTAGCTCAAAATTTTTAAGAGTGTATATTTTTCATATTACAAAGCTATATATAATTTTATGTAGTATTAATATTTTGGATTTTTGAAATATAAAAAAATAGTACTTAGATGTCTATAAGCTAGGATTTTAAACACCTAATAAGATTTTTTAGATATTAGATGATCAAAAGTGAATTTGGAATTGATTTTTTTTACAAAAAAACTTAAGGATATAAGCTATACTTTTGAAAAAGTTGACAAAAATTAAATTGTTGGATTAAGAATTATTGAATCTTAAAATTCAAGAAGAAATCAATCCTTTGTAAGTGAATAAGGTATTAAAGGGTTTTGTTATAATTTGAACATATTGTACAAATTAAAGGGATTTTTAAAAACCAAGACTTTATGAAGGTGAAAAGATAGATATATGAAGCTATAATAATATTTTTGATATAAAGATAAATTAGTAAAAAGATATTATGGATTTTTTTAGAAGCTATTGAAAATTAAATTTATCAAAAATTAATTAAAGATTTTTTAGATGCCATAAAAAAATTTATGTAAAAACTTATTTAAATATAAGAGATTTATATATATATATATATATATATATATATATATATATATATATAATTTATTTATCTTTCTTATTAAGGACAAATAATTTATCAAAGCTTGGAAAATAAATTATAAGCAAACTTTCTACAACTAGATATCTAGTGTATTCTTAGATTAAAAATCATGCCACATAATAACGTGTTGGATAGTACTCCCATCTAATATACTCAAATATGGTACATTTTAGATTTTGCAATACTATGTTAAATAACACCATACCAATTAGGCCATTTTAACTAAATATTTTATGTTGTTGATCTCAAGAAGAAGAATTTCTTAAATTAAAAAGACGTTATAGAATACCTAACAGCTACTTTGTGGCAATCATCATCAAAATAGAACTTGTCCATGAAAGATGCCTTGAAGCAATTTTTGAAGGACATTTTTACAATGAAGATATAAAAGTTCAAGCTAGTCTATGATAGAAGGAATTGGTCACTATTATTGGTTACAAGGATTGATGAATCTTTTGATTTGCAAAAAACAGCTTGAGTATGTGACAAATACCATACGACTTATCTTTGATTTCCTTTGCCTTTGATTAACTTTGATTCTATGTCTCCTTATGGAACTTGGAACTAAATGGAGATGTAATGTTACAAATATAAAATGAAAAAAAGTTCTAAAAGATTCTAGAAGGTTTTATTTTAACTTAGAAGATTTTGAAAGATCTTAAAAGGTTTTAAAAGATCTTAGATGGTCATAGAAAGATCTTAGGCTTCTTTCACTTTCAAGCATCAAAAAAGCTCTTCAAGAAGCTTCCTTGCACCTAATATATATATGAGTCAAGGCTGAGGGGATTCTCAATTTTGACAATACAAACCTTGTGGCTTCATTTGGACCTTTTGGTCTTATTTTTGTATCTTGTTGTAGTTCCTTGCTTATAATATAAAATGAATATCTTTTATTTCAATTCTTTGAATTATTGGAGCTTTATTCTATTTGCATTTTTGAGCATATTGAGAGTTTTGTAGTAGATCTACAAGTAAAAATTTGTGGATTTGTGCATATAGTTGTATTAAATGTTCATTGTGAATTTAAGCTTAATTCAATGGTTATATCAAAGATTATTAAAGTTTAAGTTAGCTAGGATCTTGAAAATTAGATTTTAAGGTAAGTGAGGGTTTTTATAATTTTGAACAATCTGCCTATTAGATTAAAATGATTCTATTTTGAACTGATAATTAACTTAATTTTTAGTATTTTTATAAAGTTTTAGAATATATTAACAATACAAAAAGGAGATATTCATATTGGAAGATCAACATTAAGATTGGAAAAGGAGGGCGGCCAATATCTGAAAGAATTAGGAGTTTTTTCTTCCAATCGATAAATTTGATTCTTTTCAAATTTTGTATACTTGTTTTCAACTAGAAGATTAAAAAATGTACAAATTTTGAATGAAGATTAATAATTAACTTGATAATTATTAAGATTTTAAATCTATTATTAAATTTGATTAGGGCTTCATTAGGATTTATTAAGATATTGGAATTTTTTTAATATTTTATTAGGATTTTGTTAGAATTTCATTAGAATATTAGGATTTAATTAAGATCTTAATTAAATTTTAATCAATTCTTATATCAAATCTTAATCAAATCTTAATTGATTAAAATTTAATTAAGATCTTATTAGGATTTATTTAAGATTTAATTAAAGTTCAGTTGGAATTTATTTAGGATTATATTAGAGTTGTTAGATTTTTGATTAGTTACAATATATAAATATACCTTCTCTAACCAAGTACTTGGTGCATTTTCAAACAAGACAACATGTAATATGACATTGTACATTGGTGCAAATATGATATTAATAAATGTATATAGAAGCCATGTGAGAATTTAACAAATGCGTTAAAACTTATTTCTATTTTTCATCAACAACCTCTATTGAAACCAAGGACTAACTATCAACAATGAGATGGTATAAATGAAGGAGATATAAATTCAACGTTCAACTTGTAGAACTTCTTTACAAGCATGGAGAATCAACAGTCAACAAAGTCAACTAAAGAGTTGTCATTTGCAGAATTGCTAGATGAAACACTTAGGTTATCTCAACTTAGACAATATTGTAATTATTGTCGTATTACATATCGTCTTGTTTGACAATGCACCAAGTATTTAACTGTGAAAAATAAACTTATATTTTGCAACTAATCAAGAATCTATCAACCCTAATAAAATCGTAAATAAATTCCAATTGATTCTTTAATAATCCTAATCAAATTCTAAAATAATTTTAAATAAATCCTAAAATAAACAATAAGAAATCCTAAAAAAATTCTATTAAAATTTTTTTAAATTTTTTTTTAAAAATAATAAAAAAATCTTAGAAGAATCACAAAAAATCTTAAAGAAATCATAAATAAATCATAAATAAATCTTAAAGAAATCCTAACCAAATCTTAATCAAATCTTAACCAATTCTAAAAAAAAATCTAAATAAATTCTAATTAAATTTTAACCAAATCTTAAATAAATTCTAATTAAATCTAATTAAAATTTAATCAAATTTTAATCAAATTATAATTAATTTTTAATTGAATCTTAATCAAATATTAATCAAATTATAATTAAATTTTAATCAAATTTTAAATAAATTTTAATAGAATTTTAATCAAATCTTAATTAAATCTTAATCAAATCTTAATAAAATCCTAGTCAAATCCTAATAAAATTCTAATATAACTTTAATAAAATTCTAATAAAATTCTAATATAATCTTAAATAAACTCTAATACAATCTTAAAGAAATTCTAAGTAAATTCTAATAAATTCCTTATGAAATCCTAACCAATCTTAATGAAATCCTATGTAAATTCTAACAAAATCCTAATCAAATCCAATAGCAAATTTAAAACCTCAATAATTATTAAATTAACTATGAATTTTTATTTAAATTTTGTACACTTCTTGACCTACTAATTAATAAGGGGCATATAAAATTTGAAGAGATTTGAACTTACAAATTTAAAGAAAAAGCTCCTAATCTATTTGAATATTAGTTGTTTTCCTTCTCCAATCTTAATGTTAATTTTCCAACATCAATCGCTCCTTTTTGTACAATTTATATGTTCTAAATTTTATAAAAATATTAAAAACTAAGTCAACTATCAGCTCCAAAAAGAACCAATCTAATCTAACTAACAAATTGCTCAAGATCATCAAAACCTTTACTAACTCTCAAAATTCAATTTTTGAGACCTTAGCTCACTTAAATACTAATAATCTTTGATCTAACCATCCAACTAAGTTAAAATTCATAACAAACATTCAATACAATTATATTCACAAATTCACAAATTTTTATCCATAAATCTACTATAATATTTATAAAAAAATTTAAAATATGAATCCACTTTATTTCTCAACAATCAAAGTCATCCAAATAGAACCTTAACTTTACAAACCTCTCACAAAGTCATTACAAATTCAAAAACCTTGAAACAAATGGTCAAAGAAATTCTATCAAGTTTGTTTTTAATTTTGATCTCAAATCAATAAAAGAACCCTCTATCTATCATAAGTATATGGTTTTATACTTTGAAATCTAATTTCAACTCTAGTTCACAACAAGCCTTCTGTAAGTATTAATCTAAGGTTTTCTTAAATAATTTTTATTTGAAACTATCCTTTGCTTTGATCTAAAGATATCTATAATATTATTTTTATTAACCTACTTTTTTTTTTTTTGTTTATGGCCCTACAAGATAAATAAAAGCCTTTTTTTTTAATAAAAAGGTAGTATTAATATTAAATATTTTTACTACCTCCTTATTTTTTATCTATATTTTTAAAAATAATATTATCACTAAGTCTTCAATTAAGCTCCTCTATAATATATATCTTCTTTTGCTTTTTCATCCTATAGCCGTATTATAATACAACATTGTAATGAAGATCATCAAAAGAGACATATTTTTCTTCAAATAGATGGCAAGATACAGCTTATTTAATACTACAATCTTAGAAGAAACTCTTGATATTTAATAATATTGTTAGAAGTAGGTACTATACTTGATAGAATACAAAATATATTATTTGAAGGTAGTTATGAAGGCCTTAATAATGATCAAATAATTAGATGGTCTTTTTGTTTAATATAGAATATTATTGATAATTGAAGGAACTTATTAATCACCTTTGTATGGAATAAAGATTAAAATTTGTTGCTAATATCATTCAACGGATCTTAGATTTCATCAACTTATGAAGTAATTTCATAGCTCCTCGTGGAACTTATTACTTAGAAAGGAGGGTAATGTCATGGATGTCTATAATTATTAATATATTTACTTGAATAAGTAGAATTATGTAGAAATAAATAAAAGTAAATCAAATTGTTAATATCTTATTGTAAAGCTTCCTAAAAGCTTTATAGATGTGGATTTGATCTTATATATGATTGTAGGTGATTGGTAGGATAAAAGCTTGGCCAACAAATTAGCCAAATATTGTACATATTAGCCACTTGTATTACAAGTTGGCCACATGGCCACATAACGTACATGTATAAAACTTGCCTTACAAGTTAGATATGTATTCCTCAAGTTGGACATGTGTCATGTGGCCTATAAGAAGGTACCAAGTAACTCTTTAATTAAATAGTATATATAGAGGTAAGAATGAGACCTTTCTCTTGTCAACATCTTTTTTGCTTTTAGTATAGTTTCAAGAGTCTCTAGTTCTTTTGTCTTTAGCAATAGCCATATTAGTTTCATCTTGAATATACATTTTTCTTCTTTTATTTTTGTCATCTTTCTTTGATAAATATCTTGCTTGTTTATTTACATCTTTAGAGTTCTTGCCCTTGATACTAGGGCCAATAATAGTTTTATATAAGAATGTAATAGCCTAGATCCAAATCTTTCTAATTTGGAGATATTTCTAAAATCTATGCATGATTAACTCAATTATTTGTAGTGAGCATAAAAAACAAAATTTAAATAGGTTGGTCTTGGTTTTTAATCTCCATTTATTAACTACCACTTTTTTATGCCAAATAAGCTATATTAATATATCTTTCTTTGAGGCTTTAATTTTTTTAAGGATATATCTTTTTAATTTAAAATAATATTTGGATCCAATAATCTAAATTATTTTGCTTGAGTAAGATTCTTAAGAAGTTGTAATATCTTTTGGAATTATCATTAAAATTTAATTATATTATTTTTTATTTTTTATTAAGATTCTATATATAGACTAATGGATAAAAATTTAAATTTTTTATAATGCCATAGAATATATTAAGTAGTATGGAAAGGTCTTTTATTATCTTAACTATGTTAACAATTTAGACTATCTATGCAACGCCTCTAATAACTACAGATTAAGAGTTCCTTGACAATAGTCTTTAAAATTATAATAATTTTAATGTTTCCTTGTTTTAATAAAGAGTTCAAGATAGAATTTCAATTCAAAAAAAATTTATATTATATTTACTAAATATATCTTTTATTTTATTTTCTTAAATTATTAATAAAATATTAATAAATAAAAATATTATAGATGATAAAGAATCTTCTTTTAGATTATATAAGACATTTTATTCTTTATCAAGAAGAAATAGGATTGTAATCTTATTTGTTTAATCAATTGTTTAGATATGAAGATAATAGATATTTTTAAAAATATCAATAATAAAAAATATTATATCAAAAAAATTTTACATGTCTCAAAATTATATAGAAGTCCTAAGTTGTAGAAAAGATACTAGTTTGATCTAAGCTTGGCCTATTCTATTCTAATTTTTTGATTCCAAATGCCATTTTTATTATGAAACTAGAACCTATATCAAATTTCTTTCTATTGTTAGTCTTATTAATCTAACTTTCTATCTAATAAGATTTTACATATTATTTTTTCAAGTAAAAAATACTTATAATTTATTTAGCTATTAATATAAATATAAATTTCTTTAGATTAATAATTCTTAGACCTCTTAGAGATTTTTCACAACAATATAGGTGCCAAGCCCCCTTGGTGCTTACAATCATATAAGTTTTTTTAAAATTAAAATTGAATACAATAGATTTAATTTTTTTAATAGCTTTTAGTAATTTAATTTAGATGGAGATCAAGAAATAGAAAGAAGATAGTAATGTATTGTTCAAGATGATTTCATCATCTCCTTCCCTCCCTATTTAATTAGGTAGAACACTAGTATTTAATTTTTTTTTTTAATTTAATTTATTGAGAATTGGTTTACATCCTTGATTTGCAGTAATAGTCAAAGTAATAGTCAAAATAATTTGCCTAGTAGTTTATTGAATTTTTTCTCCTTATATCTTCAAACATCTTAACTACTTAAAATGTTTTAAAATGTGCAATAAACAGAACATGATTATAGGAGTTAAAAAGTGATCAAGTGAGAATCCTGAGCATGATATGCAAAAACTTGTACCACAATAAGAACATAAAAATATAATGAAAGGTCTAAATTGATTATAGAAATGGATTTATTGTTCTAATCTAGCAAACATTGTAAAGGATTCTTACTATACGTGATACTATTAGACAATACTGCCCGGGTGTCGCGCCCTCTTTCACCTCTTGCTCTTGTCCTTGGTCTAGCTCCACTCTTGTCGCTGTCTTGTCCCTGTGTCTGCTCCACTCTTGTCCTTGTCTTGTCCTCACGCTTGTTCCACTCTTGTTCTTGTCGTCACAAAGGGGGGGTCGTGCGGCGTCTTCCACATCCTTCGCAATCCTGCTTCAAGCTCGATTGCATTGCCCAGCGCCTCGTCAACCTCCAGGTATTTTGTCCAAAGACACAGGCCCATTGTTTCTAGCTACAGGCAGCAACGAACTGTCTCCGCCTCTCAGCTTCAAGTGTGTGAGTACCGCCCACATCATCTGTGAGCTGCCATGGTTGTTGAGTAGAGATGAGAAAGGTGTGGGGATAGGAAAGGGGGTTCCACTGTCGCCACAGATTATTCCCAAGTTCGCTTTACTTCTCAGGGTGCGTGCGCTTGGACGGAGAGTTGGGTCTGGAATCCGAGACGGTGCAAAATGAGATGTGGGTCAAAGTGTGTGTATGTGTCACTTAGCTCAGTTATACTGTGATTGCGCATCGAATGGTGACTTGCACCATCGCGGGTGTTGAGGTAGATAGCAGGAAGCTAACCAACAGAATTTGGGTGTGCGTTAAACCAGTCTTTTGCTGCTGAAAATGAATCTGACGCATTGAGGATCGCAACAGAGGAGCCAGAGAGATTAGGGAGGGGAGAATCTGTGTAAATGAGTCAGTCTTTGGGGACTATAACAGCCACGAAATCTCCCTTGCTGTAGAGTCTATCCCTTGTATCCTGCAACCGTCACCACCCTGCTGTTGAACGAAACAAAGATTACTAACCGCTGCCCCGGCCCCAACCTTGAAACCATACCCGCCTTCACCATACTGTTCATCTTTGTTGTCGGTCTCATCAGCCTCTTGTTCCCCCAACTTTTCGTCTCACAATAGCACAGGAGTACCGCAATACGATGATTGAAAGTTTCACTATTTCCATATTGTTCTTGTGACGAAACTTGAATTCTGAAACCCAGCGACTGTATGACCTGTAGAAGCGTACCTCAGCATTCTGTCAAAAGTGTATGAAGACGAGGGTTACACCCAGCGATATCCTGGGTTGGTTACGCATAGTCATCATCATTTGGAACTGGAACTTGTGAGGTGAGTTCTCTTTGCTGTGCTCAGGAATCGAGATTGTGACTCTTTTTCGTGATTCATTCTGTCGTCATGGTTGCAGAAATTCTTCTATTTTTCTCTGGTTTCGTTGATCAAGATTTAGGGGACGGGAGGAGTAGGTCGACCGCTGAAGTGAAGTCAAGGTCCTCTGTTGAGCATAGTTCAAGATCTTCGGGAGGCGGAGTTTTCGTTGGTTACGATCCCTCTGTGAATTTTGATAATTGCGATCATATATTTCCTGGGAGGTTTTTCTGTTTTTACAGGAATTGCGTGGAGATAGTAGATAAATTCTGTTTTAGGGTTTAAGGACACAGTTATGGCAGAGGGACCACATGTACGCTATTCCAAACTTTCCTCCTACCGCGATGAGGAGGAGGAGGAGGAAGAGATGATCGACCCGCCTTATTTTGTGCGCAATACAGCGCACGAGGATCTGCGCTACGCATTCGAGCTGCCGAAGGAGGTGCCCTGGAGATCGATTGCCTTGGCTCTCTTCTTACTCGCCTTCGGCACCTTGTTCCTCATCCTCGCGCATTTCCTCTACAGCGAGCACATGGAAGGGGAGATGGAGCAAGTTTACGGATTTCTGATCCTGGGTGTGCTGCTATTCCTTCCTGGTTTCTACGAGACGCGCATCGCGTACTATTCCTGGCGTGGAGCAAAGGGTTACAGGTTCTCGCAAATTCCCGCGTACTAACTGCTGCAGTATCGTTGGGACCAGACTCTAAACCGCAAACGTAGGTCACGGTCAAAATCATCTTCCTGTATGCATAGCCGTTTTCCGGGCCCTTTTACCTGGAATTGGCGAAGTTGAAAATGTATGCAATCTCTCTCTTTCCCTGGTTTAGGACTTAAAAGTTTACCTGCAGCTGGAGTCATTTTATCGTAAGGCTAGTAATGGAAGACTGCATAGAATTATGTTGGTTTGTGTGCATTGCTTCCGACTGCGACATTCCACGGCGAAGTAGCTGTGATGAACTGCTATTGAGATAATAGATAATTATGGGCATGTAGTTATAGGAGCTGCAGCATATATCTTCATGTACTTCGCTACGACTGAGTTGTAATTTGGTCAGTTGTGGAAATTTCAAACTTTGGAATGTATATACTTGCTCCTGAAGCAAAGAAACGTGCATAAGCAAGTTGAAGAGATTTGGTTGTTTAGTCTGCTGTGAGGAAGCTGATTCTTGCCAGCTTGCCACCTTCTCTTCCTATATCGTACAGTAATCAGCTTGAGGATTTAGATTGGAACAGTTATGAATTATCACAATGAATTTTGAAACTGCACAATAAATACAATGATAGGAAGATTGTGTATCAATCATCTGAGATGAAAGTCAGGTTTGGATGCATGGGTTGAAACTTAGTTGTAAACACATAGTGTCTATGGCAATTTGCAGGTTTATAAGATAAACAATAAATGGTTTGATATCAGTGAGGGATTCAGGGCCCAACGTAAGAAAAATAGAAAAAAGCTCTCCATACAAGTCACACTATTTGGCCACCCACACCCCCTTAAGCCATGTTGACAGGGCAGCCCTCTCAAGACGAACGCCACAAGCAGCAGTTGGCTGCTAAATGAGGTTATGATAATTGGCATTCATATCCTACTTCTAAGTACCTACAAGTTGTGAAGACTAACATAATTTTTCTAGTTACAATCAATCCTATCCTAGAAACATTATGAAAGATATTTAGGTTTTCTGAACAATATCTTCATACAGATCGTAGTATGACAGAGACTTCGCTGCTCGGCGTGGCAAGGCACCTGCACCACCACCAGACTTCTTCCGCAACAAAGCCCCACCGCGAGGCAACAAGTCCTGCTCTGCGCTTCTCTTATCTCGAGCCTTGAGCTTCTCAGCTTTCTCCATTTGGCTTGTGAAAGCCTCCGCAAAGAAAGCAACAACAACGTTGAGAGTGAAAGCAACTGCAATGGCCCAGAAAGCTATAAAGTACGTGCGACTCCACCGAGTTCCAGTAACTGCAGCATACGCGTCCATGAAGACATACCACTTGTTCACCACACATAAATTGAAGCACGTGGCCATCGCCGAAGGATAGTCGTTGAAATTGAATGCATAAAATTGGTGTTCTGCATACTCTGTGCCCACCAAAGCAGGGTTCTCCTTGTAAATGAGTCCGCCGAACAGATGCATTCCCAGCAAGGCAAAGAGAGAGCAGACGAGGAACTGAAGTGCCAGTATCGGAGCAGTTGCCGGTATGACGTGAACCAATGTTTCACCCATCAGCCGCCAGCGAGAGATCATGGTGACCAGCGCAAGAATTCGGAAGCAACGGGCGATTATCAAGTAAGACACCCTGAACAACAATCAACAACCAATGAGATATAGTGTGTGAGAAGCAGCTATCTAGTAAAGATTAGAAATCTATCGACTTGCTCATGAAGAGAAAATAGTTCTCCAATAAAAAATGTTAATAATCTTATAGACATCAATACAATGGAGTACACATCTTGTATAGGATGCATCACTCACCAGTGTCGAGCATCATCTTGATAAAAGGATGCCCCTTGAACAGCCACAATTAGTAGCGTGACGACAAAATCGAAACGGTTCACACGTGTGCGCCAATAAGACTTCCAACCTTGTACACAGATCTTCAGCACTCCGTCCATAACAAAAATCCAGCCTGCATTGATGCACGATGTGCTTTAAGCAATGAGAAAAAGAATACCTTCTATAACCATCCCAAGAGTAAGAACGACACAATCATATCGTCGAAACACCACACAGCAAGAGATTGAGGAACTGCCATTACCAAATAAGAACTCGAGATTGATCAACAACATCTGCACTGCTCCGCCGACCTGCATCAACATATACCAGGCGGTACGTGTCACAAGCTTTACATGTATAAATATATATAATATTAGAACAGGCATGGATATATCGACGTTTATTTGGCTGCGTCAAACTATTTGCAGGGTAGAGGCTGGGCAAGAATGTAGGCTAACAGCCACATTCCTGAAAACAAGCAAATGAGACACTCAAACAAGTCGACATCCTAAACACATTTCAAATCACTACAAGGGGATTGGACAAGGACGTTTGTAATTTGATGCTATTTTGATCGGGATATCAATCTACTTAAGTGTTTCTGCGGAATCTCAGAGGAAATTCAGAGGGAATTTCATCTTCAAATGGTACAAATAAAATGTAAAGCATTCGTACAACTAAGCATACGGTCATCCCCAGCTCAATATATTTACAGAAAGAATAGTAAGAATCATACATTTAGTGCAGCAATCGCAATTGATAGGGAAGACAAGGTCAAAGCCCAGATGACGTAGTTGTAGAATGGGTGTTTGACGAAGTGCATGTCAGGGTTACTGCGGCGTCTCTTCAGACGTGCCATATCTGGCTGCCGTTCCACCTCTTTTGCAATAACATCGCAGAGTTCCTCAAATTCATCAGACCAGATCTTGAAATCTCCTCGTTTGTTGAGAGCAAGGAAAAGCCGGCTGGCTCGAGCTCGAACATCAGGTATGTGCCTTCAACCCAACAATTACTAGCCTAGTTTTAGAGTGACAAAATTCTGTAGCTTGTGCATCCACCTTCTTCAATGATAAATTTGATGATACCATTTCAAGGCCTAACAAAACTAGCAAAACTAATTACTGCTGATGTTAAGATTAGCCAATTTCAGCGAACGATTTCATATGAATGATGGTATGACAAGCTTTTTATCACAGGATGATATCAAGAAAGTGAGGCCCATCAAAAACTACTTTTTTCCTAATGATTTGTACAAAACTACATGAATCAATCCAATCCTCGGAATATTGCTAACGATAATGTGCCCATCAAACACAAATTGAACATTTTTTCACACGCTCACCTGTAGCGACCAATGGCAAGGAAAAGTGCGATCATGGTTGCACCATCGATCCATTCCTGATGACGTGTGTCTAATAAACTGAAAGCGGCCCTCAAATTTCCTTGTCGTGCTGTTATACGCTTGGCAACCTCAACAGCCATCTGCAAAACATGTCAAGGTCCATCTCAGAACAAGGTGTCATGCATAGTTACAAAGCTCCTGGTAAGTTCGATCTTCGTAATAATATTTTAGACATCTCAATACTTTACGTCACTTTCTCTGCTCAGTAATTTCTCGTTAAAAAAAGTGACTCAATCACTAACACCCACAATTCATGAGAACTCCACTCTGTGGTGAACGACAAAAGGCAGGAATAATTATTCTGCAAGATAAATCGTACATTGTCATGTTCAGAAGAGCAGAAGAATACATGGTCATTATGCTCAAATCGGAGATGAGACACTGAACGTTAGACATGATCAGACAGGATTGTTCAGTTGGTGTACCTGTGCTTTGTAACTGCTGTAAATCACGGAGAACGCCAAGTTCATCAAGAAGTAAAGCCCCAGAACCATGTAGAAGAAAAAGAAAAAGAATGCCAAGCGATTGGCATTATATGTTGAGGCCCAAACAACGGGATTGTTTGCAGTTGTTAGCAACACAAAAAGGCTCAGCAGAGACGTGCTGAAATCTTTGAAATCAACAGATGTGTCTGAGAATAATGCTGTTGCCACCCACGCTGAGAGTAACACAAATGTACCCACTAAAACCTGACATTCGCAACCATTCACAAGGGTTTAAGAGAACAAATGAATTTGTACATAAAAGTTACTTCAACCATTTTTTTCTGCTCAACGAATTGAAAACCCAGAATCAGAACATACTAGGCACAATGAACAGTTCGTGTCGACTTTCAGAAGCACGGATTTGAGAATATACCGCTATGTCCATAAAGGTGTGTATGATCCGCACCGTCATCCGGAAGCAACCTCGTATAGCCCTATTGCAAAAGTAACCATCCGTTAAACAAGAAATTTAGCCATCAAAAGAATGTTGGCCATGACCATTCAATGTGTCTTACGCGTTCAATACACAGACTACAGACATAGACACAAGGTGACATATGATCTGTTATTTGGCTCCAAAGGTGGACGACTTCGCATGCGTTGAAATGTAACCAGTGAGCTGGGGAGATGTTCCAGAGGCGTCCATGGTTTCTTAACATTATCTGACATGGAAGTTACTCGTTTATACGAACATCACATTGTTCGAACTTGGTTTTCGTCAAGGATGTACCTGCTAAAGACGACGGGAACTAATAGCCGAATATACATGGATATGTTGATTCCACGCAATTCAGATAATCCAATAGACGATGTAAGAGTAGAAATTATCATCAAACCCAAAACTATCACCTGCACCATATTGCCAAAAAACCTCTGATAAAAACGTCGTTGTGCGTTGCTCAGTAACCGTCGCCACAACTATTCAATGAACATGAAAAAGATTCAAGTGAACAAGTTAACCTCGACAGGTTGTCAAACTTTAAGGGAGAGAAAAGGGGGGGAACCTTGTAGACTCCCACGCGACCGATCCAAAATTGCGCCCTCAGAAAATACCATTGTAAGCAAACGGACCAGACTAGGACCAGTACACACAACACCTGCAAAAATGGTTTCTCCAGTAAGTACTAAGAGAGAATAAAGGGTATATCATATTCTAAGAAGTGCACGTACTACAATACACAAGATCTTAGAGATTGTTTAAATTGTTTAGTACTAACCATGAAGGTCCTCTGCTGGTTTTATCAGTCCATAATTTTTCTGGTAATCAATGAGAGACACATCCATAATGAAGGGAAGATCGACGTTGCTACAAAAACTTCAAGCATTTCATTTGAAGGATCATCAAGTTACCCGTGTGTCCACAATGACCTGGGGATTTCTAAAGAGTAACTTTTCACGTTAAGAGAACTATGTGAACGAAGTGAGCTTTAAAACTTTACAAACCTGAATAGTCACGGATATCCACGGACGAACATAAGGTAACCCACTGAGAGGATACTTTTTTGGGTCTCCACAGGGATGTGGAAGATCACCATCACACCATGCTGGAATCTAAAGAAACAAAGGAGAGAAACTCAGACCAGTACCAAACATAAATTTCTTGGCAAAAAATAAACCTAGAAGAGGTTCGTTTCACGAATTCTAATTCTTTGATGAAGTAAACATGCTTAAACTCTGAGTGGTGGTGAATGACCTCATGTCCTTCACTTCTCTAACTGAAAGGAATATTTCTAGCAATATAACAGAAAGAAATCTTAAAATTCTTCTGTTGTGATCTGACTTCAGTTCCACAAAATAATATACCAAGAACTTGGAGTACATGAAACGAAAAAAGCGGTTTTATACTGATATCCAACTTCAAAAACCCGCGGCACCAATTACCTCAAAAAACGGCAGGACCATCAACAGAAAATAGACTAGGCCTCTGACGAAGGATAATTGGTGATAGAGCAGAAAAGCACTTTTAGCACTTTCATAATCTTTGTGATATACCACAGCTAATGGCATCCACCTCCCCATCATCGCCTGCAATGTGCGGCAACCGTTTAAAACCAATCATGAAAGTTCTTCAGACACTACTAATCTTGAGACAATACAAGAATGATGGTTCCAACTCCAAGTTGCCCTGATTCTCAATAACTATAGTCTTTCAATTGAGAACCCATGCAAATGCGTATGGCCAACTGTGCGCTCACGTATTCAAAGAAACGCCATCATCTATTGATAGGAGCAGCAAATTTGAAATGCAGGCCATGACAAATCACCTGATCAACCAGAGCAGCCGCCATCTCCACATGTGAGGTGAGAGAAGACTCGCTTTGAGGTCCATACTCCAAGTCAGCGAATCTTCTCAAATCTGTACATGTTTGTTGAAGGTATGCAGATTGTCCTCTGCGAAGAGGTGTAAGAAGTCCTTCCTCCTGTATCTCAGGAAGAGGGGTTTTCTTTCTAACCTTCTTCCTCATCTTACGGACTTTAAAATTACTACTTGAAAATGTTTGCTATGTGGCTCCTGTCAAACTCATACCCATTCAACAAAGTGCATACTTCGTATGCGACGGGCTAGATCGGAGTCGTTCAAATCCTATTCAACCGCGGGCTAGTCCACATTGGCTACACATGGTCTCAACTCGATAACGTGGAACGTAAGATGCAAGTCCGTCTTAGACCACAGTGAAGACTTCGGTAAGTAAAATTCGAGGGAAAATGTAGGCAAGTAAGCCGAGACGAACTCATGGCTCACAATAAGGTCTCCATCAGCTAAACCTAACGCAAATTGGACCAGCCGTAAAGCCTATCAAAAATTTAGAACCCCAGCAAGAGAGATCTTCGTCAGGGAATAATCTTCGTGAGTTTGTAAGTCCCCAATCCTCCAGAAACCGAATAAAAGTGCGGTCTCGACTGGGCTAAAGCTTCGATAAAAAAAGAAAAACGCAATTCTCCAACGAAGAAACAAAGCGTGTCACGCTGCCACGGTCGAATTCTAGCATAAAGCCTTAAAGTTGCGTAGCATTATATCCACCCCCGAAAGTCATTGCAATCAATCGATAATGGCCGTCGACGATGTACAAAAAAAAGATTCAAAGGTGATCCTCCACGCGGCAATAACCAACTCCAAGCTTAATTGAAAAGCCCGCGGCTTGAGTGATACTCCTGGACACCCACGGCAGAACCTGGATCCGCAACATTTATCGACAAGTCTCAAAACATATTTCCACTGCCAATGAGCAACTTTGAACGAAGACCAGCATTCACAGGAAAATCATGCAGCCAGTAATCCTCCACGCCGCCAATTCCTCACGAAAGCCCTTCTCAGACAACAGCACAATGTTTGAAATTAGTTTTTCTACAACCTCCTCAGTACTATCCCGAATACCTCGCGATCCGATCTCCGTGTCAAAAGCGCATCTACTTCGGCCTGGAGCGTCTTTCCAATCCAAGAATCCTCAACACTGTCACTGTGCCCTCGAAATCACACAACCAAAGAACCAAAAAGCGCCAAAAAAAACTCCACACGCCACAATCGGCGGATCTCCACCATCCCCGTGCGTTCAAAGTCTAACTAATCCAACAACACAAAATCCATCACGTCATCACTACTCACAAGTTCCCACCGCTATAATGACAGAAGGCCGCACGGATCGCCATCCGGATTTCGGCAGCCGTCACGTCACAGAAACGCCACTATTCATTAAAACCCCTCCCGGAGGATTGGTTCTCTTTGCTTCTACCCTACTCCATCAACGCATCCTCCAGCAAGCAAACATCTCTACTACTACTACGACTACCACTACTACTAAGCATGGTCATCAACGACGCTGGGGATGGGCTAACTCCTCGACGCTCTCAGCACGCCGCATTGAACTGAGAACGATGTTCACCGCGCACCTCCCACCATTTTGAAACGAAACCCACTTCTCCCAGCGTCATGCCATGAGAATGGCAAAAAAAATAACGCCTGGGAGTGGATCAACCTGGCAGCACACCATCACTGCGATCCCGATGACCACCACCTTCCTGTCGCATAACGCCGCGATTAAAGATCTGTTGTGACCATGACAGTGGCTGACTTACTGCGAATCTGGCGACGACGCTCCTCCACTCCTCCTCTTCCTCCTCCTCTTCCTCCTCCTCCTACTCTTCCTCCTCCTACTCTTCCTCCTCTTCCTCTCTCCGTATCTACCAAAGTGGTCCTGCCACACACGCCCTTCCAACAATCACTGCCTGGTTCATCTTTCCACACGTCGATTTCGGAACGACTCTTCTCCTTAATGGTTGAAAAAAACAAAAAAAAACAAAAAAGCACGAAGCGGACAGGGCTGAACTGCAAGCTCTCAAGAAAATAAACCAAACGACGACGACGACGACAACGACAAGTAGTCACAATTCAGAAGGAGAAGGAAATTATTAAATAAATAAATAAAAACTTGGCAGTGTATGGTTTTTGTTAGATATTTCTACAGGAACGTGAACATTCCCAGGATCGAAATTACTGACATGTTTTGCAGGCAGATGAGAGCTTCATGGCATGCGGAATCAGCATCGAAATGCGTGTGAAAATATGCAAATGTGCAAACATGTGCTTCATCCGGTGCAGGAAAAAACTTCGTAACCGTTGCAGTTTAAACCCCTTATCCTTCGGAAGGGGTCCAGTTTAAAACAGTGTTTTTTATTTTTTTTATTCTTTTGTCTATCTTCTTTCAGTTAATTTCGACACTGGGTTCTGAAATCCAGGCTCCGCTATTATTGAAACACATGGTTTATGTGTTATTTCACGTTTTTATCATATTAACTGGGGTTTTGACTTTGTGTTTGATGCTCCCTAAACCCCCACTTAACTCTGATGACTGCTTGGAATTCCGGGTCTGAGTCAGACTGGATTTGCAAATCGCGGGCTCCGTGCTTGGCCCGCGCTGCTGACTTGGCTCAGTTCTTCTTCTTCTTCGTCGGTTTCACACTAGAGAGCAGCATGAGAACGCTGGAGAACATGGAAACTGAAGACGTTCCCGTTCTATACACTTGGGAAAGGGTAAAAGGACCACGTGGTGGGCTTTTTGAGCGCTTGAATTTTTAAATATTTTTCTCAGAAACCCTAAAATGTGATTAAACCCTAAAATATTTTAAATTGTAATGTTTTTTAGGAAATAATTAATGAAAGTATGGATAAACGTTTGGATTAGGGTTTGACATAGTAGTGCATATGCAAACTCAAAATGTCTGTATCAGTTTGTTCTCTTGCTGGGTCAACTTCATCATCCAAAAGCATTTGCCCCACTTGTTCTCTCCTGTCTGGGTAACTGCGTTTAAAAAAAATGTTTGTATAAATATATAGAAGGTTGCTTATACAGCATCTGATAACTACAAAAAGCTTGAAAGAATATCCACTGCATCAATTGAAAAAGGATGTATAATATGGGAAGGGTTAGTACTAATTGTGCTAATTCCATAGTACTTTAGAGAATGTATTTCGGTTTCTTAGGGAAATTGAACTGCATGACCAAGAGAGTGTTTAGGTGATGTAGTCAGAATACATCATTTTTTAATCCAAAAAACATTAAAAGGCCTAAATTAATAAGAAAAGAAAAGAAAAGAAAAATCAATCAAAACATACAATTCTTAATGTTATTTATTTATTTATTTATTTTAATAATCTGACAGTTCATACAATTAGGATTTCAAACTATGATATTGAGTATTCATAATAATAACAATAATAATACATAATACATATGCCCATTTTAAGAAAAATATATGTGTGTGATTACATGTGTAAATTTATCGGAATTTGAACCAGCACAGCCAGCTGAAGAATTTCAATACAAAATTATTGTTTTTTACTTTTACTTTTACTTTTTTTTTTCCTTCTAATTTTTCATTTTCAAAGAGCAATGGAGGGGAGAAATACCATACATAGGTTCAAACCCTATCCCCCCCCCCCCTTCCAATTAGGGTCTGCAGCAAATCTTAAAAGAATGTGGTGAATGAGGAGGAGGGAAGAGGTCTGGATAATAATAGATGCACTCATTCTAATTTCCACAAATCCATGAACATAGGCAAACACACTCATATATGCCTTCTGTTACTCATTTTCATATTAAATAAAGTGGAGCCCTGCCAGCTCATTGCCCACATGCCTCCACCACCCCACACACCATTTGCCCTCACCCACAATTGAGAAAAAATGAATAAAAGAAGCAAAAGATTATGAAAAAAAAAAAAGAAAAAAAAAGAAGAGTATGGCAAATAGTGCAAGTGAAACCTTATGCTTGTCATATTGTATGGTTCATTCCCGAGCCTTCAATGCTCTCCTTTGTGAAAGTGTTTTGTGTTTGGAAGTTTTAAGGATTTTTATATATATTAACATGAAAGTATTTTGAAGGATTTTATGACAAAAAAATGAAAATGTTGAAGAGTTGACATGAAGTGTAACAATGGGTGCTTAAAGTATGTTTATATTTTAGTTATTTATATGTTTGTTAGTTTGTTTTTTGTGAAACTTACAACAGATTGGGAGACTATTGGAATCATGTCTTAATTATTAGCTCATGTATTGCATTTAAATGCTCAAATGTCAAAATGAATCAATTGCTACTACACAATGCTTGGTAAGAGTTACAGATGCACATGTTTTTTTTATATTTTTTATCCTTATTATTTATTTATCTTTACATTTCAGGATTTTTTTGACAATTGTCCTTCATGACACATTGAGCTAATTCAACTTGATAACTGTTGTCCTCCATAACCAACCATGTTGTTAAAAAAATAAAAAAATAAAAAAAAAGTTAAAAGAAAATGAGGTTAAGTTAAAACAAGATACATGTTAAGCTATGCAATACAAAATCAAAATGTATCTTTTCTCCATTTGTTTTATATTGTCTTATATAGTTAATCTCTAAAAGAATTAATTTTAATACTTTTCCATGGTTTAAGAATATCTTCAATTATGTGTATATATATATATATATATATAATTGTTCATATAAAATTTTCAATACATAATTTGTAAAGAACATTCAAAACAAAATCTAAAAAGATTCTGAACATTCAAGTGCCATGACTTTTGCAATTTGTATTATTCTGAAAACATGATGTGATTTGATAATTTAAATGCATATTTTTGAGAGAAAGCTAATTATGTAATCTCTATACATATCCGTTTTTCCTTTTTATTATACACTACTTTAAAAACAATTCAGCATTGATTCAATAAATTCTTAGATGTTCATCAGCAGCAAAAGCAATAAATTATTCAGAATCATGGCATAAATTTCATTGCAGTGATATATCTTCTTTGAAATTAAAAAAAGTGCTCCATTTTTATTTTGTATTTTTACTATTTTTTGTTTTACTAAAATTCAAAACATACAATCATATTTTATTCATATCATGCAAAATAGAATAAAAATGATAAAACAAAAACACACAGAAATAATATATATATATATATATATATATATATATTTAAAAATTATAAAAAAATAAATTATTTATTTTTTTGATTATAAATACATAAATCTTATATCTTTTGGTTTGTAAAAAATTATTTAAAATATACATTTAAAAATTATGGTTTCAATTATAAAGTATGGAGAGTATTAAATTGACCTACCTAAATCTTAAATTGACCCACCTTACTCCTATTATGGCACAAGGGAGGGAAGGGAAGGGGAGTAGATGGTATCAAGTGAGGATGTGCCTTCAGAATGTGTGTGTTGGAATTGGATACCCAAGAGTATTTTAGAATCAAAACAAGCAGAAGGCAATGCAAGAGAAACTCCAAATCTCTTCCCTTTTGAGGAGGATTTTGGATTCATTGTTATTGTTGTAATTACAAAGATTGAATCATGGATCATTGAAGTAAGGTAGATTGATTTAAGATTTAGGTGGATCAATTTAATATTCTCTTAATATATACTATATATTAAAATAAAAATAAAAAAATTATTTTTTATATAATATGTATATTATATTAAAATTAAAATATAAATAAGCATAAATTAATTCTACTATATTAAAAAAAATACAATCAAAATATTTTAATGGATGGAACGTGAATCAAAAGTGAATTATATTGTAATTTTTTTGCCTATTTACAAGTATGTATTAAGAACAAATAAAAAACAAAAGAAACCTCCACATATACAATGTGTCTACTATCAAAAAAAATATATATATATATATATATATATATCCTTTAGATTTATCATTTTTAAAATTTTAATCTATTAAGTATAAATATTGCTTTAAGATTATAATTTAGTTAATCTATTCAAATAAAGATAAAATACTTGATTCAAAAATATTTTATTAATAAAATAATAATAAAACATCATTCTTCTAAAAAATATATTAAAATATGATTTATAGTAATTAAAAATATTATTAAAATATTAAAATATTCTATAAATAAATTTATATAAATAAATAAATAATATATATTTAAAAATAGATAAAAAAATAAAATAAAAAATAAAAATAAAAATAAAAATAAAAAATCTTAAATACCTTTTAGTTGCAATTTGGACCTACAAGCACTATGAGGTATTATACATATTAGATACATGTCTTGGCAAGTTGACCACATGTCACATATGTTAGCAATTTGCCTTATATATTGGCCACTTGTCTTACAAACCGCGTAATCTTTAGAAAGCTACTACATGGTCTTTTTAATAGTTATTATATATGAATAATCAAATATGTCTTGTCAATGCCCTACTTGTATTCTAATCTTAGTTCAAGACTCTCTAATTTCTTTGTACTTAGAAATAACCATTCTAATTCTTTTCAATCTTATATCTATATTTTTCTTTCTTATTTTCTCTTTTTTTTAATGATACGTGAATGCATTATCTTTTAAATTTTGTTTAGATTTATGTTCTTAATAATTTAACAAAACTAACACTCACAATATCAAAGCTTGATTTTTGTTAATAAAGAATGGATTATCACTTATTCTTGAAAGTATCAAAATCTAATAGAGGTTGAAAATTACTTTTTTTTAATTGATATTATTTTTTTAATAATATTTATTATTTATTTATTTTTTGTTTAAAAATTCTTAAGTATTTTTAAATATAATAAATTTAGAAGAGATGACAAATGCCATAGTACACATGTAGGAACAAATTAGAGATTTGATACTTGTTATGCATCAACTTTGTCTACTATCTCAATCAACATCAAGAGTAGTTAATTATAAAGACATATAAATGATAATAGTTTCTTTAATAATTGTACCACCTTATGTAACTAATGCAAGTGTATCAAATAGAAAATCAAAAGTTATTCTTTTAAAGAGTTTTAATGGTACTAGATCCAAGTTTCAAAGATTTGTCAACTAAGTATAATTTTAATTCAACTCCTATTTCTTAATTATCTTGACCAAACATCTAAAGTCAGATTTATTAAAATTTTATTCAATAGATCTATTCTTTTTTGGTTTTTATCATTTTTAGAACAATAAGATCCTCAATAGACAACTTAAATGCATTTTTGGCAAAATTTTGATTTGTGTATAAAGCACATGATGTAACTTGTACATCAGCAAATAAAATCCAAATTTTAAGACAAGAAAATTAATTTGTATTAATACATACATTATAATTTTAATATTTAGGAATTAATATTAAATAGAATATTGCTATACTCATCAATCAATTTTTTTATGAGTTACAATATAATGTGAAGAAATTATTATTCAACTTGCTTGATCTTTAAACTTTGAGTCAAGCTATTAATTTAACTATTAAATGGAATATATGAATTTTTGAATTTTGATTTAAAAAAGCCATATATTAATAATTCAACGTTTCTATATTTTTATTGCAAATACTTCTACTAATCAAGATATACAATCAAATATAAAAGACATGTAGATTGAATCTATATATTTTTAATGTCTTACAATACAAAAGAAAATTTAATATTAATAAAAAGAATTATATCTATATAATAGAGAATCAAAATATATTATTCAATATTAACCTAAGAAGCAACAAAATCACAAGATAAGAAGTACAATTCTAAAACAAGACAATGTGTTAAAAAATAAGTTTGTATAGGAACACTAGAGATAATGCAGCTAGATTCTTATACTACATCATCTTATAAAGGCCTTGTATTATCTTTTAAATTCTTTATTTTTTTAATATAAGTTTATTTAAAATTTAAAATCTTATTATTTTTATCTTTGGCTTGTTAGATTCTATTGTCTTTGCTTATTTTTTTGATAAAAATTTTGATAAAATTTTTAAAATATTATTAATATAAAAAAATCAAACTTGTATATATAAAAGTCATAGATAAATAATTTTACCAAATTATAGGCTCTTTATAAATCTATTTCAATATAGATCTTACCTTCATTCAGTTGATCAAAGAAGCTCAATATTAAAGGCAAAAGATAATAATTCTTCATAGTCAATTTGTTGAATCTACAATAATCAATAGACTTTTATAAGGATCTATTTATTTCCTTCATAAAGAGGATTGGTGCATCTACAAAAAAATTTGAATATCAAATAAAGTTTTTTATAAATTTTTTATCAATATATTCCTTCAAAGCAATAAATTCATTTTACAATAAGTTTTAAATTGGTCCAAAAAGTAGTTGAGATCTTTCTTGAGAATCAATTGTGTAATTATAAGGTCATTGTTTTAGAGATATATCAATATTTTCTTTCTCAAATACATCTTTAAATTTCTTTTATTGCTTCAAGATTCCACTAAAACTTCAATTTGAATGAAGTTTGGCCATTTTAATTATAATATCATATCTTTTGGATTTACAAATATTCCAATTATTTTTTAGTAATTTATAAATAATATATTTTATAAATTTTTAGATAATTTTATTATATATTATTTGAATAATATTATTATCTATTTTAAGAATATTAAAGAATATGAACAATATATTTGTCTTAGACTACAAAAATTTGAAAATGCAAGAGTATACGCCAAGTATTACGGACACACCACTCAAGTAGAACAAGACTTCAAAAGTTTAAAGAAATAAAGTAGAAGAAGTTCACTTTATATTACAGACAAAAAATTGTAACAAGACATAAGAACAAAATCAAAAAGTCTAAGCTATGCCACAAGAATTGTTTTGTTAAGACTTAGGATCTCATCAACCTCAACTCTTATATATATTAGGTGCAAAGAAGCTCTCTTAGGAGCTTTCTTAATTCTTGGAGGTGAAGTAAGTCTAAGATCTTTCTTTGGCAACTTCTTAAAATATCTAAGCCTCTAAGTATTAGAAATATATACTTTGGAGGTTCACAGAATCTTTTAGAACATTCTAAAAGCTTTTTGAATTAGTGAAAGTCATTTGAGAAGCTTCTTAGTTGATAGAAGTTGCTTAAGAAGCTTCTTAATTTGATAGAAGCTACTTAAGAAGCGTCATAGACAGAAGTATATATATGGGTCAAGACTGAAGAATTCTTCAATCTTGATAACACATCTCTTGAAGTTCTAGCTTATCTTTCTTGGTGTTGTTAGTATATTCATCTGTTTAATTTAAGTTCTTGTTGGTTTCTTTTTGAAATCTTGTCTCAGTTATAGTTTCTTGCTCTATATTCTTATATCTTTGATAATTTGTTGAGGCTGACCTCATCTTCAATATCAGAGTTGGATTCTTCTTGTTAGAGAGTGGATTATTCCTCTACTCAAAGGTATACCAACGCTTTAGAGGTTGTAGATTATCTTCCTCTAAATTGATATTTTCTTCATTGCAATATCAAAGATTTGTCCGTCTTGTGAAAAAGTGAATCATCCCTCTTTTTGAAGATCTTAAAGCTTTTAAAAGATTACGGATTACCCTCTTCTAAATTGATATTGTCTTTTTATAACTTCATTTTTTCTTTTTCTTAGAATGGTTGGAGGTCAAGGTATTAGTATGACCAAATCTTCTAAGTCTAAATTAGATGCCATTATAAGTGCTCCTATTACTTTATGTGCTAGGACTGCGGAGATTAAAGGGATTGTTGCAAAACTTTGTAATGATCCAAGATCTAGAGTACCTTAATCTAAACTACATCGACTTCCAACTTCAATACTTGATGATGCAATATTACCTATGCTATACCAAGAAAATCCACTTGTTCAACAACATAAGAAGGCTCGAGTTAGTCTTTCAAAAAAATATAATAGTATGCGTTCAAAGTTCTAAGGATTTGTCAACCAAATTCAATTAATAACAGTCGTACAATCTAATACTTATATGAGAAAAAAATCACATGTTGGATTAGTTAGTATCTTACTCACGGGGCAAGCATTATCATAATTTGCTCCCTTGTTTGAAAAGAGATCACCAATTTTGAGCAACTTTGAAGTTTTCATGGAAGTATTTAAAAAACATGACAAGGCTTATTGAATAATAGCAAAGATCTAAGTATAATGTCAAGAGGCTCACTTTGCATCACTCTATACATCTGATTTTAGGCAATTAATATGCAACATCAATTGAGGTAAAGAAGTTTTAATGAGCCAATTTTATTGAGGACTAAGAGATAATATGAAGGATTTGTTATTATCACTTTTGGATCCACAATTGCTCAATGAAGCCATTAGTCAAGCTATAAAATGTGACAATTAATTATTTCAATATTGACAAGATCAATATTTATAGGCTTCAATAAGACAACACATAATCTGACATATCCCTGTTACATTGATAAGCATTTTGAATTTATACTCAGAAGTAAAAGATATACAACTTGATGTAGTACAATTTAAACCTCTTAGTCCACAAGAAAAGAAGCATCACATGGAAGAAGGTCTATGCTTATATTGTGGTGAGAGAGGCCACAAGGTTGGAAATTTCTTGAACAAATAAAATTGATACATTACCAAAATTAGGAGTACAATTGTTCTAGAAAATGACAATATTCAGCTACAATAGGGATTGTACGACTGGACAATCCAACATTATAAAACTATTCAGGTTCCTCTCTTTTTACTTAAGCTGCTCATTATTTTACAATTCTTTTATATTTTGGCCCTTAAAAGCTTCAAACAACCTCTTTGTTAGATTTGGGGGCATCCGCTTATTTCATAGATGAGGCATTTACTAAGCTTTATAAAATTCTTCTAGTATAGAAATCCAAATCTATTCATATAGAGATAATAGATGAATGACCCTTATCTTCTAGTAGTGTCACCTATGAAACCATGCCTATAGAAGTGTCGTTCAAAGATCGTAGAAGCCAGATTATGTTTAACGTTATTAGGAGTTCTTTAAATCCTATTATTCTTGAGTTGTCTTGGTTGGAAAAATATAATCCATCTATAGATTGAAAATCACAAAAAATAACATTTTCAATAGAAATTCTTATAAAAAAAACTTCTAAAAAGCCACGAATTGATAAACCTTTATTTGTTAAAACAAGGAATTTTATAACATCAACCAAAGAAGGTACACTGTTTGTTATTTATATGACTCCAATTAAAAAAGATATCATTTCATCAATAAATATTCCAGAGCAATATAGTAAATTTTAAGATATTTTTTAGAAGAAGAATACTAATATATTGCCAAAGCACTAGCTATACAATTGTGCTATAGATCTTCAAGAAAGAATGCAACCACCTTTTAATCTAATTTATAATCTTTTTTAAAATGAGCTTTTGATATTAAAAGATTATATTGATAAAAATCTTATAAAGAACTTCATCAGACATTCAAAGTCTCCAACATATGTATCCATACTTTTTGTGAAGAAGAAGGATAGTTCCTTGTATACGTGCGTTGATTATCAGAGATTGAATAAGATAACGATGAAAAATTGCTACCTACTATTATTAATCTCAAGACTTCTTGAACAACTTAGCCAAGCTAAGATCAAATAGATCTTTGTGGAGCATACAATCTGATATAGATCAAAGAGAGAGATGAATAGAAGATTGCATTTTGGACAAGGTATGGATATTTTGAATATAATGTCATATTTTTTGAACTAATAAATGTATCTGCTATCTTTTAGCATTTAATGAATTACATCTTTTAAGAATATTTGGACAAGTTTGTGGTGATCTATCTTGATGACATCTTGATGACATCTTGATCTACTCAAAAAATCTGGAAGAATATGAGGATTATGTAAAGTTGGTATTACAAAAATTATGAGATACAAGTTTGTATGCCAAATTAGAAAAATATATATTTCATCAACCTAAGATAGAATTTTTGAGATATATCATATCTATTGAAGATTTGACAATGGATCCCAAGAAGATAGTGTCAAGAACAAGAACTTGATGAAAGTAAATAAATATATGAAATTTTTATTAAAAAGAATAACAAAATAGAAGTAAGAAAATATGTATATTAAAAGAAAATAAAATGGCTATTGCCACAAGATAAAAAAACTATAGGCTCTTGAATCTGGACTGGAAGCAAGAAAAGAGTTGACAAGAGTGAAGTAGGCTTCACTCTTACCTCTATAAATATTATCTAATTAAGAGTTATATGGCAGTATTCTATAGGACCTCCTACACATGTCTAATTTACAAGACACTTGCCAAACTTCCACGACAAGTTTTTCACATGTGCGCCACATACTTGGCTTGTTCCGCAAGCTATCAACATGTGTGACATATGGTTAACTTGTTCCACAAGCTACCAATATGTGCGCCATGTGACTAGCTTGTTAACCAAGTTTCTAACCTATCAATCACCTATAGACATGTATAAAGGTGATTCCACGTCTATGAAGCTTTTAAAAAGCTTCTCTATCAGATATTATCAAATCAACTTATTTTACTTACTTCTATTGATTTATATTAATTAGATAATTATTGGAATAAATCTTATGTCCATGATAGATAGAGGCAATTATACAATGGGCCATTCCAAAGACTGTAAGAGATGTATAATATTTTCTTGGATTTACTAACTTTTATTGGATATTCATCAAAAATTACTCTCAAGTTGTCATCCTTCTTATTCAATTGACATGTAAGGACAAGTTAGAATAAGAACCTTAAGCAGAAAAGGCATTCCAAGATCTTAAGATGGCATTTACTACAGTCCTAATATTGAAGCATGTAGATTTTAGAAACGCATTCTATATAGAGACTGATGCTTTGGATTTTGTACTAAAAGCTGTATTTTTACAAATGGATATAGATAACAGATTCTATCTTGTTGAATTTTTTTAAAAAAATTCTTTATTTCTAAAATTAATTATAAAATCCATAATAAGGAATTTTTTACTATTGTGGATTTTTTTCAAGAATGGCATCATTTTTTTTTGAAGCAATGCATTTTGTGACTATATACATAGATCACAAGAATTTGGAATATTTTATATTAGCTTGGATTCTTAATTACTGCCAAACTCAATAGAATATGTTGCTATCTTGATTTAACTTTATTATCACTTATCAACCTAGGAAGCAACAATAGTTGTTTAATACTCTATCGAGGAGATTCTTATATCAAAGATAAGGAAGGCAATATTTGATCAACAATATACAATTTTATTAAAATCAAAGCAATTTCACCTTTGTGCTACTATTACATTAGTACCTATTAATTCTAGTTTTCTCAATAAGCTACATACTGCAACTACTAATGATGCTTTGGCCCTTGATGTCAAGCGTCACTTGAAAAAAAATGCTGATAAGTTCAAACTTGAAGAAGATCTTCTATATTTTGAAGAATGTTTGTATATCCTAAAAGAACCAATACAACTACATATTCTTCAATCTTGCTATGACTTTCTAACTATAGATGACTTTAGATTTAACAAGATCTTGGAACTTATTTCTTGAGATTTTTGGTGGCTTCAAATATAAAAAGTAGTGAAGGACTTTGTGCTCTCTTGCAACATCTATTTAAGGTCCGAAAATCTTCAACATTGTCCTTATAGACTCTTACAACCCTTGCCTGTTTCAAGACAGTTATGGGCTCCTATTTCAATAAATTTCATCATAGATCTACCACCATTCAATTTATTAAATAACATCTTTGTAGTAGTTGATTGACTTACAAAAATGATTTATTTTGTTCCTTGCAAAAAGACTGTGTCTAGTGAAGAAACAACAAGATTCTTTTTTGACAATATATATCAATATCATGGCCTATCAAATGATATTCTATTCGATTAAAGATCCCAGTTCATATCTAAGTTTTGAAAATATCTTTTTGAAATATTAAAGGTGGATATCAAATTTTTTTTAGCTGTTCATCTTCAAATTAACGGCCAAACAGAATGAGTTAATAAAGTTTTGGAATAGTATTTATAATATAATATTAATTATCAATAAGATAATTAGATCTTATATCTACCATTAGTATAATTTTTATATAATAATACTATTCATGTCTCAATTCAATAAACATCATTTTACTTTAATCATAGATATCACATGAGGCTTGATCTATAGAGTACACCAAAGAACAACAATCTAAGGCTAAAGGATTTGCAAAGCATCTATCGCAATATCAAACAACCTTGAAGCTTTAATTACAAGCAGCTCAAGATGCTTACAAGGCATCTATAGATAAATTTAGGAATCAATGTCCTGTTTTTTATATAAAAGATAAGATATAACTTCTTTGACAAAATATTAAGACCAAGCGGCTATATGATAAGTTGGACTATTGAAGATTGGAACTATTTTCTATCCAAAAGCAAATCAATCCAATGGCATATTGCTTGAAATTACCATCTGCTATGAAAATACATCCAATTTTTCATCTCCCTCTTTTAGAATCTTAGAGAGAGCCACATATTTCCAAAAGAATATAACAATTGCTGCTTAATATTGAAATTGGAGACCATAAAGAATACAAGGTTGAAAAGATATTTGATTTATGATGAAAATGGGACAAATTAGAATATCTTGTTCACTAGTGGCAATATGATATTAATAAACATATATATGAACCGATTGAAAATCTCAAAAGGTACAAGAATTTCATCGACTCTATCTCCACAAATCCAAACGTATTCAATGATAAATTCTTAGTGAAGATTGGATTCAAGGAATATTCATAAGAGAGGAAGAATTAAATTAAAGCCTTTATTTGTATGTAGTCATCTATTCCAAAATAGAATAGAGTGGTAGAAGCAAGTTAGTCACTATGTCAAACCTTCAAACATTTAAAGAACAAGACTCAGAAGATTTGTTTGCCATGCAAGCTTCAAATGAACCAGTGCTTTTTTAACAGCCTTCAATTGAGTAAAGTAAGGATAATACATTTCAGTAGTAAGTACGACCTTAGTTGGAGCCATTAGGAGTAAGATCCAACTATGCAAGTCTTGATTTCAATGCTTGAGCTTTACTAATATTGCTTGAGCTTAAAAAGGTGAATCCTTTTAATTTTAAGATCTTGTTTGGAGGATGTTTTGAAGGTCACAATGAAGATCAAATCCTTGGATGGAATATTTCAACATTGGAATTATTAGCTCAAGGCCATAGGTGATTTCTTTGAGGATCAATAGAATCTATTGCTTAAAAACAAAGAACAGAATATATACCTTCACTACTATAGTATATTCTTGATTTCTTACATATGTAGTAAGATCAAGTTCCTCTTAGAACTCATCGTTAGAAAAGAGGGTGATATTAGAGATATACACTTTGGAAATTTATAAAATATTTTAAAATATTCTAAAAGCTTTTTGAGTTAGTGAAAGTCGGTTGAGAAGCTTTTTAGTTGGTGAAAGTAGCTCAAGAAGTTTCCTAGTTAGTAGAAGGAGCTCAAGAAGCTTTTCAATTGGTAGAAGCTGCTCTAGAAGCTTCTTAGTTTGATGGAAGTCGCTTAAGAAGTGTTCTAGACAAGAGTATATATAGAGGTCAAGGTTGAAGAGTTCTTCACTCTTGACATCGCATCTCTTAGAGTTCTAATTTATTTTTCTTGGTATTATTTGTGTATTCATTTATTTAATTCAATTTTTTTTTGATTTTTTCTTGAAACCTTGTCCCAATTCAAGTTTCTTGCTCTGAGTTCTTATATCTTTGATGTAAAGAATCTTCTATGAGCATCTAAAACTTCTTAGAATCTTTTAAACTTCTTTGAAATTTATTAGAATTATATAGAATCTTCTTGAATCTTCTTCTATTATATATTTGTACCATTATTTTTCTCTTTAGCTTCAATTTCTATAAAGAGGGATATAATTAAAGTTAATCAAAGGTAAATAAAATCATAGATATGTTATATGGTATTTGCTACATATTTAAGCTACCTTTTATAAGTTAAGAGATTCATTAATTCTTGTAATCAATAATGATAAGCAATATCTTTTACTATAGATTAAGCTTAAATTTCCATGTCTTCATTACAAAAACATCTTTCAAAAATTGCTTTAAGGTATCCTTTATAGACAAGTTTTACTTTGATGATAATTGCCACAAAGCAACTATTAGGTATTCTTTAACGTATTCTTGATTTAGGCGATTCTTCATCTCAAAGTCGACTATATGAAATCTTTAGTTGAGATGGCTTAATTGGCATAGTATAATCCTCTTGACTATCCATATTTCATTATGCAAGCTAAATCAAAGACATGTTGTAATCTTAAGGTGGAATAGAATTATTTTTATATTTGTTAGTTTATATATATATATATATATATATATATATATCAGGGTTGAGCTCTAAAATTTTTGGAATTACTTCCACCTAGCTTATAAAAAATTATAAAGTTTAAAATACACCACATTTAGGTATGTTAGATGAAAGTATTATCTAACATATGTTATCACTTTAAATCTAGAAGGATGTCATCAATGAAGCTCTTGTATTCTTTATAATATTACATTATAATATAGTTATAGAATGGAAGAGAAAAAAAAGACATATATTATAAAAGAGCTTAATTGAAGATTTAGTAATAAAATTATTTCAAAAAATATAAATAAAAATTAAGAAATTAATAAAAATATTTAATATTAAATCTAATTTGATTAGGATTTGACTAGGATTTGATTAGGATTTGACTAGAATTTGATTAGGATTTGATTAGGATTTGACTAGGATTTGACTACAATTTGATCAAGATTTGATTAGAATTTGATTAGGATTTGATTAAGATTTGACTAAAATTTGATTAAGATTTGATTAGGATTTGATTAGAATTTGATTATGGCTTAATTAGGATTTGATTAAGATTTGATTAGGATTTGAATAGGATTTGATTAGAATTTGATTAGGATTTGATTAGGATTTGATTAGGATTTGACTAAGATTTTATTAGAATTTGATTAAAATTTGATTAGAATTTGAATAGGATTTGATTAAGATTTGATTAGAATTTGATTAGGATTTGATTAGAATTTGATTATAGTTTCTATTTTTTAATATTTAAAAAAAAAAATTATTTTAATATTTCTTTTGAATTATATTAATATTTTTTTAAGATTTCTTTATTATTTCTTTATGACTTCTTTAGAAGTTTTTTAGGATTTTTTTTTGTGTTCTTTTATAATTAATTAGAATCTAATTGAATTTTTTTAATAATTGATCACACTTATTGTTCTTTAATTATAATTTTTGTATAATTCTATTGGAGGTGTTAGGACTTGTTGTTGTTATTTTCCTTTTATCTTCCACAGCCAAGTGCCCAATACAATCTCAAGTAAGACTTTACGTAATATGACACCGATATGAAATATTTGAGATTCTTGTGATTTGTTTATAAGATGTTTAATTTATATTATAAGCCAAGAATTATAGCAAGGCATAAAAACAAGACCAAAAGGCCTGAGTTGAGCCACAAGAATTATATTGTCAAGACTAAGGATGCTTTTTGCCTCAACTCTTATATATACTAGGTGCAAAAAAGCTCCTTGAAATTTTTTTTTAATGCTTGGATGTGAAGTAAGCTTAAGATCCTTCTATGACCATCTAAGATCTCCTAAAATCTTCTAGAATCTTCCAAAATCTTCTTAGAACCTATTAGGACCTACTAGGATCTTTTAAAAATCATCAAGAATTATCTAAAACCTTTTAGGATTACAAAAAATCTTCTAGAATCTTCTCAAATCTTCTAAGATAAAATAAAACCTTCTATAACCTTCTAAGACTAAATAGAATCTTCTAGAATCTTCTTCTATTATATGTCTATAATATCACCTCTTCCTATAGCTTTAAATTCTATAAGGAGCAATAGAGTCAAAGTTAATCAAAGGCAAAGGAAGTCAACAATGTATATCTACTACATATTCAAGCTATCTTTTGCAAATGAAATAATTTATTGATCTTTTCAATCAACAATAGTAACTAATGCCTTTTATCATAGATCAAGCTTTAACTTATGTGTCTTTGTTACAAAAATGAATCTAAAAAATTGCTTCAAAGCATCCTTCATGGATAGGTTCTATTTTGATGATGATTGCTTCAAAGTTGCTATTAGATATTCTATGACGTCTTCTTGATTCATACAATTCTTCATCTTGAGGTCAACCATGTGAAATGCTTAGTTGAAATGGCTTAATTGATATAGTATTGTCTTCTTGACTATCTATATTTTAATATATAAGCTTAATCAAAGACGTGTTATAATCTTAAAGTGGAATAGAATTACTTTTAGATTTTTTATTTTATAGATATATGAAAATTGAGCTCTGAAATTTTTGAGGTTGTTTCTATCTTTCTCATAAAAAATTGTTAAGTCTAAAATGCACCACATTTGGAAATGCTAAATAGAAATATTACCTAATACATATTGCCACTTTAGATCTAGAAGGATATTGTCAATGAAATTCATATATTTTTTATAATGTATTAATTAAGTTTGAAGCTAGTTCACATGTGCCTTCATTAATATTATAACCCCATGAATGTATAAAATATTCTAATTACCTTTACCTTCGTTTCAAATCAAATATTTTTTCTACTTCAAATTCTTCATGGTTATCCACTTGAATACAAGGTAATGGTGATTATATTCTTCTTAATATACTTGATTTTTTATAAGATTTTTAAAGAGATGTGTAAAAAATAGGATGTACCTCCATGAATGTTGATAATTTTAATAGAAAATGGTCCCAATCTTTGATAGTATAACTTGCCAAATAATCAAGTATTCATTATATTGCATTCAGTAACCATATTTTATTACCAATTTGAAATGGAAATTATTCCTTTCTTTGCGTGTTAGTTGATTTTTTAGAGCGTACTTTAGCTTCTTCTAATTGAAGTTTCAAGATAGCTTGGATATCATCTATTTAACTTTCAAATTCATTTGCTATTAGATTTTTAGATCTACCAACAAATAATATATCAAATTTTGGATAATAGCCATTATTAGAATAAAATAGAGTTTGTTAAATAGATTCATGAATTGTGTGGTTGTAGGCAAATTTGGCTAGAGACAAATAAGATGTCCAATTGTCTTATTGATAATTAATGGTATATTTTAAGTATTGCTCTAGGATTTGGATGACTTACTCTATTTGACCATTGGTTTGCAAGTGAAATGCTGAAAAAAGCTTAATGTCTACTCAAAAAATTTCAAAAAGTGATTTTTATATTTTAGATACAAACTACAATCTTCAATCTAATATAATATAATTTAATAATTTATAATATTAATAAGTATTATTAATAAAGAATTTAATTATTTTTTTACTAATAATGATTTTTTTGTAAGGAACAAATTGTGCCATCTTTGTAAATTGGTCAACAATTACATATATGATATCAAAAGAATTTGGTGGTAAGAGATTTGTAATAAAGTCTATAGAAATAGAAGACCTTTGTTGTTTTGGAATTGGTAGCGGTTGAAAAAGTGTAAATTGGCAATGTTGAAGATTCTTTAATTTAAGATATATATTACAAGAGAGGATAAATTTCTTAATAGCTTTTCATATTTGAAGCCACTAAAAATCTCTAGAAATCAGTTCCAATATCTTGTAGTTGCAAAAGTCATGGCGTATTGTCGTGTTGTGGTTTGGCTACTATATAAAAATATTATATATATATATATATATATATATATATATATATCTATTTAATATATAATTTATTATGTAATTAAATGAGAGCCATATCAATGGATTTTATTTGGTTATAAAATATGATTAAATTATTATTTTAGAAGGAATTTATTTAAAAAGGTTATTATTGAGATTTATACAATCTTCTTTTTTTTTCTTTTTTTTTCTTTTTTTTATGATAGTGATTTTGAGATTGATTTTATATTGATAATAACTTCTATATATTTTGAATCACCTTTGTTATGCATTGATGATCCTTGAAATTTTATTTATTTCTTTTATTTAATATTTGGAACATATACTATATAAATCTTATTAGAAAAAGGATAAGAAATAAATTTTTAATATAAAAAATAATAATTAGGCTATCTATGTGGATGAATGGAGATGGATGATAGAAATCTCCATTCTTATTGGCCAAAAGTCATATCCAATGGGCTTCAAAGAGGCTATCTAAGGCCTTATTAGAGATTAGGGATTTTTTTTTAAGGCATTTGAACATTGAAGGTAGGTGTTAGCAAGTTTAGATTTTTGGCTATGATTTTGATATATAAATTGAATGATTCTAACTTTTTATGAAGGAGATATAGGTGCTCAAAGTTAAGGTATTAAATTTGTACCTATTGTCATTCTTTAGAATATAACTTGTGCATACATAAAGAAATAAAAGATTGGTGATTAGGATTAAAGAGAGTACTTTTTTTGCTACACTTTATATATGTAGCTCAATGAATTTAAAGCTAGAATGAAAGAGATATAGGAAGTTGAAGCCAGTGCTTATAATCTAATGGCAATAAGTAGCCTGCTTAATTAGTGGTTGTATTTTGAACTATATCTTAAATAATTTGACAAGGTTTTGACTCAAAATTTTTAAGAATGTGTATTTTTATGTTTCAAAACTATATACAAAAATTTTATGGCATTAAAATTTTGGATTTTTGAGATATAAAAGAAATAGTGCTTGGATGTCTATAAACTAGGATTTTAAGTACTTGCACTTTGGTTTTTAAGATTTTAGATGATCAAAATTAAATCTTGAATTGAATTTTTTTTATAATAAAAGTTAAAGATATAAGCTATATTTTGAAGAAATTTGATAAAAATTAAATAGATAGATCTAGAATTAATTAATAGTTGTATTTTTAGCTATATCTTAAGCAATTTGATAAGATTTTGGCTCAAAATTTTTAAAAGTGTATTCTATTATATTATAAAGCTACGTACAATTTTTTGTGGCATTAAGATTTTGGATTTTTGAAATTCGAACAAAATAGTGTTCAAATGTGTATAAACTAGGATTCTAAGCTCTTGTTAGGATTTTTGAGATATTAGACAATTAAAAGAAAATTTATACTTGATTTAATTTATAGTAAAGTTTAAAGATATAAGCTATGCTTTTGAAAGATTTGATGAAAATTGAATAGTTAGATTAAGAGTTATTAAATCTTAAAATTCAAAAAAAAAATCAATCTTTTATAAGTAAATAAGATATTAAAGAATTTTGTTATAATTTGAATATTTTGTGCAAACTAAAGGGATTTTTAGAAGCCAAGACTTTATGAAAGTGATTAGATAGATATATAGAGCTATGATAATATTTTTGATATAAAGATGAGTTTATAAAAAAGAGATTATGGATTTTTTAAAAAATTATTGAGAATCTAACTTATAAAAAATTAGTTAGTTATGATTTGGCATAAAAAAAGGTGTTAAAGATTTTTTATATTCTATAGAAAAAATATATATATATATATATACTTATATAAATACAAGAGATTTATATATATATATATATATATATATATATAATATTTATTTATTATTCTTATTAAAGATAAATCACTTATCAAAGTTTAGCCAATAAATTATAGATAAATTCTCTACAAGTAGGTATCCAATATATTTCCAAATTAAAAATCACACTATACAACAATAGTTTTTATTATAGTTAGACGCCATTATTTTTTTATAAAGAATTTGGTGATGTGGTTACACTTATCAATTGATATGTATATTGATGTTTTTTGTGGCAATTATTAATCTTGTAGGTAGATTCTCCATAATATAAACACAAGCAATGTTTTTTTTTATTCTTTTTGTCTTGCTTAAAAAAAAATTTGAAATAAATTGCATTGATCTCTATATCTTCTACTTTCATATATTTGCTACGATTGAAAGATGTAGAAGATATCAAATAATTATAATAAAGTTGTTGTATAAATAGTGGACATTTTTATAGTTGATGTTGAAATAGCTAGTTATTATATTTTATTGCTTTGTTGATGACTTCATTAAGAATTTAAAGACGAGATATAGATAATAATAGATCCTTTATATTATCTTATAATTTTCAATGAAATTCATTTATTAATATATTTTTATCTCAATTAATATTACATACTAATCGCCAAAATTTCAAAGCATAAAAAAATATAAAATAAATTTTTTATTGAAGGGCTTGATTTTTGCTATAACAAAATGAATCTAATCATGTTTCTCAAAAGTTTTTATAAATATTGCCAAAAATATTTCAAAGTTATATAATATGGGAGAATTTTTTTCAAACAATAAAACAAACTAAGACAAAATTTAATCTCAAAGTAAGGTTCTAATTAGACCAACATATAATACTTCTATAGAATACCATTGAGGTTAAAATAAAGTAATAAGTTATACTTGATTTGCAAAGCCACAAAACTTTGCATGAATTTCATCAAACTTTTGTCAAAGATACGAGTCATAAAAGAATAAAATATCAATATACTATGGTGTCATTTAAAAGAATAAAAAATTACTCAAAGATGGAATAATATTAAAATTAGAATAGCTATTGGTAAATACAAGAAAACTAGAGAGTCTTGAAACAAGATTAAGAATAAGAAAGGTATTCACAAGAGTGAAGAAAGCTTCACTCTTGTTTCTATATATATTATTTATCTAAAAGCTACGTAGCAACATTCTATAGAACCTCCAATATATATCTAATTTGCAAGACATATGTCAAACTTGTAAGATAAGTTTTGTATATGTGCACCATATATTTAAATTGTTCCACAAGCTACTAACATATACAATACATGGCTAACTTGTGTCAAGGACATGCTTGTTAGAACCTTCTAGAATATTTTAGAAGATACTTAGAATTCTCTAGAACCTTCTAGAACCTTCTAGCATCTTCCTAGTTGATAGAAGTTACTTGAGAAGCTTCCTAGTTGGTGGAAGTTGCTTGAGAAGCTATTTGAGAAGCTTCTTAGTTGGTAGAAGTTGCTTGAAAAGCTACTTGAGAAACTTCCTAATCACTGGAAGTTGATCAAGAAGCTTCTTAAATAAGTGTATATATTGGAGCTAAAGTTGAAGAGTTCTTTACTCTTGACAACACATCTTTTAGAATTCTAGCTCACCTCTCTAGTCTTGTTCTTGTACTCATCTGATTAACCGAATTCTTTCCAATTCTTCTTGAATTTCTTGTTAGACTTCTAGTCTATATTCTATGTCTATGACAGTTTGTCGAGAGTGCCCTTCTATCAATATCAGAGTTTAATTCTTTGAAGTAGAGAGTGGACTATTGCTCTCCTTGGAGATACTTGAGCGTTCTAAAGGTTGCGGATTACCCTCCCTTGGACCGGTATTGATTTCTTCTTCTTTATTTAATATGGCTGGTAGAGAAGACATTAACATAGTAGAATCTTCAGAGTCAAAGTTAGATGTGATCATCAATGCTCTTAATGCTCTAGCCGTTAGAATTGCTAAAATTGAAGGAAATTTTGCTAAGCTCCTTGGAGTTACAAGAATAAGAGTGGCTCAGATTACAATACAACCACCTCTAGCTAGTAAAGTACTGCCATCTACATCTCAATGTGAGAATTTGATTACACCACAGTACAAAGAGCCTCGAGTGAGTCTCTCAGAGAAGTTTGATGGTACCCGATCAAAATTTTGTGGTTTTGTAAAGCAAGTTTGATTGATAATATTCTTGCAATTGAAACGCTATTTAATTAACGAATCGCAAGTTAGATTAGTGAGGACATTGCTTATTAGACAAGCTTTGTCTTTGTTTGCCCTCTTATTTGAGAAAAGGTCTTCCATCTTGAATAATTTTGAGATCTTTCTAGATTCATTTGAGGAGGCATTTTGAGAGCATGATAAGGCTTGGTAGGCAACCACCAAGATTTGTTCTCTACATCAACGATCACCCTCTGTATCTGTTTACGCATCAAACTTTAGACAACTTGCTTGTGATATCAACTAGAGAAAAGAAGCGCTAGTGAGTCAATTTTATTGGAAACTCAGAGATGACGTGAAGGATTTATTGCTATCTCTATCCAACCCTCAAACACTCAATAAAGCAATCATCCAAGAGGTGAAGTGTGACAATTGACTTTTTCAACAATGTCAAGACCATTATTCTAGAGCTACATAATATCCACGAGAAAACCAGTTCTACTCGACCGTTCCTATTAAGAGTGTGGAAGTTCAATCTGAAACAGAAGACATGCAAATCAATGTGGTATGTTTTAAGCCCCTCACAGCTAAAAAAAAGAAGTGATGATTTGAGCAAAACTTGTGCTAATATTGTGGAAAGGCAGGCCATAAAGCCGAAAATTGTTCTAGAAAATAGACGCCTCGAACAACAAGATTCAAAAGCACAAGCATGTAGGAAAACAAGGATGCCCAGCTACAATAAGGACCGTGCGGCTAGACATCTCAACATTCCAAATTAATCAAAGTCCCTTTCTCTCAACTCAATTTTCTCATTGTTTTATGATATCTTTATTTCTTGATATTCAAAAACTGTAAATCGATGCTCTACTAGACTCAGGAGTATCTGCTTGCTTTTTAGATGAAGAGTTTGCCAAGTTTCACAAATTTTCTCTTGTGAAGAAACCAAAGCCTATCTATGTAGAAGTCATAGACGGCCAACCTTTGTCTTCTGGCGATGTTACTCATGAAAGTAGCATTATGTTTAATATTATCAAGACCCTTTCATGTCCAATCATTTTGGAGCTATCTTGGCTTGATAAATATAACCTATTCATAGATTGGAGGTTACAGAAAGTGACATTTCCAACAAAACCCTTGAAGGTAGAACCTGCCAAGATAATGTCTAGAAACAAATCCTTGTTCATAGGTGCAAGGGCCTTCATGAAGGAAGCCAAGCATAATACACCTCTTATTATCTTTGCAACACCAGCTCAAAAAGATGCAACTCCGACTTTGATTATTCCAGAGCAGTATAAAGATTTCAAGGAAGTCTTTGAGAAGAAGAATGCTGACATGTTATCAAAGCATCGACTATATGATTGTATTATAGATCTCCAAGAGCGAGCACAACCACCATTTGGCCCAATTTATTATTTATCATAAGACGAGCTTTCAGCATTAAAGGATTACATTGAAGAGAATCTTGCAAAGAACTTCATTTGGCATTCTAAATCTCTAACAAGTGCACCTATCCTCTTTGTAAAGAAGAAAGATGGTTCATTACGAATATGCGTGGATTATTGAGGCTTGAACAAGATCACCATGAAGAATCGATATCCATTACCACTAATATCCGGATTCTTGGAGCAACTTAATGAAGCCAAAATATACACCAAGATTGATCTTTGTGGAGCTTACAATCTTATATGAGTAAAGGTGGGAGATGAATAGAAGATAGCGTTTTGGACGAGATATGGACATTTTGAATATAATATCATGTCTTTCAAATTGACCAATGCACCAACTATATTTCAACATTTGATGAATGATGTTTTCTGAGAGTATTTAGACAAATTTTTTGTTTGTTACCTTGATGATATTTTGATCTATTCAAGAGTCATGTGAAGTTGGTATTACAAAAACTACGGGATGCGGGATTATACGCCAAATTAAAGAAATGCATATTCCATCAATCCAAGGTAGAATTTATTGGTTATATTATTTTGGACAAAAGATTGTTGATAGATTAGAAGAAGGTTCAAGCAGTAATGGATTGAGCAATATCAAAGATGGTACGGGATGTGTAATGTTTTCTTAGATTTGTCAACTTCTATTGTATTTTTATCAAGAACTATTTACAAATTGCAGCCCTATTAACACGGTTGACATCAAAGGACAAGATTTGAGTAGAGTACCTGAGCACAAGAGGCTTTTCAAGAGTTAAAGTCAACGTTTAAGACAGCTCCTATCTTGGTACATTCCGACTTTATAAAGGCCTTCTATTTGGAAACAGATGCTTCTAACTTTGAGCTTACAGTTGTATTATCACAGATGGAGAAGGATGATAAATTTCACCTAATTGCGTTCTATTCAAAAAAGTTTTTGGCAATAAAAATCAACTATGAAATTCACAATAAGGAGCTGCTTGCGATAATTGATTCTTTCTAAGAGTGGCATCATTTATTAGATGGTATTACACATCCGGTGACTATATATACGGATTATAAGAATTTGAAGTATTTCACAATAGTTTGAGTTTTGAATCATCGCAAAGCTTGGTAGAACATGTCATTATTCCGATTCGACTTCATTATCATATATTGGCCAGGAAGGCAGCAAGGACTATCAAATACATTATCAAGGAGATCATATCTAGCGCCCAAGGCTGAAGATGCAACATTTGATCAACAGTGTACAACTTTGCTACAACCAGAATGGTTTTGCCTCCGCACCACTTCCATAATCATGCCAATTGATGTTGATTTTTTAAAACAAATCTATAGAGCATCAATTGTGGACTCATTAGTCTTGGATGTGAACAGTGCTTTGATAAAGACAAGTTCAAGATTGAAGATGGGTTATTATATTTTGAAGATCGACTATATATTCCGGGAAGACCAATTTGACTTTGTATTCTTCAATCTTGACATGACTTCCCCATTGTAGGTCACTTCGGATTCAACAAAACAATGGAGTTTATTTTCCAAGACTTTTAGTGGCCTCAAATGTAGAAGGTAGTGAAGAACTTTGTACTATCATGTGATCTTTGTTCAAGATCAAAGAATCCTTGACATCGCCCTTATGGACTTTTACAACCTCTGCCAATTCCAAAGCGATCGTGGTCTTCAGTATCTATGAACTTTATCACAAATTTGCCACCATCTGCAACATTTGATGTTATATACATGGTGGTGGATTGATTTACAAAGATGGCATATTTTGTTCTATGCAGAAAGATAATTTTTGGTGAAGAAACAACAAAATTGTTTTTTGACAATATATATCGGTATCATAGTTTATCGGATGACATTATTTTGAATCGAGGACCTCAATTTATATCAAGGTTTTGAAGGTCGTTTTTTGACATATTGAAGGTAGATATCAAACTCTCTTCTACCTTCCATCCTCAAACCGATGATCAAATAAAGTAAGTCAATCAAGTCTTAGAGCAATATCTATGATATATGATCAACTATCAACAAGACAATTGGACTACATATCTACCATTGGTGGAGTTTGCATACAACAATTCAATCGATGCCTCAATCTAATAAACACCTTTCTTTATAAATTATGGATATCATCCAAAATTTGATTTGTTGGATAAATTCAAAGATAAAAATCTAACAGCTAAAGATCTTGCAAAGCATTTTATAGAGATCTAGACCATCTTAAAGCTTTAGTTACAAGTAGCTCAAGACTCGTACAAAGCTTTTGCAGACAAATTTCGGAAAGATTCTTCTACTTTTCAAATTGGAAATAAAGTTTGGCTCTTGTGACAAAACATCAAGACTACTCGACCTTGCAATAAGTTGGATTATAGGAGGTTGGGACCATTTTGCATTCAGGAGCAAATCAATCTAATGGCTTATCAATTGAAACTACCCAAATTCATGAAGATACATCTAGTCTTTCATGTTTCTCTTCTAGAAGTTTATAGCAAATCAATTTTATCAAGATTGATACAGCCACCACCATCTTGTGCTAAAATTGAGGACCACGTAGAATATGAGGTGGAACAAGTCTTTGATTTATGACAGAGACGGGAGAAGTTGGAGTGTTTAATTCACTATCATGACTATGATGTAAATGAGCAGACTTGGGAGCCAGTAAAAAATATAACAAATGTGTTGCAAAAGATACAAGAATTTCATCGATGATATCTTGATAAATCAAAAGTCAGCCATTGATGAAATGTGAAGATAAAGCCTTCTCCAAAGAAATATATATAAGCAAGATCTAGGTCTTACCAAAATACAACTTGTTGCGTTTTGCTTTTTTGTAGTATCAAGATATCTAATCTCAAAGTGTATTTAGATATGACTAGTGAAAATAAGAATATTATACTAGTGATGCCATTTCAACCGAGTAGCTCATGACGTCGACTTCAAGATGAAGAATTAGAAGAATCAAAAAGATGTTGAAGAATACAAAATAGTAAGTCACTTGTGATTGTCTTTGAAGTTGAACCAGCTCATGAAGGTAGTGGCAAAATGATATTTTTGGGCCACTTCCACAATAAAGACACAGAAGTTCAAGCATGGTCTCAAGTAGAAGATATTGGTCATTACCGATGGCTACAAGGATCCATGAATCATCTACCTCGTGAACAACAAGTAGAACATATTGTAGAATCTATGCGCCAAATCTTTGATTTCTTGCATTTATGAGTATATATCTCAAATGGCTTTTTGGAGACCTCGAAGCTAGAGGAAGAGGTGATGTCAAGGACATGCTTATTAGAACCTTTTAGAATATTTTAGAAGGTACTTAGAGCTCTCTAGAACCTTCCAAAATCTTCTAGCATCTTTTTAATTGATAAAAGTTACTTGAGAAGCTTCCTAATTGCTAGAAGTTGATCAAGAAGCTTCTTGAATAGGTATATATATTGGAGTCCAGGCTGAAGAGTTCTTCAGTCTTAACAATATATCTTTTAGAACATCTCTCTGGTCTTATTCTTGTACTTATTTGATCAACCTAATTCTTACTAGTTCTTCTTGAACTTCTTGTTAGACTTCTAGTTTATATTCTACATCCGTGACAACTTGTTGGCCAAGTTTCTAACCTATCAATCACCTAAAAATATGCATAAAAATAAAATCGCTTCTATAAAGTTTTTAGGAAGCTTCTCTATAAGATATTAATAAATTAATCTATTTTTACTTCTATTTATCCATATTATCTAAATAATTATTAGAGTGAATCTTATATTTGTAACATTACTTCCCTTTCTAGGAATAAGTTTCACAAAAAGTGGTGATTATATGTAAACAAAGTTTAAAATATGCCAAATTGTATTTGCCACATATTTTGATTTTTATTCTCTTTGAAGGCAGTTGATACGTCCTCTCAACTATTCATAGTATCCCATACTAGGACAGAAAGACCACCCTAATATTTTATTATTGTTGAGTCTTTCATAACTTCTTTAAAAAAAAAATATTTGGAATACTATCAAAAATAATTCCTACTTCCAAAAGTATTATCAAACAATAGAAGTCTCTTCCAAGGTCATGATACCAAATATATATCTCACCATCAATTTGAGGAAGAATATGTTATTTTTGAGGATCTTCATCTCTATTCTGTTGTCTTGAAGGTTGTCATAGCTATAATGTCTTATCTAATAATTCAACAAATAATAGCTCTTGAGTTAAATTTACTAGTTGTTCATTTTTCATCTCCTTAGTACTAAAATCCAAAGAAATAACAAACAATGATACAAGATAGAATGAAATTTCTATTAAACCTGCTTTGCTTTATAGCAAAGATTTTTTTATTTCTTCATTTTGATTTTGATGGATGTCATCAATGAAACATATTGACTTTAACTGGTACATTTGTTAGATTCTTGGATGGCTTCTATGTGCATTCATTTATATCATATTTGCACCAATATACAAGATATTTTAATATATTTTGGCGCTGCCTCAAATCTAAGACCTCTTCTACCTCAAATTTTTCATTGTTGTCTATTTTTATAGGAGGTAGAGGCATTTGTCTTCTTTCTTGTATATCCACTATCTTATACGGTTCAAGCAAAGATACATAGAATACATCATGGATCTTCATAGACTCCAATGTCATATTGTGATTTGGCTACCATGTGAAAAAATTATACATATATATTTAATAAATAATTTATTTCACAACTAAATGAGAGCTATATTAATAGATTTTATTGGTTATAAAATATGATTAGATTATTATTTTTTTTTAAAAAATATTTTAAAAGGCTATTATTAAATTTTATATAATTTTTTTTAATAATAATTTTGAAATTAATTTTATATTAATAATAATTTTATATATTTTGAGTCAGCTTTATTAGATATTGGTAATCCTTGACATCTTGTTTACTTCTTTTATTTGGTACTTAGAACACATATTATATAATTTTTATTAAAAAAAGAATTAGAAAGGAATTTTTAGTATAAAAAGGAATAATTAGACCATCCATATAGATGAATGGAGATGGGTGATAGAAGTCTCTATTTCTATTATCCAAAAGTCATGCCTAATAGGCTTCAAGGAGGCTGTTTGAGGCCTTATTATAGATTAGGATTTGTTTTTGGAAGGAATTCAAATATTAGATGCTATGGTCAATAAATTGAGATTTTTGGCTATGATTTTGGTGCAACAATTGAGTGATTTGGACTTTTTATGAAGGAGATATAGGCATTCAAAGTTAAGTTATCAAAATTGTATCTATTGTCACTTTTTTGGATATAACTCATTTGTACAAAAAGCAATAGAAGATCAACAATTGGGATTGAAAAAAAAACTTTTTTGGCTATATTTTTTATATATAATTTAATAAAATCCAAATTATGATGAAGAAGATATAGGAAGTTGAAGTTAGTGCTTGCAATGTAAAGGCAATAAGTGACCCCGTTTAATTAGTGGTTATATTTTGAATTATATTTTAGGCAATTTGACAAGTTTTTAGTTCAATGTTTCTAAGAATATATGTTTTTATATTAAAAAATCATATACAAAATTTATGTGGTATTAGGATTTTGGATTTTTAAGATATGAAGGAAATAGTAATCAAATATCTATTAAGTAGGATTTTAAGCACATACAAGGCTTTTTAATAATCTTTTTAAAAAAAAAATTAAAATTTTTTAAAAATATTTTTAAAAATCTTTTCTAATCTATAATTATCTAAATTTTCTTAGGATCCATCATTAGACCATTATTTGAAATGATGTATCCTAAAAAATCAACTTAAATAGTATAAAATATACACTTTTCTATCTTGGCATATAATCCTACATCTCTAAGTTTTTATAATATACAATGAATATGAAATTTATATTTTTTTATATTTTTACAATAGATCAAAATATTGTCTAAATAGTAGACAATAAAATCATCAAGAAACTTATAAAAAAATGTCATTCATAAGATATTAAAAAACAGCTGATGTATTTGTAACTCCAAAAGGCATGACATTATATTCGAAATGTCTATACCTAGTTTGAAATATAATCTTCCATTCATCACCTTCTTTTATATATTCTTAGTAGATCTATTTTTATGTAGATCTTTATTTGACTCAGTTGATCAAAAAATCTTGAAATTAAAGATAAAAGATATCTATTCTTAATGGTAATTTTATTAAATATTCAATAATCTTTGCGCATCTGCAATAATCCATCTTTTTTCTTTACAAATAAGATAGGAGCTCCTATTGGAGACTTTGAATGGTGTATGAAGTTTTTATCCAAGTTCTCAATAATATATTTCTTCAATACAGCCAACTTATTTTGTAATAAACTATATATTGTTCTAAATTGTGGTTGAACTTCTTCTTGAAGATTGATTCAACAATCATAAGGCCAATGCTCTAAAAGAATATTTCTGTGTTTTTTTTAAAAAAACGTCTTCAAAATCTTAATATTGGCTAGGAATACCACTTGTAATTTTTTTAGCATCAAAAATAGATTGAGCATATATAACAAAAGATTATTCTTTTTTTATCACATATATGAAAACTTTTACACATATCAGTAAAGATTTGGATGTATTAGAATTATATATGTCTATTTGACTAACAAATTTTTGGATTAAATTATAAAAAAAATTAAAATTACAAGAAGTCTAATCTATTTGAGAATTATATTTTTTTAATCATAATAATCTTAAAAGAATTCAATTGAAAAGAGATCTAATCACATTAAATATTACTATGCTATTATGTTCTTTAATTGTTACATCTATAAGAACAATTTCATCGGTAACATCTCCAAAAGATAACAAATGACCATCTATGACTTCTACATATATGGATTTAGTTTTCTTGATTAGAAATATTTCTTATTTTTTGACAAAGTCTATGTCAATGAAACAAGTTGAGGCTCCTAAATCTAATAAAATAAAGACTTTTTGATTTTTAGGTCCTTAAAATATATCTATTATAAAATAAGGTGAGGGATCTAAAAAGAGAATAGGTCCATTATAAGATAATATACATGATTCTAATTGCATGGTCTCTATTGTAGTTGGAGAAACTTGTTTTTCAACATATTATCTTCTTTAGCAACCATATTCCCTTTTTTGTGATTGCATTGCTTCTTTAGACAATGTTGAACATTGTGCTTAGTTTCTCTATAATATAAGTATAAATCCTCTTGACAATGTTGAATCTTTTCTTATTTGATGAAAAGTATAAAACATACTACATCAATTTGCATTGGTTCTGGCTTAATCAAATAAGTTTCTGAAAACTTAAGAATTATTGTGATTAATTGACTTGTTCCTTCTCAATCAAATCTATATTCCTGATGTCTTTCATCTAATTGATTATTCCATGCAATAACTTAAGCAATAAATTATTCTAAATAATCTACTTTTGGCATTATTAACAAGAAATCTTTAACGTTATCCTTCAATCCATAATAAAATTGATTGATAAAGGCTATCAAGGATGCAAGATAGCACATTAGCAAAGAATTAAGGGAAAGAATTCATAACCAAAATAATTTCAAGAACAAAGAATTAGATGGAAAAGAACAAGAATTAGATCAAGTATGTTTGTGATATCACCTTCCCTTCTAGCGACAAGTTTCACAAGGAGCTAATATAATTTGATGATTAAATCACATGCGTAAAAATTCTAGAATTTGTCAGAGTAGAGAAGTAACATATTCCGTCTTTTGTTTGTTGATTATCGATTCAACAGGATCCTTGAGATGGCGTTGATGACCTCTAGATATAAACTTTGTTAGGCCAACATCCCATCTAAGAATTTGCTGTTCGTTGTGATCTTCAAAATATCCTTCGAACATAATTTTTGGTCCACTTAGAGTCATCCTTCCAACTTCAAGAAATATTATCAAAGCTCAGGTATTTGAATTAAGATTTTTGTGATGAGGCCGTATCTCCAAAGACTCAAAACGTGGCCTTACTTGACGTTGGAATATTCCTTCTTCATCTTATCCATGTTCTTCAAACCTAGCAGATTGTGAAAGTTTCAATGATTTTCCAACTGCTTGTATGGCAAAAGAGTCTTCTAACTTTTGTTCTTGCAATTCCCTTGAAATGCAAAGATTTGACATGATAACTAATAAAATTTTAATAAGATCTATTCTATCCTAAGAAAATACAAGTGCAGGTCTTGGCATAACTCTCTTCTTTTTATATTGGTCTTTTGTTGTTGATAGGAAGCATCATATAGAAGCCAAGAGATGTTACTATCCACAAAATCTTCAATGACTATTGAATCTAGATTTTTTAGGATATTGTTGATGGAATTGGTGAACCTTCTTAGGTGCATTCTTAAGGTTATCTGAGGATTTCCATGTTCTTTTGCTAACTCCATAGTCCTTCCAATGGATGAAGTATTCCAATTGTCCATATCTTATATATGAATTCAATATTTCATCCACCTCGTATTCAATCTTTTGATTGATTTCAAGTGGAGCTGGTAGTGGAATAGTTCTTCCAGCAATATTTGATTTATAATAGGTTTCTAAAAGCGAGACATGAAAGACTGGATGAATGTGCATGCTACTTGGTAGTTCCAGATAAAAACTTATTGGATTTACTTGGTGTAGAATTGTACAAAGTCCAAGTCTTTGATAGTCTAATTTTTGTGATGGTCGATTTGTTTGTATATTTTGTCAAAGTAACGAGACACGATCTCCTATTTTGAAGTTTGGTTGATTCTTGTAATGAATTTCTACATAGTCTTTATATTGATCTTGGACTATTTGTAATTGGAATTTCAATTCTTCATCGATGGTTTTTAAATAGGTAGCTTGACTTTCTGCAGCATGGCTTTCCACATCTTCAATTTGAAATGGATCTGCTCTAAGGTGGTATCTATAGTTTGAAAAGAATGGAGTTTGTTTTATTGAAGAATGTTCGGAGTTATTGTATGCAACCTCAGTCAATGATAGAAAATCTGTCCAATCATCTTGTTAGTAATTTATACTACAACAAAGATATTATTCCAAGATCTGATTCACTCGTTTTGTTTGACCATCAGTTTGAAGATGATAAGCAGATGAGAGGTTAATCTTGACCTTTAAAAGCCAAAATAGTCGTTTCCAAAAGTTTGATACAAATTGCAATGTTCAATATGAAATAATGCTCAATTGAAAGGCCATGTATTTGATAAATATTATCAATAAAAAGCTTGGCTGTTTCTTCTCTGGAAATAGTCTTGTTGTATGGGATAAAGTGTGTCATCTTGATAAGACGATCTACCACCATTAAAATTGAATCTTTTCTATTCGAAATTGGGAGGTTTGTAATGAAATCCATGGATAACGATTGCAATGGGCCCTTAGGAACTAGAAGGGGTTGCAGAAATCCATATGGTTGGTATCTTAGAATCTTTGTTTGCATACAAATTTTACATGATTGGATGAATTCTTTCACCAATTTTTACATTTGAGGCCACCAATAGTCTCTTGATATCAATTCCAAGGTCTTATTGAAGCCAAAGTGTCCAACTACTGGAAGATCATATCGAACTTGAAGAATTTGAAGTCTTGTAGGTCCTAGAAGAACATATAGGAGATTCTTGAAGTATAACAATCTATCTTCCAATTTGAAATTTTTTTTTTTTTCACATATGTATTTTTTAAGCATTGTTGGATGTTCTTTATAAATAGATCTGTCTTTATTGTTTTTTAGATTTCCAACTTGACAATTGTATTTATATAGGTAGATGTCGTTAATGTCTTTAATGCAAATTGGACGGCTTCAACTTGATTGATTTTTGTTAATCCAATACAATGTCTCTTATTCTTAGTGCAAGATATGATCATTGAGAAAGAGCATTTAGTTTTCTTTGAAGTTTTCTCAGACAATATGTAATTACAAAATCAAATCGAGATAATGACATGCTCTATTGTGCTTGTCGACAATTTAGAACTCGAGCATTCATAAAATATTCTAAGTTTTTGTGGTCTATATATATCATGCTCTTGTATTGAGTCCCTTCCAACAAATGGCACTATTCTTCAAAAGCATCAACAATTGCCAATAATTCTTTGTCATGGATCTCATAATTAATCTTTGCAGCTGAAATTTTTTGAGAGTGGAATGCAGTAGATGTAGTTGACCATCATCACCAGTTTGAGAGAGTATAGATCCTAATACAAAATCTGAGGTATCTGTTTCCAAAATGAATGGTTTATTGGATTTGCGTGGACAAGTATAGGAGCATAAGTGAAAGATTTTTTTAGCTTCTTGAATGCTTCTTCAGCCTTATCATCCCAAATAAATTTGTCCTTGCTTGTGAGTCGTGCTAATGGAGCTGCAATCTTGGAATAATCTTTGATGAAGATTCTGTAGAAATTTACAAATCCCAAAAAATATTATACATCTCTAATTGATGACAATTGTTTCCACTCTATAACAGTTTGTATCTTCTTTGGATCCATGAAAATCCCATTTTTTGAAGCAATATATCCCAAAAATTTTGACTAATGGTTGGTGGAAAGAGCATTTCTCCAATTTGGCATACAATCCACTTTCTTGTAGTTTTTCTAATACCTTCCGTATATGATATTCATTCTCTTCTTTATTCTTAGAAAAGATCAAAATATTGTCCAAGTAGATGACTACAAAGTCATCTAAGTATTCTTGTAAGATATTATTCATCATATATTGGAAGATTGCAGGTGCATTTGTAAGTCCAAAAGGCATAACATTGTATTCAAAATGTCCATACCTTGTGCGGAATGCTGTCTTCCATTGACCTCCTTCTTTAATCTTGACTAGGTTGTGGGCACCTCTCAAATCAATCTTTATAAAAATCTTTGTTTGTCCTAATTGTTCTAATAATCTTGAAATTAATGGTAATGAATAGCAATTTTTTATAATTATCTTATTTAGACCTCGATAGTCAATACACATACATAAGGAACCATCTTTCTTTTTTACAAATAATATAGAAGCTCAAGCAGGTGATTTTGAATGTCGAATAAAATTCTTAACAAGATTTTCATCAATATATTCTCGCAAGGCTGTAAGCTCCGTTTGTGACACATTGTAAATTGGACCAAATAGAAGTTGATCTCCATCTTATAATTTGATTGTACAATCATAAGAACGATGTTTGGATAATATGTCTACTTTTTTTTTTCAAATATATCTTCCAGGTTGTAATATTGACTAAGAATTTCTTGCTTTAATTGCTCCATTGGGTCTTTCATTGAGATAGCATACAATGCAAATGCATCTCTTTTTTTTGTTGTTTACATAAATACTTTAGCTTTAAAAAATAGAACAATACCTCATTTTTTTTTTTTGATGTGTAGATCTTGAGGAAATCTTCCGCGTACTCCAATCAATATCAAGATTATATAGCTCAAATCAAGGAAGTCCAATGATAATAGGATTTGTCGAACATCTAATGATGTTGAAAACAATTTGTGATACTTAATCTCCTAGTATCACTTTCAAGGATTGAGTTTCTTCGACAACATCTCTTGATGTAAGGATTCATCCATCAATGACTTCAAAAGGTATAGGATGGATCTTCTTTACAAGTAGTAGATTGTGCCTGGTTATAAAATCCTTATCTATAAAGCATGCTAAGATTCCAATATCCAAAAGGACTTTAGCAAAAATTTCTTCTTTCAAGGTTCTTATGTATACAAGAAGTATAAAACAAGATGTTGAATCTGGAGGTAAAAAGAGATATTTTTTTGATGCTTCAGATTTGGAGGTGTCCAACTACAAGATCCCTATTGTGGCTGGATGTCTTCTTTTTCCAACCTTTCTAATTCGGATTTTATACCACGTGCTTTGAATTCTCTAGACTTATTTAGACAATTTATTGTCTTAAAATTGGATCTTCCATAATATAGGCATAAATTCTCTTGCCAATATCTAGTCTTTTCGGTTGGTGTTAATGGCTTGAATTGAGTCACATCAATTTGCATAGGTTCAAGATATATTAATGGCTTTTCCAATATTCTTCAAGATGTAGTAGTCATACCTTGATAGGTATTGTTGAAATTTGATCGCCTTTCTTATCGTAATTCAAATAGGTGATTGTCACAAGTAATAGCTTGAGCTATGAGTTCCTCTAAGCTTTCAATTCTTGGCATTGTGATCAATAAATTCTTTACATCATCCTTTAGGCTATAACGAAATCGAGTCATAAAAGCCTTATCATTCCAATCAAGATCACAAATAAGTTGTTCAAATTTTGCGGCATAAATTGCAGCTAAATGTTGCCCTTGTCGTAGAGTTTGGATCTTCCTCTCTATCACCCTCTCTCAATCATTGTCTTTAAATGCAGCAATAAATCTTTCCATAAAAGCTTCTAAATTATACAGGATTAGAGAATTCTTTTTCAATAGTGGCACAAATTATAATCAAGCACTTTCTAATAAAAAGGTGTCCACAAAAGCGACTTAAATGAATCCATCTCGATAATAAGATGGATATAGCCGTAAGTAAAGTTGCACTTCTTGTACAAACCCTTGAAAGTTGGATCTTGTTCCATCAAATTTATCAAGCATACTAGCTTTTGGTTCTTTTATGACAATCCTTGGAACTTCTAAAGAAGTTGTGTGCATAGCTTGTCTACTGCTTGCTTTTCTTAATTGAATAATCTCTTATTGCAAGTTATGAATCTCTCACTTAATTTCTTCAAATACTTGCTCCATTTGCAATTTTTTTTTTGGAATGCGAAAGAATGTCATTTCTTCTCATACCGTATCCAATAGGGCTTGAAGATCTGCAAGTATTGCTACTCTATTCTCTGTTTATAAAGATGCACCTCCATTAATCTGATTTATTTCTATCTTTAAAAAAAAAAAAAAAATTGATAAGCTGTTAGTATTTTCTATACTAAAAAAAATACTTTTAGACAATTAATTTAGAGGAGGATAATCTGCAACTTCTAAAATATAGTGATATAACTTAAAAAAGGAATAATCTATTCTTTCCAAAGAAAAATCAACTACAACAAATAAGCATATCAGTTTAGAGGGAGGTACTCCGCACTCCTCTAGAACGCAATAGTATCTTGAAGACAGGTAATCCACTCTCTATTAAGAGATCTAAGCTCTGATATGATTGTGTAAGTCAGTCTTGCCAAATTGTCAAGGATACAAGATAGCAGATTAGCAAAGAACTAAGGGAAAGAATTCATAATCAAAATAACTTCAAGAACAAAGAACTAGATGGACAAGAACAAGAATTAGATCAAGAATAAGAAATTGGATTAATATCAAGAACAAGACAACACTCTGAATTACTCCAAGACTTGTGTTGGCAAGACTAAGGTGCTCCTTAGTCTTGCCTCTTATTTATATTATGAGGCCTTATGTCCTATTGGATCTTTTAAAAATATCTTAAAATATTCTAAAAGCTTGAGGAAGATTTTGGAAGACTCTAAAAAGTCTACGAGAGATCTGGAAAGGTTGAAGAAGATTCTAGAGGATCCTAAGAGTATCTTAAAATATTCTAAAAGTTTGAAGAAGATTCTAGAAAACTCTAAAAAGTATACGAGAGGTCTTAGAAGATTGAGGAGGATTCTAGAAGATTTTCAAAGACTAAAGAAGATTCTAGAAGATTCTAGAAAGCTATAGAAGATTCTAAAATATTACAAAAAGTTCTAATAGTGGCTTAAAGTGTATCCGTGACAAAGGCTTTATTGTTCTATTCTATATAACAAGCAAGGTTTTGAAATTTTGCAACATATATTGTAGTTGACTGCAATCCTTATTGTAAAGATAAGAGCTTGGTCTCTACTACCCTCTCTTAATCACTTTCTCCAAATATAGTCATAAATACTTTAAAGAATGAATTCAAATTATAAAAAAGTTATGAAATTTTTTCTATCAAAGGTGCAAACCAAAAAAGAACACTTCCAGATAAAAGTGTGCCTATAAATCCAACTTGAGTAAATCCATTAGGATATTTAAAAAGATGCAATCTTAGATAGAACTTGATTTGTTGCAGAAATCCTCAAAATTTTGATCTTATTCCATCAAACTTCTCAGATATACTAATCTTTGTCTCCTTCATGCTTGTAAGAATAAGACTTCTTGGATTTGATTATGAGGCCAATTTACTTGCTTCTCTCAACTGTAAAACTTCTTGATGTAGGCTTTGGATTTCTTCTATAGACATAAAAATAGTGCTTCCATGATTGGCACTAGTGATTTGTGAAATTTCTATCCTAAGAGTGTTGATAAATTTCTGAAGATCTATAATAGTTGCAAATCTATTTTGACTTCTGCTAAGTGTAGCATACATGATCTTAATAACTCCACAATTCAAATTAGAAGAGAGTAATTTGCAACCTCTAATATCAAATAAAAATTTCTACAAAGAGAGGTGATCTATTCTCTTTTTTAAAAAAATCAAGGTTAGAAAGCAAAGAATATTAGTTTAAAGATAAATAATCCACATCCTTCAAACGCAAAAATAGAAGTGGGATAATCCACTCACTTTTTAAATATAAAATAAAAATAATAATCTTTATTTTTATCAAACTGTCAAAGATATAAATCATAAAAGAACAAAATATCAATACATTCTTGTATCATTCAAAAGAATAGAAAATTACTCAAAGATAGAATAATATTAAAACTAGAATGGCTATTGCCAAAGACAAGAAAACTAGAGATTCTTGAAATAAGACTAAGAACAAAAAAGACATTGACAAGAGTGAAGAAGGCTTCACTCTTATTTCTATATATATTATCTACCTAAGAGCTACATGGCCATGTTCTATAAGACTTCCAATACATATCCAATTTGCAAGCCACATGTCAAACTTGTAAGATAAGTTTTTTATATGTGCGCCACGTACTTAACTTGTTCCACAAGCTATCAATATGTGCGATACGTGGCTAACTTGTTAGCTAAGTTTCTAATCTATCAATCATCTAAAGACATATGTAAAGATAAAATCGCACCTATAAAGCTTCTAGAAAGCTTTCCTATAAGATATTAACAAATTAACTTATTTTTACTTATTTCTACCTATCCATGTTATCTAGATAATTATTAAAGTAAATCTTATATTTATGACAATTATTCTAAAAGACTTATTCTTAGTTTTTTTGCTATTGACATTGAATTGTTGTCTGAAATACATACATCTATTAATAAAATAGACCTTAGAGATGGAATTCCTAGAATGATTTGTAATAACATCTGAGGTAATTTTGTTATTTGATCATTATATATGGTCATATAAAATTCTTCATTTTGCTTAGACAAGATCCTTGTCTTGACTCTTAATACTTCAAGAGTATTTATAATTGAATCCAATTTAGTTTTTTTGAGATCTATTATATTAAACCTTTTATTTCTTGCTATAAAAATGAAACAAGAAAAAAAAAATATAAAATATCAAGAACAATACTAATTTAAATGAAGATAATTTGCAACCTTTAAAATGCTATAGTACTTTAAAAAAGAGGAATAATTTACTTTGTATCTAAAAAGACCAAGCTTCAATATTGTATTATATTAATTTGGACAAATTGTTACAAACACACCACTCAAGTAAAATAAGGCTCCAATAATTTAAAGAATTAAAACAAAAGATGTTCACTTTATATCATTCAGCAAAAACTCATTCTTGCTTTCATATATACTATTTAAATAAAGAGCTATGTGGCATCATCTTATAGGCTACATTACACGTGTCAAACTTTAGAGATAAGTGTTTAACTTGTACAGCAAGTTTCTCACATGTGCACCATGTGGCCAACTTGTAATACAAGTGGCCAATATATATAACATGTTGTCAATTTGTTGGCTAAGCTTTCACCTTACCAATCACCTATAAATATGTATAAAGTCAAATTTGTGTCCATAAAACTTCTAGGAAGCTTTATAATAAAATATCAACAATTTAATCTATTTTTAGTTATTTCTATGTAATTCTATTTATCCAAGTAAATACATTAATAATTATAAATATCCATAATATCTAAATAATATGATCCATTTATAACATTCTCTTAACAATAAGTTTATTTGCAATGAAACTTCTTCTAGGATTTAAAAATATTGATTTTATTTGATTCTTATTAAAATAAATCTATAAATTATATATACTAAAAAATAATAATAACTTTTTATAAAAAAACATGAAACTAACAATATACACAATATCTTCTATAATCAAATTAGACTAAATATTTAAAATAATAATAATCAAGAATATTTAAAATTATATATTAAAAAATTAGAATAAAAAATTATCATTATTAAAATATAAAATTAGTATTGAATGGTCAATAATATCCTTATAAAAAATTAAAATTAAATAATATTTTAATATCTTGCATAGCAATTGATTATTCACATATTAAATTGACCCAACTAAAGAGATAAAGTGTACAAATACCAATTCTTCTGTTGTTTTTCTCTCCAATCCAGCCACCTAAAATATTAGGGCCTAAGTTGGGTTGCCTCTACCAATTTCTGTCAATGCAAAGAGTCTATCCCACATCCTCTCAGTTTGTGTCAAATAAAAAATAAAAACAAAACAAAAAAACTTTCACTAGCAAAGTCATAAGCAAAGTCAGCGGTCGTTAGTATCTACAAGTTTAGCATCCACTACTCTTAGTTGATTCACCAAGCACATCGTTCGTCTCGTACTGTGGCCCACCACAGAAAAGTCACAACCAGATAGATATTGCAATATGTTTTTCCAGGTTAAACTCCACGAGATAATATTTCTACAGAACTCATGCGAAGCGTCCTAAACTTTAATGAAATCACTGTTGGTTGATTCCCAAATGACAGTGCCATCGCATAGGCAGAGCTTCTTGTAATTCTCACCAACACCAGCGCTTCTTGCTATGACCGCAGCACTAATGCCTGATTTCGATTTATCAGTATCTCCATACACTACTAGCGCACGGCCAATTAAATCCATAACCTGCAGGTTCTCTTTAGTACCAGAAAATTCCGCGTTCCCTTCGTTGTTCACTTCCAAAACCCCCAAGTCACCTGGCTGTAGACAACAAAAATAAAACCATCTTCAATTGGTGACGCACTAGGCACATCAATGCATTCATCTAGATATACACCACAAACATGATTGCAAGAAGACAGTTTAGTTAGGCATATTTACATTCGAAATAGACTAATCTAAATGGAACAGATTCGCGCGAAGAGAAAAACGGTAGAAATGAAACATGAATTTACTAGCCCAGAGGTATGTGACGGCTTACAGAAACTCAGACACCATCACAGATATAAGAGAAATTGCAAGGTTTTAACAGCCAAAAATCCTCCTAAGAGCTTACAATGCCATCAGCTGCTGTTGTCTCCGTTGAGCCGCTAAAGATCTGACCGGTGCTAGCAGCACCACGTGTGAGATCTCCATACTCGTTTATAGACCAGCCGATGGTACCTTGAGGAAGACCACTGAAGGACGCTTCAACACGCAACTGCTCCATACTCACTTGCGCGAACCTGACGACTCCGTGAATCTGAGGCCCCTTGAATTCAGCTACTGCAGCTGAAACACTGAAGTCTACACAATTCACACAACAAGGTCGATCAGAATCAGTCTAATCATTTTACATTCATCTTGCACGGGACCACCACCTGAAGTCTTCTGAATCATCCAAACAGTCGCCCGCTTCCCAAGAACTCTTGGCAAACCATATAAAAACATGAGGAAAGCCAATAAAAAATGGTTTGTTTGAGCTGGGGTAAGCTCACTCCAAATGACACATTCATCTAAAGGCAGCGCACATCTAACATTCTCTCTAAAGAAATAAAATTCGTCTGGTAATATTACGTGCTCAACGAGGACCGCTACTAACAGTATGCAAAGAAGTTAAGTGTAAAGTCTCAGTCACTGAAGGCGTAACACTCGGCGAATTACCCTATGCAGATGATAAAAGTCCAACATTGGAACAAACTTACTGTTCATCAAGCTCAAAGATATCAAGAAATGAAATTGAGTACATCAGCAAATGAAGACTAATTTAAGAATTAAAGAAGGGCTGCAAATACATTAAAGAACAAGTCAGGTTCATTATCTTCCTAACAAAGATGCTGCCAAAATTCTATGTAACTGTTCCTACATGCTTTGTTGGCGCTCAAGATAAGAGGAAACTAGACGCATGGTCATTCAAAGTCGATCGATACAAAGTCGTACTGCTAACGTTGACTTTAAAACACACAACTTACGAAGTTTGAAAACATATCTATAAAGGTGTTACAAAATTCGGAGGATGATACCCGCAGTAATGTACTATAAACATGGACCAAGAAAACCAAGAAATATCATAAACGCACTAGAAGTACAAAACACCAGATCGCAGGTTCAACACACCCTAGGCAAAGATTTCATGATTCAAAAAAATCCACTAAATGAAACTTACTTTCTGGGAGACCTTGCCCAATAAGCCTAGCTTTGCGTCCAGATTCTGCTAAAGCTGCTGTAAGGTCCTTCACTGTGGTTGAACCCAAAACTCTCACTATTTGGTTTTCAAGATTGATGTCCACGGACTTCACACCTGCATCCAAGCGGGGTGAACAACTTAGGAGATCAAGTCAACCCTCAAGGTCTTCGAACTACAAAATCATCGATTACTGGCTGACATAAAAATCGAATGTACAACGTAACATTTGTTCGAAATGAATGGAAAGCCTCAAATACTTGATTCAAAAGCGAGACCATTCCAAAAGGAGCAAAGCCGTGCATTTTACCAGCAAGGGGCTCTAACTTTGTGCGCACTGACTTGACGCATCCGTCACATTTCATGTCCACCATGAACTCTGTCTATGAATTGAAAACAAACTATGTGGTCAGTGAGACTTACAAACACTTAGGGATAGAAACTTTTAACATTGAGTACAATCTTGTATTTTCCTTAAAAAAAAATTCCTCTTAACACTGAAAGAGAAGACGACGTCATGAACTACCGAATCAAAATAGGACTCTGAAATGGATACACACATTTGTAGGCACTGAGCATTAAAATAAAATCTCTACCCAGGAGAACATTTGTGACTGCCTAGAACTCGTGGAATCATCGGATCTTAATGGAAAAACTTCGTGACCACCTGCAACACTCCAGTGGATGTCCTAACTTCATAAATCTACAGCACGTGTAATTCCGAATCCCAAGAGAAGAATGCCTTTAATTCTTACCATCAAATCAGGTAGTTGCGCCTTATCTTCTCCCCCATTTTTGTCCTGAGAGCACCAGGCCATAATGGACGAGAATAAGTTATTTCATTAAGAGTCATCAAGCGAAGTCTTTACAATACCAAGTGTTGCCTCAAACAAAAATTCAAAAGCTTCAAACCTAGGACTAAATCCTATCCATGTGTTAGTCAAATTTCACTCAACCCAATTGAAGATCAATTCCGCATAAACCTTCTGGTTATATGCAGATTGCAATTCTAGCTCCAGCGATAACTTATTCCTTGTTGTTTTGGTTCGAATAGAAGATAGACACCATATAGAAAAGTTGAAGTGCAAACCTGTCCTGGAGCCATCTGAAAGACTTCTGGAGATGTTGTCGCCTCGACCACTAGCATCGGCACTCCAGCAGCCATAGGATAAGCCAGAAGTGAGCCTTGCAACAACTGCGAGGACCCTAGGAAGCGATGCTTAAATACGCGCGCGCTATTCTGTGGCGATACAATCGACCGCAATAAAGAAGACCTGTCACAGAACACATTACATTAACAGCTTTTGAAGTAGCCTCTTCCTCTGTTAGAGTTCAATTTCTGATATAACTTTGACAGATGTAAAAGCATTCTTCAGTCAACACACTCCGTAGCAGACTCTTCGAGAAACTAATAAACACTGCGGTTTTAGATAACAAAACTGTTGTAGTTTAAATTCATAAGTGATGACACTATTGATGTCCATAAGCGGTCTAAATTCTTCTAGAAGGACTTGATAATATGTACTGTAGCACGGCAATCCTTTACAACGTCAAAGTAGAGTGTCCAGCGAAACAGAGGTTTGAATGCAAGACTGCCCTTAGAAAAACACAAAACCCCTCAACTGTAATCAGTACGAAATGATGAATCTTCTCCTGAAGCCCTTCCCTGAATCTATTATGCCCTCACAGGTGAAATTTGGAAAAATATGAATAATATAGTATTTTCGACATTATAATTAAACTCAAATTGCTAAAGAGAGATGCGGAGACAAAATTGAACACTGCAATTCACAAAAGGAGACTCCTCACCAAATCCTAGCCTTATGTATTCATCAAAATTTCTGGGACGGGAGGACAATTCTTAGTACCTATGCGACGAATTGAAGGATTTTAGCGAAGGTGCGGCAGCCGAAGCTGCAACCGCTACAGCAGGGAGAAGAGTCGGCATCCCTACAACACGCAGAACTGCCATGTAATCCTGCTACTTTAACTACAAATACAACACTGTAGGCACAAAACCTATCCCTCTCAAATGTGGCTGCATCAAAATCGCACACAGCGGATATCTGGCGCCGCCCTAAGCTGAAGCGGCCAGCTGAAACACAGCAGATTTCAAAGAAATGCCAGCATTCTGCAACAAACAAATTCGAAAGAGTTTGTAATTCTATTACAATCTATTAATGGACCTGAACAACATGTTGAACAAAGTGCAAGTTGCGTACATAATAAGATCATACTCCTCAATATCAGCAACTACGAGCAAAGCCTCTGAACAAACGTAACACAGGACGTTGCGACTCTTTGGACACTTCCGCTGCACTATGTGAACTCAGCAAACTCTTAGTCCCATTCTCTCAACAGTCAACAAATGAATGATTTTCCTTAAGAAATGACCACCATCTTCCAAGCTGCACAGAATCAGCTTTCTTGAAAATTACGGGGTAATTTTCCTTCTTAATGCTCCCAACGAGGTCTTACCTGCAGCTCACAATTTACACGTAAGGGTCGCTACTGAAATGATAAGTCTAACATATTCATGAAATATGATAGATAGCAGCAAAACAATACCGAAGGCTACTGATGCAAATAATCCAATTATAAAGATTTCCAATTCCTACGATAAGGAAACGTGCTTTGATTGCTTGAGCGAGCTTCTCATGTTATCGATACCTCCATTCGTAGAGAGTTCTGCTTCGTCTATCGATTCCTTCCCTCACCTTGCTATCACAGTAGACGCATGCGTTGTTTGCTTGGTCAAGTCCTCAACGAGAAAATGCGATGTGCGCAACTCTTGGTTTTTGTTATATCAATATTTGCTTCTGTGTGTTCAGATCCTGATTGTGAGGCCCATGCATGCGCTTGGCTTTTGCAGCACACCTTAGCGTGAACACACACACTTGACAGTCTGGCACGTACAACGCAAACCTATCTCCCTTGTCAGAGGAAGATACAGGATCTCTGAGTAATAGAAGGCAGAATATATTTTTTGATGTTTTGATGTTTTGATGCTCTTTGTTTTTTCCTTAGTTTTATTCTTCTTCCAACTCAAAATTTAAAGATGAGTTTACTGTACCTAATCAAAATCAACGTTCAACACCATTAGAGCCGGCTTATTCCTGCAGAGAGATTATCGTGGAAGTAGCCATGTCAAGGAGGAGCTTCGGTGCGATACACATGTTTACATTCGACCCCTCAGAACTCAGGTCCGAGAATACCTGCATCAATATGAACGTGAAATACCGGTTCGTCGGGCTCACCAAATCAAAGATGCGTACGTTTCAACTAGGTGGAATTCCAAACCATGACGCTGACGTACAAGGCTGCCATACGTGAAGGACTTGATCGAAATACATCACTACAAGCATAACTGAAGAATAAGCATTGTGAAATTGCGTGGAATCAGACGTCGTTAAGCCGAGAGAGCGATGGATGAGGGCGAGGGATGGATGAGGGTGACGGTGAGCAAGAGTGGGTGGGGACGACTTAAAATTCACTACTACATTAATGATATAATATGGCACCATTTTACAATGTAGGCGGTCGTCCAATATTGATATAACAAAAGCTTATTTGTTAAAAAAATCTTGCTTACTCTCAAAATATCAACTTTAGATTTTTAGTGTTATATTAGAACCAATAAAATTTAAATGTATACTTGTATATTAAAAAAATTATAAAAATATGTTTCATAGATGTTTTGGTTTTATTACTGTGAATTTAAATGTATCTTTGTCATTAAAATAAATAATCAAACGTAAATCACTAATAATATAAGTTTATGTATCAAATTTGTTACTTTTTTACAAGTCAAAGTAGCACAGGTTTCAATTTTTAAAAGCTTACATGAGTCCAAGTTACATAGTTGTATTTTATAAATAAGAAAAAATTGTTGTGTTTTCATCATTAATTAATTGTATCTTGAACTCTATCAAATTTTTTTTTTTTTTTTTTATATATCTTCTAATTCTTCAACTTCAACCTTATAACAAGTCATTTTGATTTTTTATGAACTAAAAAATATTACTTATTTTAGTCTATTTTATTTAATTTTTAATAAATATTATATGATGGCCACATATTATGATGTAATTAAAGATAAAAGCATTAGAATTACTGGCTTTTGAAATAATAATTTAAATTTGTTGTTAATAGTATTTTAAAATATAATACAAATGATAGTAACTAAGAAAAAAAAATTATAATTTTATAATTTATTAAATAATTTAAAATTAAAATTAAAATCTCTTACACTTCTTAAAATATATGACACAATACAAATTGTATTAGTATTGAGGATTGTAATATATTATAAATATATATTTAAAGTATTGCTAATGCTACCATAGTTTTTACTACTACCACCACAACCCACTATCCACTCAATATATTTCTTTAGTTTTTTTTTTATTCCAATCAAAAAATTTGTTCAACCAAATGGTTTGAAAGGTATTAAACAAAGAAAATTTGATTGATTTGAAAGGTTTTGAACAAAGATGGCATATGGTGGATGAGAAATTGTGGTGGTAGTAGCAAAAATTATGGTGGCAATAGCAATATCCTATATTTATATATAATGATGTACAATATAATAATGTACAATATAACAATGAATTACAATACAAACAATGTAACTATGAATTATACAAACATCTTATATTAATATCACATAAAAATTAAAATATACACTCATGCAAAATAAAAATCAAAAAATTAATTATATACATAAAAAATAAAATCAAAATCAAAATATTTATTATTATAAATTAATTTTAACAAAAAGATATTTAAAATATAACTTCAAAATTCTTATGATTTTGATTTGTACTATATTTTTAGATTTTATATATATAAGAATATAAAGATTTAAAAATTATGATACAATGGGCAAAAAAGTAATTACTAAGTATTTCATATCTTATCAAACCTATACCATCTTGGGTTGCAATTGCAAGGGATAGGTACCCAACTTGCACTTTCACTATTTCATCTATTAGTAGTATTAATCTCAGTTTTGAGCCATGAAGAAATGGTTGTGGTAGCAATAGCAAAACAAAAATTTTGACTAAAATTTGACTAAAATTTTCATAGGTTTGTGGTGGCAATAGCAATACTCTAAATTTATTGCATGATATATATATACAGTGTTTTTTTTTTTTTAATAGCTTGTTGAGAAATAGTATGAAATGGAGGATTTTATATATATATATAATTTTTTAATTCTTCTTTTTGTTCTTTGATTTGTTTCTTAACAGTTGTCTTTTTGTGCAATGTTTCTTTCTTTATTGTACGTTAGTGCAAATATGCATTATTGAATGCAAAAGCAATTTACTTGAATTTTAGTTAATTTCTTGTTTTAAATTATTTTTTATTTTTCATTTTAAAATATTATTGGTGAATTTACAGAAAATTACTTTCATGCTTTGAAGTTATTTCTGTCATTGATTTACAAAAATTTCTTGTAAACTTCATAAAACAAGAAACATAGAACAAGCAGAGCATGACAAAGGACATGAAGAAAAATTGCAGCACTCACTGCTCTGGACTGCACAAAACATGCATGCGGAGGAAGACCAGGCTTAGGGTTTAGGGTTTGGATCAAGCGAGCAAGCTTTCTCAGCACAGCACAGGGGGGGCGGCCCTGTGGCGAGAGGCCCTTTCATGCATGCACACAGCTGGGAGATGGGTGTGGGAGAGTGACTGTGCAGCAACCCATCAACACCCCGACCCAGTGAATCGTAGAGACAAATATATACATCATTGAGGGTGTTGAGGCTTTTAACCCCCCCCTCCTCTTGAAGCCCAGATTTGCTGTGTGGTGCTGGTGCACTATCACTGTCTCCATTTATGTGTTTTTCTGGACTGTACCAGTTCACCGAAACCATGCCAGATTAGCTCCGACAATGATGTCACAGGTATCCAGGAGACATAACTACCACTAGATTACCAGGTAATAATCCAAGCATGTGAAGGACTGTATTGACAAGTGTTGGAGTGGGACTGGGGAGATGCATCGGCCACCTCCTTGCTTCAGATGTTCCAGCTCAACTTGGTCCAAGCATGGATATGGAGGAGTAATTCAGTCAGAATTGCAGATACGGTGAACCATAATGCATTACAAACAGGAAACAGTCGATGAAAACAGCTGGTGGAAGTTAAGCTGCTTAGGAAGTGGTATTACAGAGGTGTAGAGAGTGTGGAACAATATGCTGATTTTTCCTTTTTCCTTGCATGAGAGGTCCATCAAACTGAGATTTGCAGATATAGTGTGATCCTTTACACTAATGAATGGCACGAGAGAGTAACCAGTACAAACGAATTTAGAGGGGAAATTATGAACGACAAGCAGAAAGTAGTGATCAATGACACCTCCAATTCAGAGTACCTTCAGTCAGAATGGCTAACATCCATATACAGAAATCTTCGTCTCTATTTCATGAGAGCCACATTCCAAAGACTGGTAATGTGCGTAGAGAACTGAAGATTTATTCACATAAGCCTAAGGCACAATTTTAGTACAACAACTACTGCTTCTAAATGGAGCCATCTGAAATAATGGTATATGGTAATGAATGACCTGATCACAATGAATAGTAGGTGTTTGCAGCGTGAAGGCTGATAATCCCTACTGGAAACACCTCAGCTGCTGCCTTTATATTACCAGCAATTCCATATTCCAAGCATCTTGCCTCAACCAGAGAAAATATGCAGCTCTTGATGAGAATCTCTCCATCCCCAACACACTTGGATGATTAGTCACACCGGTGCTTAGCACCTTTCACCAGCTCAACACTTGATTGTACGGTTCCCGCTAAAACCTCAAAAAATTGATACACAGCAGTAACCAGGAGAACTACCCTATCATCGAAGCTAGCACACCTGGCTTCCCTCAAGTTGCCCATTACCACCAGCGGTGAAGAATGCAGATTGTTTTGGAACTCCTGTTCTCAGGATAACAAAGGTTCCAGCAAATAGATATTTAGTCGCCCCAGCTAATAGAAGCAGGTTGAGGAGACCTCCAATGTCCACATCTTCATCTTGATCACAAGTATCAACTTACTTGCTCTCCGATAAGATCGAGACCAACCACCAAGAATGAGATGCCCTGAAAAAGGAGAAAGTAGAAGTGAACTCCCTGCGCGGAGAGCAAACTTCGTGCAGAAGCTGTAAGCAGCAAGAAAGCCAGCGCCAACTCCTTGCGATACAACCTGTTCTTCTTCTTCGCTGGTTCCGGCTCATCACTAACCGAGGGAGGTAAAAGAGGTTTCAGCTTCACATCATTCGTCTTAACTGCATCAAGACCAGACTCGGACATGGCTTTTTCCAGAGCCGGGTTAAGCTTCGCTGCTTCTGTACCCATGATCAAAGGATCTCCTTCAGAAGCTCGCCCAGTCTTTTTGGTAACCACCCATTCATGTGAACTGCTAAGTTGAAAGAGACCAGATATCATAGCATTGAACTTGGTCACCGACATGGTGTTCTCAAAAAGAAGGTAAGGAACCAAGAAAGGAAATGACTTCGGTGACGGCAAGACATTCAAAATCGACATGAGTGCTGGAATGTAGCACACAACCCAAATTGGCAGAGTTGCTTCGGGCACAAACATAGTCATTGGGAGGATGATGCAGAAGAGTGTGAATGAATAAAATGGTAGAATAAGCTTCCTCAGAAGGAAGAAAAGAAATATCATGTTGGCTTTCTTCATCCAAGAGATCTGCCGAACGCCAGAAACCAAATACCCAGTTAGATTCATGGTACATTGTCGAAAATGCCAACACCGGAAAAACAGAAAAATGCAAGACTATGCGAAGGTGATTCTGTCACACCTTTGAACGAATGATGTCTGGAAGACTAAGTCGAAATAGTTGCATAGGACCAGAGTGCCACCGATGTTGCTGTTTGCGATACGCCTCATATGACTCCGGTAATTCACAAAGACACTGGAATACAGATTACCGAAACGCCAGTAAGTAAGACTATATTAGAGGTACGAACACGAGATCCTTAAAATGCACAACAATAACGACGAACGCCGACAAAAAGGAATCCAAAATTATAAGACAACTACTAATTGGACAATAAATGTAGAAAATGCATGATCACTGACCCGAACGTCGTTTAAGAAGATGAACTTCCAGCCCTGCAAATGAGCTCGAACAGCAATATCCATGTCCTCCACAGTCGTCCGTTCCAACCAACCACCAGACTCCTCGAGTGCTTTGATCCTCCACACCCCTGCAGTGCCGTTGAAGCCGAAGAAGTTGATGAAGGCACCATTCACCTGCTGCTCTACTTCAAAATGGAAAGAAAGATTTATATTTTGAAGGCGTGTAAGTAGATTTTCATCCTTGTTAACAAACGACCAACGGGCCTGCACAAGCGCAAGCTCTGGATTGTCCTGCAGTCACCAGCACATATTTATTCATAGAATCAAAAGACATAGATTTCTAAAACAAACATCCTCGGAAACGAAACGGAACAAAAACAAAACAACCACAAGTCCGTTATCATAAAAAAACAAGTGCAAGAGCTTTTTCAAGAATATTCTCTACCAAAATTAAACTAAACTCTAGGTGAGAAGAACAAAGTCCTGACATGAGCACAACAAATTTTTACAATTCAAAAGCGCATCATTGATGATGCATGAGGATCGGGCACCCATATTCTCATTGCAAGTAAAGAACACTGGATTAATCCGTTGCTGAGAAGAACCTAAGGCTTACCCTGAAATGAGGAACTGTGCGTTTTAGGAAATCGGGCTTGGGCTGAAAGTCTGCATCAAAAATAGCCACAAACTCATAATTCTTAACATATTCGCACTGCATGGCTGATTTCATGTTGCCAGCTTTGTATCCTGTCCGGTCCACTCGGTGCCTGTACACAATGTTTACTCCTTTCTGATTCCATTTATTCACCTCGCCTTTGATCAAAAAGCGCGTCTCCACTTCCGATGAATCGTCTAAAACCTGAATCAATATGCGACTTTTTGGCCAATCAAGCTGGCAAACCGCTCCTATAGATTGCTCATATACCTACAAGGAAACCCCCCCTCCCCAAAATAATTATTTAATGTTTTCTTTCACATAAATTTCGAATAAAACACTGAAATATTTCCGTCGCGGGAAATGAGGTCTGAAGCACAGTAAGTATTCTCTTCAATCCAGCAAATCTAAGGTAACGCTTGCAGATCTTCACGAATCCTTTAAGAAAACTATGGTATAAAGTCATACCCTTCTTACGTTCAAAAAGCTGAAATGGATCAACTATCTTAACTGAAATCACGCTTCAATGGTAAAAGTAACAGAACAAACCATCAAATACAGTGCTGAACTACGTTGGAAAATAGACCGACTCCAATTGGTATGCATGAAGATCTAGAAATGGTACAAACCTCTCGCTCGTTGCACATAGGAATCTGGATAAGAACCATTGGGTGGCCGCTGTCGGGATTCTCGGCGTCGTCAGATTCAAGAGATGGATTGACGGGAACAGGCTTAATGTTCTTCCACTTGATGTAAACACACCCGAAAAACAACACAATTCGATCGACGGACTGGATGAGGAACAACCAGATGCAGAAGTTCGTCAATGTTTGAAGCGCAGGAGCAAAGTAGTTTGCCCGAGTGTACATCCACCCAACATAAACAGCGTGCGGAATATCTCGAATGCCGGTGGAAGAAGGCCAGTGAGGCGTTGTGAAATGCCAACCCAAGGCATGTGCTCCTACTTCCACACACAACATTAGAATAGCAAATATCAAGAAACCTGCAATGGCCTTGAACAACTTTCCCTTGCTTTTATCTGGCTGAGCCAATCCTTGACCAAGGATGAGGCGTTTCTTGATCGCTGCGAGCAACAACATTACACCGGAGGCCACCCAAGCGACACAACCCGCAGCTTTGTGTGCTTTGAGAAGCAGCACCCATGTCAGCTGTTTCGCATTCCCTTGCTTCCCTTTATTTTGGTGGTCCTCAAAACCAGACTTGGTCGGGCTCTCAATCTCCAGCAGAGAATAGTTTGGGTTCTCCATCTTGACAACCACCGGAGTCCCACGATGCTGCTCCTTGCTCCACCAATCAACGAAATCAAACTTCGCAGTCATCCCGACAACCTTCCGTTGCCAAGATTAAAACACTCTAAAGTTCGACCTATTTTCTGTGAACACCTTGAAACGGACTACAGTTGACACTTATGAGCACGCTGCTTCCGTCAAAAATAAAGCAGAAATGTGCACGAGATCAAGGAAAGAAACACGCATCGTGGCGCATTTTCGACAATTGCAAGTTTCCGAAGTTCAATGCTGCCACGACTAACGCATGGTAGCTACGGACCTAAAGAGTGAAGTTTTGGCGAGGGCCTCGTCTGAATATTGACACACTTGACCAAGAGATACTAACGAGAATTGGTGCCACAATGCCCACTCGCTCCCGTCACTAAAATCACCTTGGACAGTAGGTCACTTGTAAAAAAGTGCGCGCACCGTCCACGACAACGATGAAATTTATGCCAATGTTCAAACCTCCTGAAACATGCTGCATCCAAGCTCAATCACCTGGGGACAAACTACCCACAGCAGTATCAACTACTGACACACAAACAATGCTAATCACGAAAGCTGCCTCCCCATGTATCCAACATGCACACGCCAACCACAATCACTTCTCAAGAAAGTCGAACTGCAGAAACAGCACGCTCACTTCAGATATGCAAATGCAGCTTCAAAACTAGCGACCTTGCTGCTCTCCACCTTTCAATGCAGTCACGGGGACCGAACCCAAGGGGACGATCAATACTGCGATCACTCACTCCCCGTCATAATCCTCAATCCAGAACAAGGATCGATCACCATTGCCTTATAATCCCCGCCCTAAAATCTCAATCTCTCCATAGCTCTCCCTGTCAGAAAACCTCACAAACAATCACCCGAAACTACAAAAACGAAAAAAAAACAAAACTACAAACAACAACAACAGGTTTACAAAGCCACGAAATCGAGATCTTCCTCATCTACACACACGCCCTCTGCTACCCTGCGACGCCATGCACCGAGTGAGAGGCCACCACAGCCCACGAGCTCCAGTACGCAGGCAGATGATGGCCTCCACAAGCGACTCCTCTCGCTCTCTCTCTCTCACTTAACTCCCTAGTCCCGAACCCAAAATCCCTCACAAGCCACTCGTTGGGCTGCCCTCCCTATTTCGCCTGTCGTCGTCGTCGTCGCCGTCGCCCCCTCTCCCCTTCAATCCTAAGCTGTAGCGGCACCACCACCACCACCACGACGCCGCCAAGTCCAAGGCCTCGTAGCTAGCTGGCGACGACGATGGCGATGGAGGGTGGCTGCAGCCTGACAAACTTCTTCGCCTAGACTTAATCTATCACTTTAGATCCTATGAGGACTGCCCAGACCATGAGTGCCAGGGTGCCGCTAAATAAACACTGATCGCCGGATCGAACCCCAGTAGCTACAGTTGCCGCAACTCATACGACGCTGACGCGCGGTAGTGATCACCTTCTCTGCTTTGCCACCTGAGCCCACTGTCCTGCCAGAGCAGCAGAGCGCCAGTTAATTAGTAGAACAGAACCTCCTCTCGGGACGGGCCGGGCCCGGGAGCGTTACCTTTCTACCGATCCGTGAAACAGGGGTCGTCGTCCGCCACCCGCGATGGATGCTGCTGGCTGCGAGAGAGGAGAAAAGAGAAGCGACCGCGAGAAATTAGGATTTTGCCGCCGCAATGCGCTTCGTTAGTTGCATTCGAAGTGGCGATTGAGAGACTAGGGTGTGGAGTTGCTGTTGACGAAACCAAGGGAGATACGAGGCATTGGAAAGGTCTGAGTGCGTGTAGGGTTGTCTGTCTCGTAGTGGCCGTTAGCCCCGCTTCCGGGACTGGGGGTTTGACTGCCTTTTCCTATAATCTTTCCTTTCGGAGTGTGAGAGCGGACTCTGTTCACATCGGCGGAGACGAACTCGCTGCCCTTTGTGCGTCAGATCTGGAGATCATGGCTTGCGACGGTAATCAAAAAAATTAAGTCTGAAAACCAAAGGAATTAAAAAAATATCTGATCACTGTGCTTAAAGTGCCACTAATACGAGGAACACGGAGATGATGGGTGCGGTAACAAGTAAATGGGATTATTTTAATCCACAATCATTCTGTTTATTAAACAATCATGGATAGAGAGAGAGAGAATTAAGGAGTGTGGAAAAATAATTAATTACTTCCATTCCCATGATTCCTGTAAGATTAGAATGAAGCTGAGAATACTGTCCCGGAAACCAACCCTAGAAGACACAAATTAGTAATTATTTGCTTGTTTGTTGTATGTAATTAATGACTATGTAATTAGAAACCCAGGGGAATTGTCTTGTGACGAATTATTTTTATGGATGGAAAGAGTGAAGTGATGTGAAATGGGTAAATGAATGATAAACTACAAGATTTTGCTTGTATGGGTAGCTTATCTGGTTTTGCATTACAGTATGCAAAAGATATTAGCATGCTTGAAATCTGAGCTGGAGTGTTGTCATTGGCCCCATGTTTGAGTTTGAATATGTGGGATGTGTTTCAGCTACCAATCTTGAAAGTATGGTTTTAATTTTATTTTACCTTTTTGTGTATAAAAAATGTATAAAAATAGTAAATGGCTGCATGAGGTTAAAAATTTTGAAAAAATGTTTTGGAAAACAATTATATTTTTTGTGGTGGTGGACTGCATGAAGGAGATGCATGAGATACTTTTTATGAGGAATCATGAGCTGAGATGTGTGTGATAAGTTTCAGCATGTGGTTTGTTTGTTTAACAAAACAAGAAGTAAAAGAGCTAGAAGACTTTGGTTAAGAAACATGTGCCAGTTTTAACATTAAAGATCATTCAGCTGACAAATATCTATCCCCCAACACAAGAGTCATGGAAATTAGTTGGTCAGCCAAAACCAAAAGACCAAAACATTACACTAAATTTACTGTAATCTGCTGAAGATAACTATACAAACAATGACAACAAGTCCTCAAATGTCTGTCAACAACTACAACCTTTTATGCATCTTTCTAAATTGAGAAGACTAATAACATTTCATCTTCTCCAGAGGATTATGATGCTGCAAAACATTAAAGAGACCTGTGATTCTTACTACACCATAAAATTTCATTCTACCTCACTCAAACTATACCAACAGACTGATGATTGTGGAGTTGACACATGTCATGCCCACAATAAGTTGGAAGCTTAACAGGAATTGTCCCTTCAGGTTCCTTGACAAATTCCCTTATGCTTTGAAGCAAACCCCACATTCTACTAATTACCATGTTTTGTGTGTCAACTTGATTTAGGCTATACATTGGAATAATGAAAATGGTAGAGAATCCTCCATGATGACAGCTCAAAGTGATTGACGGAGTTTGTTTATTATTATTTGAGGCAGCATCTCAACAAGTCCTCTTTTATCACTATTTCCCCTGCTTTAAGGCACCATCTATTTGGTATAATGAATGGCCTTTGACTGGCTATTGTGCAAAAGAGGAAGAATATGTATAATGAAAGCCCCTTCAGAGTCAACGTTTTGGCATATGTCAATGTGGACAGGGGCCAAGAGAACCAACATATTCCAGATGAAATTATGTACACTCTTGTATAATATCCTGAACTTAAGTGCACTAATGCATCAATTAGTGATGGACTCAATAGGACAAAGTTTGGGACCCCCCCATGTGGAAGAACAAAGAAGACAAATTTTTGAGTGGACAAATTAAGCTAATTATATGTAATCATGCAGTTCATTGTTCACCATAAATTGTTGAAATTTTCTTCAACTAGAGGGCATAAAGCATCCATATCTTTCTTATATATTATATTAAAAACACAATAAAATAATATAAAACTGCCTATCTAGTACAGGTATAACATTTTTTTGCTCTTACTTTTTAAACTTCATATTGAGTTCAAAACCAGTAGCTTCAATTTATCCCAAAGATGAATATATCACTTTAATGACTTTTTTTTCAGAATAGTTGCATTATTTTTGTTGTTATGTGTGTATGTATATATATCCTTGAGTCTAGTCCAAGGTTGGCCCTCAGAAAGCAACAACTAGAGAATTTCGTTGTAGAATAAAATCATGGTCTAGCCACTAAAAACATTTTAAATAAATCCCTTCCTATTTATTGTTATTTGGTTGTGTTTGGTCAGTTGTTGCACTATTTGTGATAAGGAAAGAGATAAAGAAAGGGAAAAATGAATGAATGAATGAATGAAAAAACACCACTTTAAGGCAAACAAAGGGGCTCACTTTTGGCATAGGGTTAGTTGCAAGACCTTGTCAAACTTTTTTCTGCTTTTTTCCTTGTAAATTTTTTTGTTGGGTGGCTTCTTCTTCCATCCTGCACAGTATATTGTTGATGGTATCTAATACTCTGGATTGTAAATGCCAGTGGGGATTTTTTTAACTTTTATTCTCATTTCTCAATAAAAATAAATAAAAAGAAGACAGAGAGAGCGAGGACGCCGGGTGTCCGAGTTCACACCTGCATCAACCTGGGGCAGGATGAATGGATGCCTTGTGATATGGATGAGAAATGGGAGAAGGAGGGGAAGATATTCATTCACAAACCCACCCACCCATCCATCCACCCATTCATCCAGCTGAGTCTCAGTGTGTGTGCCCGATGTGTGAGAGCTTATCCAGAGGCGGGCAGGGACAGGAGGAAATAGAAAGAGAGAAAAAGAACACGCACACTAATACTTACTCTGTCACTCAGGGTAGGGGCTTAAATAAAATAACATGAAATAGCATTGTCAAACACCAAAGCCACCAATGCCAACAGCCCAAAGAGACAGAAAGACAGAGCAGATTAGTGTGCAAGGCAAGACTTCTGCAGAGATGGAGAAAGAAAGACAGAGTGAAAGATCCACCCATCCATCCACACATTCATTCATTACATAATTCATCCATGTAGAGAATCAGTGTGTTTTCAGAGCACCATCCCTGCCTTTCTGTTTGTCTAAGAGTGCACTCTGAGTGCAACAAAACCATTTTTGTTCTCTCCACTGTAGCAGGAAGAATGAATATCAGGAAAGGGGAATGCCATGTACAGGACTAAATTGACACATGGATGAATTTAAGGGAATATTAACGAATGTCATACATCTCCTGGATAGCAAGCCAAATTCAATCATGAGGTGAAATCAACACCAACACCTCAAAATCTATCTTCTTTCCAAGGATGGACACATGGAGGGAGGGACAAGCAATGTTATGGGGGCAGCAGAGTAGGGAGCTGGCCACTAAAAGGAGTCAAGTCCAAAAGCTAGGTGGGGATGATAGTTTTTTTTTTTTTTTTTTTTTTTTGGCATGGTGGGTTCAAGCAACAGCAAAACACTTACCAGACTTGGCATTAGTCTTCAAGAGACCTGACAGTCACTTGCTGAAGTGTAAAGATAAGGATGACCAGGTGAGGCAATTGACCCCAATAACCATACTGGACTACAAAGTTATGACCTTCATTTTGATGCCACCGTAGAAGTGTGGTAGCTAGGTAGTACAGTGGCAAATTTTTAGTTTGGTGGTGGCATTGTTTGTAATGGTGGAGTCAATTGCCAGTGTGTGTTGTGCAGATTCTGTAATTGGCTTGTTCCCCTCTGCCAGCACTTCCAGGATAACAAGGAATTAAGACTGCGCTCAGAAAGTCAGTGGATTGTGGGTAAAACACTGCAACCTCTTTGTAGCAAAGAATGTAACTAACATTTGTCAATTGTATATTGGTAGCTAAAGTGTAAAGATAAGGATGACCAGGTATATCCATTTGTCAATTGTATATCTTTACATCTTCAATGTTCAAGTATTTACATCTTCAATGTTCAAGTATTTACATCTTCAATGTTCAAGTATTTACATCTTCAATGTTCAAGTATTTACATCTTCAACGTCAATTATTATTATTATTATTATTATTATTTTTTTTTTTTGTCATCAGTGGATTGTGGTGTTAAATTCATATGGTATTGTTGTTGCTTTGTGAATCATGGATCAAACTTTATACAAAGTTGGTATCCAAGGTTGGAATTGGTACACTATGGATTTTGTTATTTTTTTAACATCTTTCCAAAGTGAATACTGTTGACGTTGAAGATGTAAATACTTGAACATTTGAAGTAGTAAATACAAATAGTGAAGTTCTGTAAGTTGTGTTAGTATACTTCACTTGTGTAACATGTATGTACAGTGTTCATGAAGAGGCTTTTAGTTGAACTGATACTAATAACCTGAAAATCTAATAAACAGAATGTATAGTAAACTATATATATATATATATATATATAATTCTTTATAACTATTTTTTAAATTTTAGTTGAATGCTAAATCAGTGTACAGCATGTAAGAAAAAAAAAAAAAAGGAAAAAAGCAAGTGCAGTGAAGCATTGTGAATTGAGGTTACCAAGTCTAATTTATGTGAATGCATTAGGAGACAATAATTTGGATATTATGCAAGCATGCAATGACAGTGATTAAACTTTCATTAGATATGAGAGAAAGTAATGATGATATTGAAATGGTTTGAAATACAATCCACAGAATATGTTGTTTTGATATTGATGATGAATACATCTTATTGTTGGACATGAATTTCATTTATCTTTTTCTCTTATGTCATTTTAAATTTTAAATTTATTAAACTAAAATAAAAAAAAAATTAATGGGAAATAATGTTCTTAAACTTAAATTTCCTTTAATGATTCATGATACATGGTCTAGATAATGATTTTGAGGAAAACCAAAAAAATCTTTAGAATGTCTTGTAAAATACTAAGTATTATTAGTGACCATCTCTCTCTTATCATATTTCTATGTATGTATATATATATATATATATATATATATATTTGTGTATCATTTATATAATCAGATACATAACAAATTACTTAATTTAATATATTTCAATGTCTTCTTCTCAGTAATATAAGTTCCAAGTATTAACAAAGTAATAAAATCAAAGCAACCTTTTAATGTCTTCCACAACTTCTAGCAACTCCTACTATTGGTTTCTATCATAATGCTAACCTCTTTAACCACAAAGCAAATTTCTAGAAGCAATGATAGTGTTGTGGTACACATGATGCTTTGTTTTGCATCCAAATTGGCAGAGGAGCATATTCACATTGTGCGGTCTTATCCGTGCTCACATAATGCACATCTTCCACTTCAAAGCACAGAAGCAATCAACTACAGAAGTTGAGCATATCAAAAAATACACAAGAGTCATTGTTGACAAAGGTTGTTTCCAATTGACGCTCTCAACATAGTATATCAAAAGCCTGGAATTTGTTGCAAACTTTAGACACCACATGCTGATGTTAATTAAACTCTCAATCTCCCAACCAAATCACCTACTATTATGCCAGAGATCCCACAACTATGCACTTCCATGCACCAATTCTCTATTTTACTTTGCCCCAAGCACTAATCATTGTTGCCCCCTATAATCTGCAGAAGTAGATTATACAATATATCCAATAATACTTGTGTTATTTTTATTTTTTACTTAATTTATAACTCTTTATTAATATTAAAAATAAAAATTTAATACCAATTGAATAAAATAAATATCGTCAATTTATATATTATAAATTTATTTATTGATATTGATATATATTAATTTTTAAAAAATTCACACATTTTTAAACACAATTTAAAAACTAAAAATTTGAATCAAAGTAAAAATATTATAATTCTTTTTAAATTGGTATTAAAAATTATTAATCATAATTTCTAAGAATGTGAATAATTAATTTTATTCAATATATATATATATATATATATATATATATATATAACTTGTAATTTAATTATATTTTGATTTTAAAATATGCCACAATAATATTTTTTAATTTAATAACAAATAATATATACATTAATTTTTGGATGATAGAATAAATTAAAAATATAACAAGATATTAGATACTTAATTTATATTATTATTATTATTATCATAATACAATAGCTTTTCTAAAAGCATTGTGGATTGTGTTATTATCAAAAAAATTAAAAAATTAAAAAATTAATGAATTAAGAATAATATAAATTTATTATGAAAATTGATAATTTAATATATATATATATATATATATTAAAAATAATAATATAAAAATTATATACTTATATATATATATATATATATATATATATCCAACTATGTATCAACTTAAATTATTTTGATCTTTATTACACTTCAATAACTTGCTTTAACATGTTACTTTAAATATGTGTATATATATAGAGAGAGATAAGATTTGTACCAAATTTTGATAAATTTAAATTTAAAATAAAAATTTACACACATAATTTATATGATATTTTAAGATAATTCTATTATAATCCTAATATTAGAAAATATAGTAGCTCAATATTTAAGCTTAGAACGCAATATCATAATCAAAATATTTAAACTAAGAACAAATAGTAGTATAATATAATGTATAAAATAGAAAGAAAAATAATTTTCAAATCAGTTTACCAAGTATTATATATATATATATATATATATATACAATTGAAATAATTTTTTTGACAATATTAGCAATTATTGTGTAATTTATTTTTAACTCTACTTCTACTACTGGATCTTAATCAATGTTTATTTTCTTTTACAATGTCCATCTCTCTCCAAATTTTTAAAGCAATACCTATGTTATATTAATACCATTGTTTTTTGTAATTATTGCCACTCAATTTGTTATGTAAGCTTCTAATCTACTTTTTTCACCATTATGTATAATAATACATAGCAAAGCATTGGGTACACCTTAAAAATTCCATCTTTTATATTTATGTCCACCTCCTTCAACTTTAACATCCATAATAAAACAAATGCAAGAAGTAAATTGTAGAGTATATTGACTTGTTTGAGATGTTATTATCTATTACAACACTACAATTTATAGATGGAGTTGCAAGGCACAAAGTACTAAGTACATAACATGAAATATTTAAATAGGAAATTGATATTTATATATAGAGTTTTATTATTTCCACCCAATATTGTGTTGCACCCACCACATTGCCATTGTTGTTGTTGTTTTATGACATGTTGCATTTCAACATCAGTTTTATTTGGATGTTTTAGAAGAAAAATGTCTACTCTCTTGAGATCTTTGCCTAGTGAGTTGTAGTGAGGGCATAGGTATTGGACCTTCTACCAAAAACAATCTCCACTATGTTGGATTGTATTGTAAGGCTACTCCATTGGAGCACTAATCAAAGCAAAATTGCTTTTGAATAGGTCACAAAACCACAACAACAACAACAAGAACAATAATGTGGTGGGTGCAACATGATGGTGGGTGGAAATAATAAAACTTTGGGTGAAAATATCAATTCTCTTTAAATATCATTAAGATACAATGGTATGATATTTATCATAATATTGCACAACATCATTACAAAATAATTGTCTTCAGAATGTTGGTGGATTACTATCCATAGCGCATGCAATGTATGAACTTACAACACAATTTGGGTTGCATACTTATAAATGATGTAGCTACAGTAAATTTATTGTGTCAGTTTCAATTAGGCATGATTTGTTGCAATCAACTCATTTTAATCAATTAAAAAGAAAAAGCAGATCAAAGTGGAAACCTTACAGGTATAAATTTTGTAGCTCCATTGTATCACTTTTACCTCAAATAGTTTACAACATAGTTCATTGTTGCAGTCAAACATTGCCACCTCCTGTTACAACAAGCCATCCTATAAATTTTTTACATAGTAGAATCACTGTCCAACATTGCCTTGTTTAAATGTGGTGCTTTCAACAATGTTGTTGTTTGGTGCTTGTAGCAATAGTTTGATCTCTCTCATTATGTCCATTCACTATCACAAGATCCATTAGTATAGATTGACAAATTTTTAGGTAGATATATTGTTGCCTCCATTAACCACTTGTAGTTATCAGCCAATCATTGATTTTGAAATAGTGTTTCATAGAAACAATACATCAAGTGAATAGAATACAGTAATACAAAATGTTACAAGAAATCTTCAAAACAAGTAAAAAAACAAATCATTTGAATAGAAATGTGAGAGGTAGCACAAGAAAGACTTGCAATTTTGTACCAAAGACATTATCATGAAAATTTTCTCTTTAATGATTTTTATTTATGATTGCAATGAATAAGAAAAAACAAAAACCGTAGATTTTGAAATAAAAAATAAAGGCATCACATCTAAAATAATTGTCAAATGTTTTTTTTTATTCCATGATGCATTTGAAAGTGAAAGCCAAATTAAAAATTAGGTTTCACCTTTATTCATGTGTACAGTATATACATATACACATGTACCTATTTTGTGTTGACTGGTTGGTTTAAATATATATATATATATATATATATATAATTTATAATGCGTTCACACTTCAATGTGAGTCCCCATTGCTTCACAGTAGCAACCAACCCATGACATTCACATGACAAAAGAAAGAGGAAAGAAGGAAAGGGAGAAGGAGGAGCCTGCACCGCCAACTGAGTGGCCTTTTGTAAGATTTGTCCCATTTTTGTGTTTGTCCTTCCATCTCTAAAAAAACCAAATCATGGAGGTACACATACCATGGATGTTGTCTCTTCTTGGACTTGCCACACTCTGGTCTCATCTCATCCACTAACACAAACAAGATATTCATTCATCCTATCAGTTCATCTACCCATCTCAGCAAACAGTATATGTACAAAATTGATTTTTTTTGAAAAACACACACACACACACACACACACACAAACTCTTCTCCCATATCAAAAGTGTAATATGCTAAACAGAGTAGAGATGCTGCAGTTTCCAAGGCCTGCAATGAGTTCAAAATTGAAACCCTACTCCACGTCACCGTCTGGGCACAGTGGCATGGGTGAATGACAGGGATGATCATCAAACAGATAATCCTCTAATATCCTAAATAATAACAAATGTTTCATGTCACCATGACTTGACTTTGGGGTTTTTAAAAAGTAGAAAGAGAAAAACAGCGAAACTCCAACATATTTGCCAAATTTATCAATAAGAGTTGCCGAAGGTTTGATCACTAATTCCACCGATACATCTGGGACTCCCACATTGGGAAGTTAGAGAATCTTAATTTAGCCTCTAGATTTTGAGTGTTATCAGTTTCGGCTCAAGATTGTCAACTACTCATTGAATGAGGGCGCTTATTTCAAGAGGAATACAATGGGGACCTAAATTGGAGGGAATGGTCACTACTTCATAATCATGCTAAATTTGGGGTAGCTTAATTTACTGGATTCAGCAGAATTATCGGCATTCTGGTGAGTCAGCAAAGTGTAGGAGGAACCTATTCACGTGTGGCAGTAACCATGCACTGAGCCCTGACATTTTGACTGAAAAATTCACCACTTTGTGGTGACAATTGGTATTATTTGCAGGTGGAGGTTTTGCTACTGAATAGTCCATTATTTCCATGGAACAGTAACATATTCATTTTGGTTCTGGGATTTTTTGCATATTATTAATATTATATAATGGCATGGATCACCAAAACTTATGTGGGCATTATTTGTTAATGTATCAACAGACTCAGAAAATCCATCACTATTCAGTGTCTGGAAATAAATTTGTTTCCTTACTATAGAATGTCATTAGGTCAGATTGTTTGTATCAGACCTTGACTTGCTACCCCCTTTGCTTCCTGGGTAAGAACTTCTTCATCATGCTCTGAACACAAATGTTGTAAAAAGAAAAAGAGCTTTGGGCCAGAGAACCTCTTTCTTCTCTTTAGAAGAGACACAAGCTGGAAAACCAGAGAATTAGTCTGTAGTTTATGCTTGTTTGAATCTTGTGACTTGCAGCATAGGCCAGCCAGGGGGTTAGATTCCAAGAATAGTTTACTCACTCTCAAACATGTTTGTCTGGGTGGACCCTGTAATACTGTGTGTGCAGTACTGTTGTAAGATTTGAGGGGTGTTTGATTCTCTTACAAGCACAAAGTACATATGGTGAGATAGTTGTATACAGAAATAATAGAAATAAAATAAACCAAAAGGGTCAGAATTTGGTGCTGGGTCTGTGAGCTGTAGAAGCCAATTGACCTGAGAATAACTGTAGGAATGGGAATATGACAAAGAACCAGTTTTGTCAGATACACCAAGAAACTATCATGAAACTATGAGTTGGAACCTTAGGGTTCTACCCATATGCAACAAAAGTTATCAATGATGAGGAGAACACTGTTCCATTGGATAGAAAAGTGGGGGTAACATAACAAATTTGCATGAGCTCATTGGAAGTGCTGTTCCCACTGGGGAATGTGATGTCTCTGCTTTGCAAGTGACAAGGCAGCAACTGTCTGCACCATGCCATTAAGTTTTAAAAAGAATTGAATAAACACCTTTGACTTCTTATAAAGGTTTGTGTGTGTTATACTCTAAATGTTCCAAGTCATCCAATCTTACTGTCCAATACAATTGAAGCAGCTCAGTGTGAAGGGGGTTGGGGTGCCATTGATAACTTTGTGGTACCTGGGAATTCAAAAACTGCTGCTCCTCTTTGGCATGTTTTGCAGGTCCAAATAGTCCATATGACCTTTGACCAACCGCCAATACATTTGTACCTGAATGACATGGATAGTAGTTTCATTCCAGTGTGATGGGGGTGTAGTCCATCACCCCCTCCCTCTATTTTTTTAATACAAAATACAAGAATTTCTGCAGTTTCCTAGAAACTGTGAATAGAGATCAAAAAGTTTAAGAGGCATCACACACACCAAAACCTGGGCTAATGGTCTTATGCAGGAGGTGCATCCAAAGTGCAACCAACTGACCACAAACTCTAGAATAACAAGTCAAAGTCCTGTTATTGGACTTGGCAAACACATTGGACCCATTGCCATGATGTTTTACTTCCCATACACTGCTGTGCTAGTAAAGGTTTTGGTCTCACCCAGCCTTCTGGTGGCTCCCTCTCACACCTTGTTGATCCATGACTGCAATTCAACAAGCATCATGGAAACATTAGTATTTGGACATCAAAAAAAGAGTTGTGCAACTCATCATTTTTCCTTTGGCCTTTGTACATTCTCCATGTTTGTGACTAGGACTCAGTACACACACACAACCCACTTCCATGATGCTCAAATGCACTGCCAGGCTTACAAAAGTGGCAGTTCTCCACCACTTGCTTGAGTTATATTAGGGGCAACTTCAGCCAGCATCATGGAAATATGCTCTTTGAATATCAAACGCTTTGTGGGGTGTGTATCATCATTTCATGTTTTCGGCTGTGTGTACAATTGTCTGTAAGTAGGATTCCAGCATTATCCTTCGTGTAATGACACAGTAAGATTGACTAATAGAAAAAAAGGATTTGAGTTTCTGAGAAACTGTTGAAGAACAGGGGTGCCCTGGAAGGCCATCTGCAACCAGACTTCGTAATCAAAACAAATTTCTTTGCTAAATCAACTGTATTTGATCATTCCCCAAGTGACATTAAAAAGATCTAACGCAGAGAGTTCGAAAAAGCCCAAGAGTTCTAAAAAGTTCTCCCAGGATGTAATCATCTGCTGAATTTCTTACGAGCGTCACTCTCAAATGTTTGCGAACACAAAAAACAATACCCGTCAAACCAGAAATCACATCCAGACTAGAACGTAATTGAGCTTGCAAGACATCTGGGGTCCAATGCTTGTTACTTACATACAGATAACTTTTGCATTCATGTAAGTTTCACAACAAATAATTTACATGGAGCAGAATAGGTTTACATTTCTATACAATTAAATTAGTCCCCGTTGGTTGCGACAGATGACATTCCTCTGTACACATTGATGGTATATTCGAGGCTTATGCAACTGGCACCTGTTGAGCAAGCCATCACCGAGCAACGATTAGTTTCCAAAACAATTTCAACAATTTCGAATGAAAGCTATGAAGCGTAGAGTGTGCCTGGTAAAAAAAACAGGAAATTTCTTTTTGTAATAATCATTTAAACGGCTGACCCAGCAACCGAGGAACTAATTGAAGCACATGCTGACAACTGAGAAGAGCTAAGTGGAATTAAGAATCATGTTTGGAAGGTTGCAGCCAGAGCTAAGGCTTCTGGGGTTGGTACAGGTTACAATTATAATCGAAATTTCTGATGTCCTCAAGATGATTAATATTTCTGATGTACTGGGATATCTACAACTACGAGTAGAAGCAAGTGCAAGTGCGGACCTCAATTTGAAACAAAACAGTGCTGTCAGAAACTTGCTGGGCAACCTCCATTTCGGCACCTTTGACAACTCCCTCCATTGGAGCTTTCACAACATGCTGGTCAGGATACGAGGAATTAATTTCATCTCATGAACCCAACGAACAGCTTAAGAGAAAATGTCCCTAATGCCATAAAATCTACACAGTAGTTTACAGTTGAATTACGCTTCAAAATCTGAAGAAGCAAAACTCTTACAGAAGAACTTTTGAAGCACAAAACATAACATTACCTCCATCTTCATAGCTTCAAGCACAAGAATTGGGTCCCCTTTCTTCACTCTTGTTCCATTAGCAGCGAAGATCTTCACAACCCGACCTGCCATTGGTGCAATAACTGTACCAGGACCTTGCGCTGGATGCCTTTCATGACGACCATGGGACGATTTTTGGTGCTCCTGAGACTCATCAGTGTCATGTACCAGGACTGGTACAGTAAAATGGTGGTGATGGTCTCCTTCCCATAAGTGGATGTGGCTTGTGTTCCCCTGTTTTGCTTTTTAAGCTTCAGTGTTGATTCCATGTGTACAAAGACACGACGAATAATTACCCGACTACTAAGATCGGGTTTAATTTTCAAATCGAAAAGACTTGCAAGAGCTACAGTACAAATTGCAGAAGTAAAAATTGCAGAAGAGAATGATAGGAGAACCTGAGAGAATTGCGCAAGGCTCACAGGAACGGATATTTCTTTCACATTCAGTCTCAAGTTAGATCCATCACCTGGCAGCTGTTTGCCACTGACAGCCATCTTCTCCACCTTGTCTCCCTACAACATACCAGCATCAATCACATGAAACATCTTGAACCACAAGCACCATTTTCTAATTAAAAAGTTTAAAACAAAATTAAAATAAAAATTCCAAAATCACTATAATTGTACGAGGCTGGAAACCAGACTCATAAAGCAGATTCTTTCAGTAACTACTCATTGCTAAAACAACACATGAATTACATCAAGAAATGGGAACGACTTCAAAAATGGACCTGAACATATCACTAACAAACGAACACAAATCTAAGCAGCGTTCACAATTGGAATTTATTCCACGAGACTGAGTATCAATAATCTATTTCTTCGGATGAATTTTACTTCTAGAGAGTTGTACCTCTATAAGGATGTTGCCGAATTTTTCGTAAGTGAGTTTCAGAGAAACAGGCAAAGGTGTCGAATCACCACTTTCCGGCCTCCAGTCAAGATGCAGCATGCGTGTGTATAAATGGTTTAAGCGAAAGCCAGATCCAGAGCTCCAGATTGAATTAAGCCCATCGGGTCTCTCCTCTGCATATATCAAGCGTATCGACTCTTCATTGCCAAACTAAGCGTGTCTGGTAAACCTCATTATGTCTGATACAATCACATTGTACGAAATCAGCCTCTTTTCTAAACTGAAATGAAATGCATTATCTTACGTCTAGACTTGATCACAGAAGCTGCAGCTGCCAACCCTGCACCATATTGGGTCGCTTCGGGCAAGGAGGGCTCATGGATGCTGTCTGACTGTGTCACTGGAAGTAAATCCATCTTGAAACGATCAATAAAGTGAGTGTCAACATCCCCAGCTGCAAACGCATGATGGCTTGCAAGAGTCTTCAGGAAACCGATGTTCGTTGGCAAACCGGCTATCTGGTTCACAGAAAGCAAAGCAGAGATTTCCAGAACATTTGAGAAGTTTAACTCATTCTTTACATTTTTTGAATGATTGTGGTGATATAGAACTAGAATTGAACAAGCTCTTCAGTCCTATGAAAAATTCAAGATCTTTAAATGGAAATGTCACGTTGCTAAACCGACGTACCTGAAATTTAGTTAAGGAGTCGATAAGCTTTGTCAAAGCTGCAGAGCGGTCGCGACCCCACACGACAAGCTTGGCAATCATGGGATCATAGAAGACGCTAACGTTGTCTCCTTTTCCTATCCCAGTCTCCACTCTAACTGAAAGGACACGCCAGATCCACAACATTGCATTTGAGTAGAAACAGTACCTCAAAAACAGAACAGGCATCAAGTTCCATGAAGGTTGAAGAATAACATGAAGACCTCATGATCGCCACTCATAAAATTTGGTGATCAAGAACAGGGTCATCCAACAATTATCCTAATTGAATTGCAGGAAACTAATTTGTAAAATACTGCGTGTGCGTAAAAATATGCAATATCCTCACAGTAACTACAAGAGGTTGCGACCCCCTGCACAAAGCTGTTACAGTTACATTCTGTTTCCGTCATTATTGAACGGGGAGTAAGGCGAAAGTTCATAGATAATCACCAGTGGGAGAGGCCGATGGAGGGCTGTAGTGCTGCAGACGTCCAGCAGCAGGTAAGAAACCTTTTGGGACGTTTTCAGCGTAAATGCGGGCTTCAAATGAGTGACCTGATCATTCCAGTATTGAATTAGAACGGCATCAGAATGGAATGCGAGAGTTCATAATACAAATGAAGCATGTCGACGTCTGATATAATTTAACCTTTATCGCATTGGCCAAAATGTACAATAACATGATTCCAGAAACTGGAGTTTATTTAGAGACTTGGACTCATGTTTTATGATTCACACCCATTAACTTGACTTCACTTTGCTGAAGAGGGAGAACCTCGCCGTCGGCAACACGGATTTGCCATTCAACAAGATCTTGGCCGGTTACCATTTCCGTCACAGGGTGCTCCACCTGCGGCCCATACGTTAATGCATAAATGCCTTTTCAACCAGAAATGAGGCTGCTAACCAAGTAGAACTCTGCTTAACTATCAGCCATAAAATGAAAACAAACCTGTAGTCGAGTATTCATCTCCATGAAGTAGAAATCACCTGAAATCGTGTCTACAATAAACTCCACTGTGCCTGCACTCACATAACCTACTGCCTGCACGCATGACATCCCACGCAGACAATGACGTACGTTACCGGAGCACTCATAGGTGTCTATGTCGAATCATGTCATTTCAGGAAGCCGGAAAGAATAACATGTTTAGAAAAGGCGATCGAGAGTAAGACCTTAGCAGCATCAACAGCAGCCTGCCCGATCCTTTGTCGGAATTCGGGTGTTATATTTGGCTGCATATACACGCCACCGCAACTTAGTGCACAGAAGCAATGCTAAATAATGCGGACAAGCTCATTCACATATAGTAATATGAAGATCACCAGGATGTTGTATTTAAAAATCTATTGTAGTATCTCAGAACAGCTAATATCAAAGCTAAGCTGCCACACGATAACTTTCACTCCAGGACGCTTGTCATTGGTCAGAAGATAGAGGTTTTAGCTACCGCAGGAGCCTCTTCAATGATCTTCTGGTGGCGTCTTTGTACACTACAGTCGCGCTCATTCAAATGTACCGCGTTTCCATGTTTATCTGCAAAGATCTACACCAGCGCCATACTCTAACAATAAGGATCAGACAAATTAAAGTATGGTTGAGGGAATGAGTTGATACAAAGTCCAAAAAGGTACCTAACTCACTGCATAGAGCGAGCTTGCTGTAGCTTGTGCATAGAGTGCCCCAAATGCTTTCATATATCTATTTCAAGTTTTCTTTCATGCAATATGATTCCGAGAGTTAGTAAGTTCATCACCTGTACTTCAATATGCCGAGGTCGTGAGACATATTTTTCAATTAAGACACGGCTGTCCCCAAATGCAGCCTGTGATTCACGTTGCGCGCTTGCTAAAGATTCCAAGAAATCTGCCTCATTGTGCACAATTCTCATCCCCTACAACCAATACAAAGTACACTTCAGATAATGTCGAGAGATACCACAATATTCCTTCTCCTATTGCAAAGTAACAATTTCTTCACCTAAAATTCATCTTAATAAGCCATACAATCCATGCTCTTTATCAAGATATTAGAAACTTGCAGGTTTTAGATATCCTGTCAATATAAATAGGATTCATATTAAGTATGAACCTTGCCACCACCGCCTTGGGTAGCCTTGATAAGCACTGGATAACTAATGCGATTCGCCTCCGCCTGTAACAGTTCAGGGTTCTGATTCTCTCCGTGGTAGCCAGGGACAACGGGAACCCCTGCAGCACTCATCAAAGACTTTGCGACACTGTACCCAACAGCAGTTCACAGAGCTTAGTGTCAGATCATAACCAGGGTCAAGACCATCCCCAAAACTCCTAAATATACGAAACCTCAATCAATCTACGAAATAAGTACTCCAGATCGTTTTGCACAGCAATTCCTGTTCCTCTGTATTTGTTGCAATGGCTGCAACTAAAGCACGAAAGAATGAAGATTACAAGGGTTCGTGGGGGCAGAGAGCATAGTGGATAACCTCTTATCACCCATAGCACGAATAGCATCAGCAGGTGGACCGATGAAAATGACCCCCTTCTGCTTGCATAGCTCTGCGAATTTCGAGCTTTCTGACAAAAATCCGTAGCCTGGATGAATTGCCTGATACATTCACACGATCATGCTTTCAAAATCAAAGAAGAGTACATCAAAGATTTGTGGCTCCTTAAACTGTGCGTTTTGCAGCCAACCGATTTGAAATCTCCTGAAAAGCTACCAAACCTGACAATCATTGCACAGGAAACCATAACTAATGAGAGATTCAGCACTCACTGTGAGGTTAGAAGTGAATCCAATCAACGCAAATACACTGCTAAAAGTGGAGACATAAATTCATGAGTAAGAGAACCGCGAGAGGTAAGTACCTCTGCACCAGTCGCTAGAGCTGTCGCCAAAATCTTTGAGCCATCCAAGTAACTGGCTGAGGCAAGAGCAGGGCCTATGAAAACAGCTTCATCCGCCATGGTCACATGCTTAGCATGTCTATCAGCTTCACTGTAAACTGCCACTGTGCGTACCCCTAGCTTCTTTGCTGTTTTGATCACGCGGCAGGCAATCTCCCCTCTGTTAGCTATTAAAATTTTCTTGATGCATTTCGCTTTCAGAATCTCTTCCCCTAGAGTGCTCGAAGACGAAAGGTTATGGGTGGAGGAAAGCCTATAATCAATTAAAGGTAAAACTAAAAGGGCTTTATTGGAAGTCGCATCAAGTATGTTGTGATCTTCGCCGCTCCTCAGAAGAGGAAGGATTGAACAGATTCCAGCTCTTTGTTGAGTCGATTTTAAGAGTCGTAAAGGACCAGGACGTGTCTGGTTTCCTAAGACAGCAAGAGCCCATCTATAAGCGTTGCCACTTCTTCCCATTGGGATACTTACAAGTTTTCACAAATGCTTTCACTGTTTCAGAAGTGTTTTCAGGAAGACAATTCACTCCCCTGCAATGTGGATCTCTGACCCTAAGAACCTACTTTTATATGCTGTCTAGAAGGCAAACACGTCTTCTGTGTAGGTTAAGCCTTTGCTGTTGCAGTTAGGCAGGTATTAGCCAATCATGTGCTCGTCCTGCAGTAAGATCGTCTGAACTTTTATCAGCCAAAATGCTATAGTTTCAGGGTTGCCAATCGTCAAATGAGACAAGACTCATGAATCACGACTACTGTACTCTCCGAATGCTAAACGTAGCTTTCCTTGTTCACTCCGGAGTAACTCTTGCAATTATTCATAGCATCATCACGTGCCTGATTTCAATCTGTTATTCACTCATGCATGAACTGCTTCTAATTATGCAAAAGAAAAATAGGTTTCGATGCAATCAAAACCTCAGAACAAGATCATAGCTCAGGGTGTTCTAAGACACGAAAAATAACAAAAAAACAAAAAAACAAACAAACAGCCAGCAGTGTAGAAAAGCGTTTTCTGAAGACCACGATCGCAACTTCAAATTAACATCACTACGACCGGGGGAAACATCAAGGCTGCCATGGATCCATACCAATTCACAAGCTAGAAAGAAACGCTAAACAAACTACGCAGTCTTCTGCCATTCGTCAACTGCAAAACTGGAATCTAGGGAAGACTTTCCTAATTCCAGGCAATTTCGAATTCCTCTAGTTACAAATCGCAATCAAAGAAACTCAAGGGGGATCTACCAAACGCAAACACCTCATTCATCGACGAGACGCCATAACCAGCCCTCACGCGATTGTCCTCCTCTCCAACCTCCTCGAATCCTGTTCAAAGTTTGTGGATGCGGGCCAAACCTCTCACGCAGAGTGTCGCAAGGCCATGAGAAACGATGGCGTTGTAACAATCAGCGTGACTGAAGCCAATTTCAAGTCACGATGCCCGTGATGCGCAACAGAATGGCGATCATGATCGCCATTCTGGCCATCGCCATCGTCATTGTCCTCATCCTCCAGTTCGCTTGCTCGCGGGGTGGCATTTTGTTGACGTGGAAAACCTCGGATCCACGTAAGCGTATTATCCCCTCCCTCTTCGTCCACGTCACATCCATGGAGTCAGCAGTGAAAAGTTCTTGATATCTTTTTATCACTGAGCGAAATTTCGAACTTCAGTTGTGTTACACTCAAAAGTTAGTAAATCATATAAATTATATAAATTTAAAAAATTGAGGTATTTTATTAAGGGCTTTATTTTGTAATTTTTTAAAAGTTTTAATGTTAACTTGTTTTATTAGTCTAACTTTAAGTTAATCCTGTATTTTTCATAAATTTCATATTATTTTATGTATAATTTGATGCATTAATAAAGTATAACCTTGAGAACGTCTTAAAAGTACAGTTCAACAATTGAAAGAAAAATGCAAAAATAATTGTCATAAAATAAAAAGATGTCTAAAACACTTTGGAGCAGTAGAAAAATGCAGTGAACATGCAATGTCTAAAAATTTGTGATTGTATGATTTGAAAATTCCATCTATTATGAAGTTGCACTTTTGTCTCTGTAATTGAAGAACATTGAGTCTTTGTGAAGTGCATATTGAGGTTTTAAATAATTAAATAGTTTACAATTTTAAACCATCAAAAATTTTATGAATAATTGATATATATATGGTTGTTCATAGCACAAATTTTTTTTTTAAAGTTATAAAATATAAACCAATTGAATTATTGTATGTAGCATTACCAAATTTACTATCAAGTTTGGATTTATGACATATAGATATATGATGTTTTCTTTTCTTTTCTTTTATTAAGATATTTCAACTATCATTATAAAATATCTTATTTCTATCATATCTTTATAAGTAATTTTTTGTATTCTATATTATAAAACAAGTAAGAATATAATTTTAAATGAATCAATAAAATCCAAACTTATAGTTATTTTTAATATTGTATAAGTATGTAGGCAAAAAGTATAGGCAAGGAAGATTATATTGTTGTATGGCGTGAACTTCTATCTGGGAATACACTGGGTACCTGGCTGTAAAGAGTTTGCTTGAAACTTGATGGCAAAAATCCAATAAGTGATTTGTTCTTAATAAAAAGGACAAATAATACAACAATCTTACAAAGGAGAAGTTATATATATATAAACCTTCTTGTATACAAGTAGGTTTGTACAAAAAGGGTTCAAATTTCCACAAAAACCCTTCAAAACTTTATTCACCAGCAAGGACTTATTTCTTCTTGATCTTTAGAGTCCAATAACTCTTGATCCGACCATTCAGTTTTTATAAAGTTTTGTTTAAAATATAGACAATCCTCTTAAGTTTCTCTACAAAGAAGAATCAACCATAAACTCATTTTTAATCGTCTAATATCTCAAAAATCCTAACAAGTGCTTAAAACCCTAGCTCAGAGACACCTAAGCACTATTTTCTTTATATCTCACAAATCCAAAACTATAATACCACAAAATTTTCGCACACAATCTTGTGACATAAATATGTACACTCTTGAAAATTTTGAGTCAAAAATATATCAAATCGCCTAAGATATACCTCAAAATATAACCACTAGTTAAGCAGGGTCACTTACTGCCCTTAGCTTACAAGCACTAACTTCAACTCCCAATATCTCCTTCACCTTAGCTTGGATTTTAAAAAGCCGCACATAAGAAGTGTAACCAAGAAAGTGCTCTTTCCAATCCCAATCGCCAATTATCTATTGCTCTTTGTACGCGCATGTTATACTTAAAAGAGTGATAATAGGTAGAATTTTGACACCCTAACTTTGAGCACCTATAATTCTTTCATAAAAAGTCCAAATCATACAAGATTTGCACCAAAATCACATCCAAAAATCCAAACTTGCTGACCCTAGCCTTCGATGTTTGACTCCCCTCGAAAAACAAACCCTAATCCCTAATAAACCCTAGGGCAGCCTCCTTGAAGCCTATTGGATATGATTTTTGACCAATTAGAATAGAAATTTCTATTATCCACCCCTATCCATCCACATGGATGGCCAAACTACCCTTTTTATACTAAAAACCCTTTTCTAACCCTTCTTCTTATAAGATTTACATACTTTGTGCTTTAAGCACTAAATAAAATAAGTAAACTAAGATTTTAAAAGTCACCAATGTCTAACAAAGCTGACTTAAGATATATATAAGTTATTGTCAATATAAATCAACCTCAATATCACTATCAAAAGAAGAAATAAGGTTGTATAAACCTCAATAATAATCTTTTTAATAGATCCCTTTTAAACTAACAACCTAACCACATCTTATAACCAATAAAACCTACTATTATAGCTTTCACTTAATTATATAATGAATTGTACATTAAATATACATGTATATTTTTTTCACATGGTAGCCAAACCACAACATGACAATGTGCAAGATAAAGAGGGAAGTAGAAGCAAGATGTTGTAATAAAATTTTTTAACAACTTATAAATAAAAAATTAAGATTTAAACAAAGAATATATATATATATATATATATATATAGCAAGAGAGAATGTAAGAATAATAAGTTTTGAGATGATAAATTCTTTATATTACTTATTTTATATCTTGTTGAAAATTTATCAAAAATTATGAAATATAGATATTTAAAAACTAATTTAACAACAAGGTATAAAAGTGGTTCATCATACATGCACTTATACTTCTTAGATACAAGTAATGACATTTTTATTGTGCTATTTAATTATGTCAATAGTAATGACTTAATATTTTTCTAAAACAGGTAGTTCTAACTAAAAATACTCTTGGTTTAAAATATATACTAGATACAAGCCACATTATCATTTCTAGAATAATAATACTAATTTTTTAAAGTATAATATTAAAAGAAATATATAAGATTTGTATGCAAAGAGTGATGAGAAAATATTAAAAAATCTTATGAAATAAAATCATATATATAACAATTTTTTTTTTTTTAAATTCAAATTTCTAGCTTAAGTGGTCTTTAGACTTAGAAGCCCAGTTTAAAAGTCCGTAGTTTAAAAGCCTTATGAAAGTCCTATAGTTCATAAAGAAAAGTTATTTTTTGGAAGCCTCAACCTTTAGAAATAGAATAAAATGAAAAGGTGACATTACATTGAAAAAATCATTCTTTTATTATAATTCTACAATCACATCTTATAGCTTAATTATATCAATTATGACAAATATAATAATTTTTTATGTAGCTTTTTAAATTTTTATAAATACCAAACATTGAATAATTGGTTGGTTTTTTAAAATATTATGCCAATTGATAGAGGCTTTTCAATTTTAAGGAATCACAAGTTTTAAAAGTTGTAGCCTTTGCCTTCTCTTCTAAGGGGCACTTTATATCTAGAAGCCCACTTTGAAAGGCCATGGTTCAAATGCCTTACCAAGGCCCCTCACTTGCTGAAAAAAAACACTCTTTTAGAAGCCTTATCCTTTAGATATAGAATGAAGTGAAAAAATCAACTTTTTTTAAAAAAATCATCTCTTTGAGATGGGCCCAAAGGAAATTCCAAAAGAGAACACTATTCATGCCATGTAGAAATTCCATATAGAAAAAAGTATATTTTACCTCAATTTTTCCTCTTAATACGTTTAGACTTATTTTCCACTTATAAAGCCAACTTAAAATTAAGACCTTGGTGTGACATTTGAACTTTTCTGGTGCCATGCATCCTTTACAAGTTACGGATGATGGCCGCATGCAAGCCTCCAGTTGCGGTTGAGGTTGATCAGGCCGACGAAACCAAGGCCCAGCGGTGGAGTGTGCATTTACGTATCAACCATAGAATTCTCCAATTCCATGGTACTATGGACAACACCAATGGAGATGAAATGTTAGTGCAAGTTGGCAAGGTCACGAGAGGTTCCTAACGCAATCAAGAGGCGTGTCTGCGCAATCGTTGGAAGTGAGTTCGTCATGTTAGAGAGGAACCAGTTCAAAGATAGGCCTTCGTTTACAATCTTGTAGACCAGGAATTGGTGCTGATCTTCCTTGCCAAATTCCCGAGAGGACACCAGGTTCGGATGCGGAGTAATCCCTTAAATAGCCGCCACTGTTAGCCAAAACCCCTTTTCTTTCTGCTGGATTCTTATCCGCAATCTCGGTGTTGTCGAGCATGTGGCTAGAGCTAAAACCGCCACACTCAAGCTTCTGGGTGAAACTTTCACTAATGTCAACTATCTCCTGGTAGGTGAACCACGGCAGGGTCCGGAAAATAGCAAGTCCAAAGCTCTTAAATAGTTTTCAGCAGTGCTGTCATAATCGTTGAGCAACTTGCGGCGATAGTAGAATAACCACCATACTGACCCCAAATAGGAAAAAAGCAAAAGCTCCAACTTCACCTGCTAACACGTCACCCGTCTTCTGAAAGAATTGCGTTCCTCCTCCAGCACCAGCCTTAGGTTACGCGTCAGGAACGTTAGATCTATTCACAGTTTTCGATCGGAAGCCTGGTCAACTTGGGACAGATAGTATCATTAGTAGGTCAGCAATGATAAGAGGAGAGAGGCCAATGAGGATGCTGCCAGATCGTAGAACATTAGCATGGTGCAGCTCGCATACAAGCTCGCTCGAAGCACTAGGGTTTGTTGCTAGGGTTTGTTGCTTGTTGCTAGGGTTTATTTCTTGTTGCTAGGGTTAATTTTTGTTGCTAGGGTTTGTTGCTTGTTGCTAGGGTTTATTTCTTGTTGCTAGGGTTTATTTCTTGTTGCTAAGGTTTGTTGCTAGGGTTTGTTGCTAGTTCGTACTCTCAAGGTCTCAATCCTATAGAATACTTCTTTCACTGTCAAGGAGGTAGAGAAGGTTTAGTTAACACTGGTGTTAACACATCTGGTGCTGGGTACATACAGAGTGTCAAGGAGGTAGAGAAGGTTTAGTTAACACTGGTGTTAACTCATCTGGTGCTGGGTACATACAGAGTGTCAAGGAGGTAGAGAGTGTTTAGTTAACACTGGTGTTAACACATCTGGTGCTGGGTACATACAGAGTGTCAAGGAGGTAGAGAAGGTTTAGTTAACACTGGTGTTAACTCATCTGGTGCTGGGTACATACAGAGTGTCAAGGAGGTAGAGAGTGTTTAGTTAACACTGGTGTTAACACATCTGGTGCTGGGTACATACAGAGTGTCAAGGAGGTAGAGAAGGTTTAGTTAACACTTGTGTTAACACATCTGGTGCTGGGTACATACACAGACGTCTTTCTAAATCGATGCAAGATGTGGTTGCTTAGTACGATGGAACCGTAAGAGACGGTAAGGATATCATACAATTCTGTTATGGAAGGGATAACTCAGATAATAGCCAGATATTAAAAATAAAAAAAATTATACTTGCCATTTGTGATGATGACAATTAGAGCACTCAAACACTGTGGTCATTCCTTCATCGGCTGATCTCTTCTGGATGTCTACAGATACAGTCTTTTTGCTCTTGCATACAGAACAAGCTTCTGCACCCTCGTCTACAGCAATATTACTTCTTTGTTTCTTTTCCTCAAGGAAGACCTTGCTATTGATGTACTCAACGTTTCTGGTGGCTTGATACCCTTCATAGTCATACACTCGACGTTGAATCTATACCATTTCATCATGGCTGTGTCGCTGCCCTCTGGATGGGAAGAGTTCATGGTTTCTATGGCTGATGAACTAGATGGGATAGTGCTTATACTACAGAAGGAGATTGACAGAGGAGTTGTTATATTCCCGACACTAAATAATGTGTTGAGAGCCTTCTATGAGACACCACTAAGTACCGTGAGAGTTGTAATGCTTGGACAAGAACCGTATAAAGGTGTCAATAGAGCCAATGGATTGTCATTCTCTGTTAGTAAGGGACATCCTATTCCTCCATCACTAGCAAATATATTCAAAGAGATCTCCGAAGAGATAGGAGAGTTCACTGCTCCCTCCCATGGTGACCTTACCAAGTGGTGCAAACAAGGAGTACTGTTATTAAATGCTGCATTGACGACTGAGAGTTCTTCCAGGAGCCACGATGCTCTGTGGCACCGCTTCACAAAGATGTGTATAAGACTGTGTTCTTCAAAGGGACGAGTAGTATTTGTGCTATGGGGAAAGACAGCATCAAGTTTTGACAAGGAAATAGATACATCGAGAAATGTGATTCTCAGAGCTGCGCATCCATCTCCGTTTAGCGCAAACAAAGGATTCTTCGGATGCAACCACTTCAAAACTATAAATACCATCCTCGACCCTCCTATAGATTGGAACTTATGACTAGCTCATCGTCAGATGAAGAAGATGTTAGAACATCTACAGATGTACTATCGTTTTCGGTAAAGCACTTTAACATTGGACCAGAGATGAAAAGAGGGATTGAAAGTCTGCAGGGCATCCGCATTTTCTCTAGTCTTTCCATCTTCTGGACCGTTTCGTCATGTATCAAATAGCAAGTTCTGTTCTCAGATGCCGAACTGTTCGTAACATGAAGCGCTTCTGTGCAACTGTAAGTTTTGAAGCAAAAACTCCTGCACTCCGAAGCATTGCCGTTGTTGTAATCAGAATCCAGATTAGTCATCTCGGTATCGCTGAAGAATGTATCATTCTTGCACCCAGAATCGATGTCACATTGCTTTTACAGGTTGAGGCATGAGAAAGTGATTGTTCAAAACCAGAAAGACATCTGCACGAGTTATTTCCCGAGTGGCATAAACCATAGGGTCCACAGTGGCGAGGAAGTGAGAAATAAGAATCAAGAAAGTCACAAGAGAAAACCGAGGCTTAACGATATCTGATTATTATCTGCAGTTTGACACTCAATCAAGTTGCTTTTGACGTTGGCAACCCGAATGGTAACATTCGAGGGAACAAGTTTCACCACAGCCACACACACACAGACTCTGATTGGTCTTTGAGGGTGAGCACAAAAGAAAACTTCTGGTGTTCAGAGAGCAGCATACGAATCTTGGGTACTGAGTGAGATAGAGGACAAGTTTTGTTTCAGTTCACAACAAAATATCCTTGCATCACAATTTCTGCTGGTGATTATAGTGGTGTGGCAGAAGGAGCGGAATCAGTTTTCTGCGCCGCACCATATATTGCTGACGCCCAAACCTCCAGCAGCAGCAACAGCAGCTCGAAAGCATTTTGAACTCTAACTAAACAAAATTGGTAAAAACTTGCCTTTCTTTTCTCAACATTGAATGTCAAACGCATGAGCAGTGCGCGACATCCTCAAAGGAACTTTTCTATGATTCAGAACGTTCTCTTCCGAAATGGCACACGTCAGTAGCATCGGGTAGTGAGCTGAAAACCGTACAGCTTGAAAGTGTACAACCCACAGAGCTTCGAACAGCGCGCGCAACCTCAATGTGCTTGCTGCTCGCTTCCCTTCGATGTACGAATCTAATCCAGATTTGCGACAGCCTTTGAACTTCCCCTTCCAAGCCAAACAAAATGCAACAGACAGAGTAAATCTCCGGAAATGCCGACACGCGAGAAAATCTAGACACCCAATATACACCAGGTCCCAAAATGCTTGCACGAAAGCGCGATCTATGTTTTCCTTAGCTTTTTGGGTCATTCTATGATCTCGCACAGAAACCCTACACTCTTTACTAGCCATCCCAGTATCCGATCCACAGAAATGTAATCAAAATTACGACGACTGGATCGCTGTACATCCTTTCGTGCAAGGCATTCCTTGCACAACAAGGCTGTGCTCGGAAACTCTCCGAACCCAGGAATATCGAAACATGAGCATTTTTTTTATCACCGCACCGTCGCCCTCCCACCCTCCGCTCTGGTCATTCTGCAATATCTACCGACTCGATCAGCATCGGTCGTCTGCACGGCGACATATCCTTGTCTTCGCAGAATCGATGTCGGTAGTAGAATCTTCCGACCAAGTGTCACCGACGTTGGAGACCGAAGCTTCAAGGAACCGCCATCTGTCCTTCGAAAATTTGTCCTTCGAAAATCAGCAGGAGAACCTCCCTCGAAATTGTATGATTTTTATAATTTTCTGCTGTTAGTTTTCTGTTATTTACATTAATTTGGCAATAATAATAATTATAATAACAAGATGCTTGGGGGTTTTGTACTTGCAAGTCCACTATCAAAGGTTGCAGTCCAAAAGTGTAGTGAAAAGTTAAATATTTGGAAGCATGAACATTGTGAGGTAATATAAAGTGAAAAGAATTCATAAAATGAATCAACAGTTTTTTATTCTTGTATTTTTAAGGGGGTCTTTATCAAGGATAGAAGGTGAGAGGTTACAATTTTTTAAATTTGTGATTGGTTGAAATTGAGAAGTCTTTTTTAGTTGGCTTTATATGTAGGAAAATCAACCAAGAAACTATGAAAAAAAAAAGTTTTAAATATTAAAAAAAAAATGAGGTGGATTATATTTTTATCTCACATGGCACAAAAAGTGTTGTCATTTCAAACATGTGTTGTGCTCATCTTATGAGGTGGTTTTTGGTATTAAAAAAAAAAAAAAAAAAAAAAAAAAAAAAACCTTAATGAGAAATCATATGATAAAACTTTATAGAAAAAAATTGTCTTTTGAAAACTAACACTTTTGGAGATAATATAATGTAAGAAGAGGTTATGAGATGGACTAAAATTATTGATTTTTATACTTCTAATTAATATTCTTCATAAATTATATTCCATCTACTTCCTACTCTATTAGAAAAGTGTATTCTTTGATGGTTTCTATGTTGCCACTAACATTGATTTCTTTGTTCTTTGTCAAACTTTCATGCAATTGTTCTCTTAATGTGCTCCTATTGATTGAAGAGAATTGCAAAAATTTGAAACAATTATACTCGCTTCCTAAATCTATGACAAATAACCTACAGCCAAGTATTTATTTTGGAACTAATAATCCTATGAGTTAGTACATAAAATAATTCCAGATTTGTTTTTAGAGAGTCAATAAAATAATCAACATTCAGAGACCAAATCCAAATCTTATTGGTTGAATTTACTTTGTTTTACAGATTGAGTAAGTAAAATCATGTCATTGAAAAAAAAAAAAAAAAAAAAAAAAAAAATAGAATGTCAACAAGATCAATAAAATATCTTTTAAAAATAATCACATATAATAATAGTTATTTTTATTTTTATACCAATATATTAAAAATTAGAATTACAACTTATGTGTATATCTACAGTTTGTTTAAAGAATATTATTACAAGTGATTAATACATGGCTTGAATGAGATTTGTAAATAAGATGTTATGTAACAGTTGCTGATATTACATATTTGTATACATAGGTGCATCTATATTTATATAATAATATATAAATATAGATGCATCTATATTTATATATATGCACCTATATATACAAATAATAATAATATAAATATAGATGCACCTATGTATACAAATATATATATATATATATATATATTCTTATATTGTAATGTTTATTAAAATTATGAAATAATTGTAGTAGAAAATGACAAATTTTCCATATTTGATTAGAAAGTAATGTATAAATAAATAAATATTTAAAACTCAGTGTTCATATTTCATAAGATTGTATCATCAACACCTTATTTACTCCAATATATTTGTGAACATATTTGTATACATAGGTGCATCTATATTTATATTATTGAGATTGGATGATGTATATTATTTATTTGTTTATTGTACACCAATACTATTCATGATAACATATTTTTATGTACTGTACGTGCCAAAAAAAAATTGAATCAATATTTATGAATTTCATTTGTAATTGCCAATATATGGTAATGTAAGTGGAGAATTTGTTTTGTACACAGTTCATGGCAAAACAAGAATGCTAAATTTCATGATCTTGTTTGAAAAACATCCCAAATTCCAAGGCAGTACCACACCCTCGTCAAATTGATTAAAGCATCGTTATATTCTACCTGAACTAAAGATACATTTGCAATTCAGAATATGAATGATCTTGTAACTCTCAGTTCTCACCTCTTCAATGCGCTTGATTGCTCATATTTTTTATTTTATTTTTTGTCTTTTGTCCCAATCATGAAAGTGTGGTTGGATGCCACTAATTAGTGAATACCAGTAAACAAAGCAAGGTAGTCAAGCTCTTTGCCCTGCCCCTGCCCCGCCCCTGCCCCGCTGGACCCCGCCCGCTGCCCAGCCCCTGCTTAACCCATGCCGGGTGGTACCCACCCGCTGCCCTACCCCTGCCTCGCGCCCTGCGACACCCTGCCCGGAGCCAGCCCGTCGGCGGCCGGGTCGCCGGCCCTAATCCTCGTCGCTGGCCAGGGTTAGGAGCATTAAATTAAATATATATAATTAATAAATATTGCTGATTATATATAATTAATAAATTCTATATATTACTAATATAATTTCTTTATTTATAATTATAAAAGAAAATTAAATTATAAATAATTATATGATTTATATGTAATGTAATTATTATTAATATAATAGTATATATTGTACAGCATCAATAGATAGTATAACTAATCATATTAAAAGTTATATACTTAAATGTAACATAAAACATATAGTAATAATTACAATTATAATTATATGTATAATTTTTTTAATTATACAGTTGCAATATATATTTTTATTATAAAATTAATGATATATAAATATTTATCATTATTATTATTATTTGTGTGATTTTAATATTATTCTCCTCAATAAATACAAAAATACAATGATATTATTTAGGAATATGTTTGTTTAAATAGAGATTTAATAAAAAGATGTTTAAATGTTTGATTCCGTCATATTTTTGATATGTTGTTGTTTTTAGATTCTCATAGTATTGTAAATTTACTTAATGTGTTTGAAATAAATAGTTCATTATATTTACATTGTTTATTAATTGGAAGAAAACTGATTCTTTAATGTGTAAATGTGTTTTATGCATCAACATATTGAAAAACTATTTCTTAATGTAACATAATGTATTATCAATATTTTTAAAAACATCAATAAGTAGACTTTCATATATAAGTCAGTCAATGTTGAATTAATTTGCAACCAACTGAGAGTCTTAACATGCATTCAAACAAAACCATCACAAGCTTGTGTAAAATAGTCCAAGAATTCCAAGAATTCCAACTCCTTGAGCTGGACCACAATGGTGAACCCACTTTTCCTAACCTTGATGGCATTGTAAATATACACACATATGTTAATTACTTGATCAATCAACTTATTAATCAATCAATGGCTTTGTGATGTAAATGTCTAAGGCATGTGCAATATTAAGAGTGGTGGATTAATGAGTGATTCTTGTATTTTGTGATTAGTGTCTATTCATGACCTTGACATGTTGATTTTTGAAAACAATAATTAATGCTTAATTGATTCACAGTTTTGGAAAATTTCTGTTGATTAAATTAGCTTTTCTTTTTTCTTTTTTTAATATCTAAATTGAATGCTTATTTTTAAAGTTCAATATCCACAAAGAGTTAAAGTGTTTGAGTTGAACAGATTGTAGTATTTGTGGTTTCAACAGTACTTGTGTTTGACTTGCTTCCTTCAAATTTTAGAAATTGTTTAAATTGATTATTGTTGAAAAGTCTATTGAAATCAAAACTGAAATTTTGATAATTTAATCAAACATTTAATACTTAAAATTAGGCAACATCACATATTTAATTTAATTTTAAAAATAAAATTTTATACATAAAAATAAAATGTACAATTTAAGATTTTCTATCACAATTAGAAATTGAAAATAATTTTCGAGTACATATGATTTGATTAAATCATATTTGGATTTAGTGATATTGTTAAAAAAATATAAAAATATTGTAATTTTTTTAATTTAATGGTATCACAGATACTGTAAATTAATGATATATATGTTTTTTAACGGCATTACAAATAGCCAGATGAAAGCATGGAGAGAATCTGGGATTTTGATACAAATATGTCACATATAATGTAGACTGAAATTGCTATTCTCTTTTTAAAATTCTGTTGTATGATAAAATTATAATGGAAGTGTTGGTATCCGGGACTCGCGGCGCAGGAGGTCGAGGACTGGGGCGAGGGAGAGAGGGAGGAAGTTTGCAGTCGCGGAGGAAGTGGGGGAGGAAATCGGCGACGCACTGCGACTAGAAGTCGCCCAAGAAGTGGATGTAGGGTGACTTTATGTCGATTATGGCACCCCTCTTCCGCCTCTGAGGCGGCACAGACGGTGAGGTTCGTCAATCGAAGCTGGGTACGGAGAGGCAGGAAAGGTGGATCATGCTTGGGAATGCAGAACATTCGGAACGTCGAGATTGTTGGAATTCACCACTGGATTGAGCTTGAGCGAGCGAGGTGAGGATGGCGGAGTGAGCCTGTGCGGATACAATGGGGATGATGGTGCAGGTGTGTATTGTGTGATGTGGGCGAAGTGATATTGGCGGGGTCAACTCGGAAGTGAAGCTGGTTGCGAACCCGGAAGTGAAGCTGGTTGCGAACCAGAAAGTAGAGGGGGGGGGGGGGGGGGTCGCCGCGGAAGTGAAGCTCGGGAGTGCGAAGCAAGATGTGGAATTAATCAAGCAGCAATCAAGCAACCAGCAATCAAGCAACCAGCCGAAAAAAACAGCAGGCAAAGATATCAGCACTACGACGGGGCTTCGAAAGTGAACCCCTCTACCCCCTCCAAAAAACAGGAAGAGATGGAAAGGAGTGTCTGGTACGACGTGCGACGGCAATTGGGAGCGAATCTGACAAACAAAGGGCCATTATAACTCCGAAAACGCGGGCCTCCTGGGTAGTTTTGAAAGGGCAGCCCGTTGGAGCAGCCCGTGGAAGCCAGCCCCCGGGGCAGCCGATATGGCCAAATGGGGGCAGCCCGCTGGGCATAATGGATGTAGACGGAGTGTACCAGGTTCATCCGTCGGACGACCCCGGTAAACTCAATCTAGGTCCTCTTTCACCATCTCAGAGAATACTTTTACCTGCATGACTTCTGGGCTCTTAAACTTCTCAAAAAGTGAGAAATAAAGAACACCACGATTTGTCCAATAAAAAATTACTTGATTACAGTATAATTGAACTTTGTTATTAATATAACTAAATTTTACATTATTAGTAATAATAATCATCTTTTGCAAAATAATAAATATAATGTGATAATAATAAGAAAATTTAGTTATGTTTTTTGTGATATTTTTAAAATAAATATTCAACAATGTCATGATAGTAACAAGTTAACAGCAAACAAACCTTCATTGATTTGTTTTTATTGATATGTAGTTTTTAATTTTTTGAATTTATCTACCTTTCAAAGTTGTATCCTTGAATGAATCTATGAACTTGTTTATAAATATCTGTGTAATAGTTCAACATATCAAAGCACTTATAAGTTTAGAAATCACGCTCATCAAAATATTTGTGGGGTTTTTAATTTTTTAAGTTTTTTGTCGCAATTGCATTTCCTACAGAGGGGGGTGGAGTTCAACTGCCAGGATGGTTACCTTTGCACTTTTTTTCCCTTTTTTTTTGAAACTATCGCATCTAAGAATCTGAAATGCAACGCCGTGCAATGTGGCCACCTTTTAATCCCTTGAATTATTTCAACTGGAGTTGTCGAATATGACCACATAAATGAGCAATAGAAATCATCACCTCAGTCTCACACGCACTTTCATGACCCAACTGAAGCCAAAGCACATCAATATTGGAATGAGAATGGATGAAAAACGTGGGCAGTGTTAGAAACCTAGTTGCTAGCTAAGATTTAGGGTTTTGTGCATGCTTTGTAACGCGGAGGAAATCCCTCTGTTTTTTTTCGAGCCTTCTGCTGAACGTTGCAACACAGAATTGTACGGTTCCGCCATAGCCAGTGGCTCAGCGATCAGCAATGCTTGGGCTGGTCGCACGGAGGGGCCGCCAGAAAGCCTCTCTCGCAGGCGCCCTGATCGAACATGGTGGCGCTGCGCCGCGGCTGGTGTCGAAATCGTTCGAAGAGGTCCCAAGAGCTGGTCGACATTGGACGAGCCTCGTGGGGCTGTACGAGGTTGTGAAATTGAGAGGGGCTGCGGGGTTTTCGGACGCGCGGAAGGTGAGGGATGGCGCTCGTGAGTTCGTTCATGAGGTGAGGTGCGGCGGACGGAGAACCTTCACAGGGTCTCGCAAGGCTGATGTTGCCGCAGAGACTGCGGCTGTCCCTGGTGCATCAGCATCGAAGCTGAATTTTGTGGCGTGGTACTTGCGGAACCTTGACCAGCGACCGCTCTTGACCAAGAGTTTGACGGCTGGAACCATCTACACAACCTCTGATCTTTGCTCGCAGGTTTGAGTTTTTGTCCTTTGTTGACGGGGTAATTGAGTGTGGGAATTTTATACTGGTGTTGGATGATACATATTCTCTGAGTATCATTTTTTTCTTCGTGCATTTCACGTAATATTGGTCAGTGATTGGACTAAAAGTTTCGGTGGTACCGATTTATTTTTTTATTTTAAATTTTTGTTCCCCTTGTGGGGCGTGCTTATCAGGTTACAGATTTAAAGATGGTTGATTCAGGGTGTCATGCATTCAGTTAGTATAGTTATTCTTTAAGCACTTGTCTTCATTCTTTAGTTCTTGTCATCTTGAGTTTCATCACGCGGCGTCTTTAGCCAACAGTGCCATGGCTTCTCCACCTTCTCGTTTTCTCTTGTCCTCTTTTGCGTCAAAATTATTTCTGTCTAGTTGTTATTGCTAGGATGTTTTGAGATTTCAGTTTATCGGCGTTCTGCGTTTAATCCCTTAATTTCTTTATTAAAAAATCTGATGAATTAAATCTCGCTTTACTGGAGGCATGTTAGATACATGGCTCCTATAGAGATTATTCTAAGACATCATAAGAAATTTGAGATTTTCATTCGCAATTAGTTTGACGTGGATTTCGTGCAGGGTATCTCTGCACTTACTGCAGGCGATGGAGAGCCAGTAGCTTGGGATGCTACCAGGAGTGCACGAATGCTCGCCGTAGGCTTATTCATGTCTGGACCTTTGTTGCACCTGTGGTTCGGTCGTATTGGCAAGGTGTTTCCTGGTCGCGACATAATTAGCACGCTGAAAAAGCTTGTGCTAGGACAAGTATTTTTTGGACCTGCTTTCTGTGCTGCATTTTTTGTTATCAACTCATACGCTCAAGGTGATGTACTCCTTTCAAATCTATGCCGTAATTTCATACATTTCTCTAGCTTTAAGCGTCATGTTTCGTATTGCTACGCACCTCCTTTTTTCTTAATATTCTGATGGAACTATATTTTGTGTGATCGAGTAGTGTCAGTTGTCTGAATTTGGAGTCATGTCATTTATGATTAAATTGTTGGTAGTTACATTTGTCGTGACTATTTTATTTGCACGCCTTGCTTGTGAGCTATACTGCATACTGATTCTATGAGAACCTCGTTTTTTCATGTTTCTCCTGCATATCGGTGATATTATCTGCCCTCACTTGTTTTGTTGCTCACGGTCCTTTCAATTGATTTATCTTCAGTTTTAACACTTGTTCATCTTGAATTTTGCTTTCCGATGCCAGGCGAGAGAGGGGCACAAATAACTACTCGGTTGCAGCGAGATCTGATACCCTGTTTAAAAAATGGGTTGATATACTGGCCTGCATGTGATTTCATTACTTATCGATATATTCCCATCCCTCTTCAGGTGTGTCTCTGTACTGCATCCTTCCTTTCGCGACTTGTACGATGCTTTAGGTCTTTACATTTGGTGCTGTGTCCATGTCACTGACGAGCTGGATGTAACTTGCTATTCCTGTCTGCTTATTTGCTGTGGAGTTTTCATTAGTCTTAATTGGTTAGATGTTTTATACTCGGCGCCGTTCATAGGCGCCCGAGATACGCATTTGATTTCTCTGCTCGATATGTCTGTAACGCTTGGTGACGGTATTCTGTGCTTATCTGCAGCCACTAGTAAGCAACTCTTTCTCTTTCTTGTGGACCATCTACCTGACCTTCATGGCGGGCAAAAAGGCTGCTAAGATGCCACTATCAACGACTGAATCGGAAACGAGCGCTATTGTGCCATTATGATGAGGGCTATTATTTATATTTTCAACAACCTTAGTTGAGTAACAAGATTCATAACCTATACGTAGTTTACATAAACCACCTCAGTGGTGCCTCACAGGAGCTTAGCCACCTTCGTGTGCTTGTGGAGACACGAGTATGCAACCATTTTTTGATTTGTTTTGATTAGGTAGTAAAGCAGAATCAATACAGGGCTGTTCAATGACGGCATGAGAGGCAGTAGAATGACTCGAGCAGTTCTGAAGTATTACTACTGCTGCTCGATTTGCCCCTTTTTGTATTATAGCACAGTTGCATTTTATGTCCGGCTTTCATTGTGACGATTCTCTCAAACCACGTAAATGATTACCGCCGACAATCATTGTCCTCTGATTGTTCACCCTGTTACAACCTGGGCACTCGAGGGTTAAAATGTCATGCATGAAATGTCAGAGGTAATATCTTCTCGACCTCGTTCTCTTGTTCATTACTGTGAAATTCTGGCCGTTGTCAATTCTGTTCACTGTATTGGTGCGAAAAGTCCTGGAATTAATGTACTACTGTATATTCAGCGAAGAATATTGGCATCGTGAATCCTCTTGTTTCGGTTTTTGCAACCGCAACAATTAGGATGCTTGGGTTGCCTGACTGACCTCTGTGCATCCCTCTGTGTCAACAGTAATAACGTTTGCAGCATGTCTTACCGAGACGAAAGCCAGACGACGATTGTCGCAAATTACAGATTGCATAAAAGTCGTATGATGTAGATGTCTCCTTGCCCTCGAAGTCGCAACTGTTCATGGCCGGCGCTGGTGGCATTTAACGACGTGATCCTCGTTCTTCCCGATTTCCGCGCCGCCTGTGATGGTCGTACTGGCGATCTCGATGTGACCTTTGCTGGTGGGGTTAATGCTACGGTGTTTGCTCCCCCATTGTTAGCTGCTCCTGCAGCTGTGCTGAGTGTTACGAAGACCACATCTGCCTCACGTCCCGTCTTCCTCGTCACTCACATTAACACCACTTTCTTCGAGTCAACCTTAGTCTATACGACCTTCATTACGCCGACGTGCCCTTTCGCACCAACATTGCATAGGAGCCGATTTATGCTCGTTACGAAATCCTCCGCGAATCTTCCCATGACAAATTTTCGACCACATCCATGTATTCTGGACACACTGCTGCATGTAGAGCGTACGCATTACGAAATTCACAACTGTGTTTCAATCCTAAAATGGTCACTGTGGCCGCCAGCTAACATGTTCGATGAATGTTTATCATGAAGACGACTGTCATTGTTATAACTCATCCATTCTTTCCTAATTGGATGGAAACATGACTGTAAGATGCCTCTAAGTTTGGGTGAGTTTCTTGCTGGGTGGGTGTGGGGGCCTGCGACAGAGCCGTGGAAATGGATGAATGGTGTAGAGGATGAGATACATGGGGTTGGTTAGTCTGCATGGGATTGGACAGATCCGTCACTTGAATGGAAACTTCGTTGTACACGTGGCACTAATGGTTGACAGGCCTCGGCTTTCAATGATGTGGTCATTTCTTTTGAATTTATTATGTATTGATACGTATATGCGACTGTAATTATTATTTGATTCATGATTGAATTCACTGTTTTTCTTTAGATTTATTTTTCTAAGAACCATGGAAGGACAATACTGGATAGTGTGAACATAGACTTGTAAAAATATTAAATAATAAATCAGTTGTAATTTATTTATTTGTTTCTTTTAAAGCTATGTTGGATTTGCATTGATTAACACTTTATTCATGTTCGTATTAACGATTATTTTCAACTAATCACTTTCATGTCAAAATAATGTCTAATTTGTCTAAGTAGACAAGATGTTAACATTCCAAATCCATGATTAATAAGTATAATCTGAGTCTAATTATAAAAGAATGTACACTAAAAACATGTTAACTATATTAAGTTATTATAAAATTACATATTCCGCATCACAACAGAATTATAAATAAGTTATCAACTAAAACAAAGATAAATCACAAGTAATGCTTGAAATTTTAAAAGATAAATCAAGAAATAACTTACGAAATTATTATTAATATGATTGTTTTGCAACTTTAGGTTTTTAATTTAATTTGTGTTTAAAAAAAAAACCACTTGTGATTTAATAATCAAGGTGAAAACAAGTGAGAAAATATACACAAGTTGTTTTATAAGATGTTTGATATGTAACTATTACAATTGATAATAAAAGGTAATTTAAATATAAAATGTAACAACAAAAACAGAAGATACACATCTATTTTATATAAAAAAATCGGTGTCTATCCTAGAAATTTGCTGATTGGCTAAATATTTTTGTCTGTCCTTGAAGTTTATTGATTGGATGAATTTTTGAGAAAGGAAGTTAAATCTGAAAATTAAATAAGTTTAAAATTTTAAGCATTCTTTTTAATGAAATTCTTGAAAGGAGATTTATTCTGAAATGCATATTTAATTTGAATGTGCATTATAGATTTGCAATTCCTTGAAGTTATTTTGAATACTAATTTACCAGGAATTGCAAAACCAAAATTCTAATTTAAAGGAAAAAAATGTAATCTTTTTTTCATTACATTAAAACAAATTGTATTGACATTATGTCATTATAATAGCAAAAGTTCAATACTACCAACTTCTAAAAAACAGTGTATATTTAAAACAAATATGTATAATGTTAACAGCTCAAGCATAATGATACACTGTGTGATTGATTTTTTGAAGTATGTGACAAGTTTGATACTTTAATAATTTAAACTTATAAAGCTTTAGTTATGCTCAATCCAAACTACAATGTAATAAATAAGTGTGGATATTATTGGACAATATCATACTTGGAAAAGTTTTAAAACTAAGTAGCAAAGAGTTTGAATTGGAAATTGTTGGATTAATGCCTGAAATATTAAAAAGAAAAATAAAGAGAAAACAATGAATTGAAGTTTAAGATGAGGAATTTATGTAAAGAATAACTAGCCAAGTCTTGATGTGCCAAGAAAGTTCCTTAAAAGAATAGAAAAATACAAAACTATAGTTTGTTATATTACACCAAACAAATTAAAAATAAAAATTTGCAAACACATAAGGTAAAGTAAAAGAGTGTAGATTCATTGAAAATTTTTATCAAAGAAAAAACAAACATAATCAAATGAAATAAAACAATGTGTTGATTAGGTGAAGGATTATCAGAAATATATAAAATAAAAAAATAAAAAACAAAAACAAAAAACAAACAAAATATAATGAAATAAAATGATGGCGGTAGTGATGTAAAGGAACGACAGCAATACTATTGAAAAATCCCACATTTTAGATTCTTAAGATTTGATTTGTTTGTTGTACATTAATAAAGAAAATAAATACCACAGCATGCAATCTTTGAAATCATATTTGTTTCCTTTAAAAGTTTTGCCTAGCTTGTTCTATATTTTGAAATATTTGTAAAGCTACATTCTACTCAGACATATATATATATATATATATATATGTATACTCATACACCTATTTGAAGACCACTTTCAATTCTTTACATGTGGCAGATTTTATTTTATTTATTCATCATTTAATGTTAAATCTGATTTCTAGTGTATGTTAATATGCAATCATTTATCATTATTTCAAGTCATTATTGTCGTTATCAACCATTTACAGAGTGTCAAAATTTGTGACTGATTAAAATTTAATATTTGTGTAAGATATTTTAAAATCTTAACAAGGTGGGGAGAAGGAGTGCACTTTAACACCTTACCACTTTGTATTTTTGTTGAAACGATGAGTTTGTTTTGAAGATATCATATTGTTGTAGTTTAAAATACAATGACATGATAAAACAAATATATGATCCCTCAGTTATTTTTATCTTTTTCAAACAGCAAATTATTAGCCATTTTCACATGCTGCTAAACAGTTTTCCTCAATTGTCCGCCGAATATGCAACCTCAAATTTCAATGTACACATTAACCCAAAGTCTTCAACCTGACGAATACAAGTAGACACCACCATAAATTTGTTTTTCCTTTAATCCCAAAATTACGAACACAACACTAACCAAGAGATTGACCAGCTCTCTATAAAATATTAAAGAAAACTATGGATGGATTTAGAAAGCAGTAGATCCTCTCTCACATGCACAAACTATTTCTAAAACCATCAATTCTCTTTAATTTCATTTTTTAAGTGCCGAGGATGATAAAAAAGGTGATTTCGAGAGCCACTTGTGTATTGAAGATGGATATTGCTAAAACTAAATACTGTTCCATGACCATGCCACCTGGAATGGCTAAAAATGGAGGAAAGAGGGTGTACAGCTGACAGTCCGAATGATAAATGGTGAAATGGATGACACTTAGCAACAGATATGGTCCTGACAGATGGATGATATATATCGTCCAACCAACGACGACGATGGACGAGAACGAGAATGAGAACGAATGAGAACGAATGAGAACGAATGAGAACGAATGAGAACGCTTCTTGCATGATAGTTGAGAAATAGAAACAATTCAGCGTAGACAGTCGAGCAATGGAAAGAGACTGGGCTTTCACCAACGGCACTGGAAAGAGGTGCAGTTTCTTTTCTTCGGTGTTGTGCGAAATGGTTGCTCGCTCACCGGGATGCTAAAGAAATGCTGGAGGAGCCACATCCATGGGCAGTATCGGCATCAAGCTGCAAGCTCCCCTCTCGCCTTCGCCCAGCGTCCTAGCGCTGCAAGAGGTACTTGAAGTGCTCTCGCTGTAACCGACTCGGAAACAGTTGACAAACTTGAAGCCATATCATCGCGGAGTAAGGAAACAGCAGAAGTGCACGCGGCTGAACGAGATCGAATCACAACAATGCTAGCTCGTTGAGAAGCTTTGAAAATCTAGGATGCCGTGGGGCAGCGTGGAGGACAACCTTGTTGAAGTTTGGAACCGAACCTTTGGTGCAAGTTACCGGGATTTGAATTAGCGATTTGGTTACTGTGGTTGGAGTAACAGGGAGTCGTCGTCCGCAAGGAGTGGCAGAGTGATGATTAGCAGTGTGCGATTCGCTTCTCACTTCGGGACCACGCCCTTCACCTTGTTGCTGCCCGTTTTTTTCTTGTTTTTTTTCAAGACGACGCGAAGGAGGAGCTTGGTCTCGCCTCGCATGACCTTACCGTCTTGACTTGGACAGGGAGGAACGGTACAGCCAGAGTTTTTCGCTGAGGTGTTGTCGGTTTGTGTCTTTTAGTTCGGTGCTGGCGGAGGTGGTCGAACTTGACGGAGGTTTGTTGCGTAGTAGGGTTTTGCTTTGCGACACGCATGCGCTGGTGGCCCTGCTAAGCGT